>CM053593.1:323327766-323459747 GCA_028646575.1 Pseudocheirus occidentalis | reverse complement strand
AAAAAAAAAGTTAATATTATGTACCAAGTATCCTATTATCCTGGATAAACACTTTGGACTACGTCAGTACAACATGTTGAATTGGAAACTAAGAGAGTAAGTCATAATAATTCACAGTGTCTCCATCATTACTCTGTGTTGGAGTAAGTATCCAGTAATGATTAAGAATAAGTGTTGGCAGCCTTGGACGTTTCTGCAAAATATGAGATGCAGGCTGAGTTTAGTGATTTGTTAGTCTAGTCACCATGGCCTTCATCACCATCATTCCTTGTTTATGTGCACTATATTTATGATCTACTGTGGCTTTTGAGAGCCTACAACTAACTGTTCCTCCTCAGAATAAACAGAATCAGCTAAACCAGGAGTAGGGAACCCGTGGCCTTGAGGTTTCATGTGGCCCTCTAGGTCCACAAGTGCAGCCCTTCAATTAAATCCAAACTGTACAGAACAAATCCCCTTAGTAAGAGGATTTGTTCTGTAAAACTTGGACTCAGTCAGAAGGCTGTGCCCGAGGACCTAGAAGGTCATATGTGGCCTCCAGGGTGCAGGTTCCCTACTCCTGATGCTAAATCATTCCTACCTCTTACCACAAAGAGACTATACACTTAAGGTGAACCCACTCTAGGTAAAATTTTGAAGTAATTGATATTTGTCTTCTGTACCTTCCCTTTTCTCTTTCTACAGTTTTTTCCCACCACTTGGTACCTACTGTTTCATGTTCTCTAGGTACCCAGTACCAATTAAGTAATTCACTTTACAGTGTGAATGACTCAAACCTCCCAGAGGGCATTCAAATTTTAAAAGAGGAATTTGTTAACCCAAATGAATCTTTTTTTTTGTTTGGTTTTTTTTTTTTTTTGCTTTTTGGAGGGCAGTTGGAGTTAAGTGACTTGCCCAAGGTCACACGGCTAGTTTTTTGTGTGTGTGTGTTAAGTGTCTGAGGCCGGATTTGAACTCAGGTACTCCTGACTCCAGGGCCGGTGCTCTATTCACTGCGCCACCTAGCCGCCCCTACCAAATGAATCTTTAATTGACAGAATTTCAGACAGTGTGAGAGTGAAAAATCATAAGATTTCTGAGATAGATATTTTAAGGGCAAGAGAATATCTCAGTTTTTAAAAATCAGCATAATAAGTGGTTTCCTACTTCATTATAGGTTAAGATCAGCCCTAACTGCACCCTGGTCCATTGGACACAAATATTATGCATTTAGAAAAATTACTAAGCAATCCCTGTAATGTTTGCCACTCAGGTCTTCTTCCCCAACCAACACACCTCATCTCTTAAGTTGCATGTCAAGAACATTGTTGAATACTGCAGTTTGGAAGGTTCTTTTGGAGTTTTGACTAGGGATTCACAATTTAAACTAAGCTACTGACTGTTATGTGGAAACTTAAGTAATTGGTAGCAACAATTAGTATTTGAACCAACTTTCTTGTGTGGGTTCTGGCTTTATACTTAGCATAGTTTGTGTTCTTTTGGGTGATATTTGTTGGGCATTCATACCTTGCCAGGCACTAACAGAACATAAACAAGGTATGTAGTGCTATTGTAACCTGTCATCTGCAACAGAGATTTGATGACAGCAGCTCTACCAAAAAGTGTACACACAATTCCCACTTCAAAATTTGCTCAGGGCTATTTAAGTTTGCAAAGAGAACAAAGATGGGCACTATAGCTGATTGGAGCTGAAGATGATAGCAACTGTTCAAATGAGTCTTCTAATTGAGAGGGTGGGGAAGGTCACAATCTTATAGAGAGTTTTACCTCCTCCTGCCAAGCCACCTGTCCAGTGAGGATTACATCTATAAATTACTCTTGGCCATCTGTCCTCTTCTGAGGAATGTGGAATTCCATGGGCATTGTTTTCAAATGAACCAATTGCTGGCAATTGGTGTGGCATTAAGGACTAAGACCCCCAGAGCACACAGGGCTCCGTCTTCCTTCTCCCCACCTCTCTGTTGGGGGAGACAGTTGGTGGTTGGACAAATGTTTGTGAAGGAAAAAATAAAATTACTCTTTGCTTTTTTTTTTTTTTTTGGTGGAGAGCTGTCCTTATTATCTTACTGGGTTTTTGGACTCAGAGGATCACAGTCATCTAATCCAATTAGTTCATTTTACAGAAGAGGAAACCAGGGCTCAGACAGGTTCAATGACTTACCCAAAATTATTCTGCTATTATTGACACATCTGGGAATGAACCCTGACTCATTCTTGTGTCATCATTTCAGGGTTCTCAGACATAGGTAAAACTAACTGATTTCCTGAATTTCAATGTGCTTTAAATCTGAAAGTCGTCTTTAAGATACTAAGTTAAAAAGGCCTCTAGATTTTTGAAAAGAGTTATGGAAAGGATAGAGATAAAGGGGGGAAGGGGGAAAGACTCTCTAAAATTGTGAATTACTCAACAATTGTGAATTGCTCAAGTTTTGCATGATAGGTGTTTAACTCTACCATTTAAAATCGACCGTATTTTATAAATCTATATTTTACACAATTTCATTTCCTTGAAATACTCTCATAAGGTAGCTATGTTAAGTTTTGATTTGATGGATTACTTGGTGCCCGAAGTTTCTATAAAAATGTTGGTATTTACATGAAAGGGCATGAGATTTCACCCAAAGAATGTGCAAGAGCATGATATTGCAAGAGAATTGTGCTATTTTCTCAATCAACAAAAGCAGAATTTAAAGTGCCTTTTTTTTTCAGTGACATGATGCTAAGCATGTGCAAAGTAATTCAGATTAAGACCCCTGCCCTTCGGGCAATGGTGGAGTCTGAGATTTGCAATAGTATTAAACAAATGCAGGAATTTTAAAAGTTGTTTATAATGTATGCAAGAAAAAAAGAGGTACACTTTAGTGCAGTGATGGGGCAGCCTCTGAGATTTGCGTGGTAAAGCTAATTACCAGCTCCCTTATTCATCAAGGAAGGATCAGGTGTCTTTATCATAAGCTGTAAATTTTTCTTGTGAATCTGACAGTTGATTCTATGGGTAGAATTGCAATTTCAAGGGGACCTATTTAGGTTGATTGGTCTAAAAAACTAAGGATGCTTGTCTAAATTAAGAGAATCGTAAAAAACTAGGGAAAATTGCTTTAATTGTAGCTGCTATAACTTATTGTAAGCAGCTCTAAATTAACCAGTTACAAATATACTAATTAAATCATTTCTTTTCCTGTCTATGATGGAACATTGTATGAAAAATGAGGAAACAATAAAATGTTTATGTCCTTAGGGCTTCCAAAGGAAATAATTCTCCCTTGTGTATGAGATTCAGATCTCACAGGAGCACAGGGGAGAATTATTTCCTTTTTAATATGTTCCCTAAACAGCTTGATAAGCTGACATGCCATTTTCTTTTCATGGTTATAGATGCTCTTGGAGACTCCTGTCCCAGGAATAGTTATGGTAATGTGCCTTAGTGCCATTGGCCAATTTTTCATACCATAATATAATTCTCTGGAGATTTCTGAAAGCCAGGCAAATATTTTAAACTATTAGTAACTGAGCTAAATTAATTTATTCTTTGGTTTGAAAACTATTCTGTGAAAATATTAAAATAATTTTAATGTGGATATGAATATGTAAGCCCTTCCAACACTTGGACTTGGGTTCTTTTAAAGGTAAAAAGTTAATCCTGAGACTTTTTCCTCCAGCTACTTCCACCCCTACTTGTTAGAAAGGAAAAACCCCCTCCCAAAAAAAAACACCCCAAAACAACCTTTCTGTTTACAATACTTAGTGTCAAATAGCACTGTAGTCTCAGGAGACTTATTAGCATTCTATTCGTATGTGCATAAAATGTTGTCTGTGTCTGAGCCCAAATACACAAACTGAGAAATCAAAGGGAAATCCTTCACACCTTTTGCTGGTTTCATCCTGAACATGTATTTGTCTTAACACAGCTTCCTTAGGGAATTTCCTCTTTTGAAAGAAACTCTTCTCCATAGTTAGCAGGACAATTGCCCCTTATTCCCTGCTTGAAAGTCAATCTGAAATTAGAGGTGCCGGTTTGTTTTCTTGCCCTTTCCAATATGACTGTTAGGTGAATCTCTTTTGAAAAAAGCTTAAAGAAATTTGTATGAAATTAATATAAATATTGAATTTGTGTCCATGTTTCTCTGTTGGAATAGAGTAAAATGGTTAACTAAAACCACTTAGAGTTCAGGCTGTTTTCATGTAAGGAGACTTAAAATTTGAGTTTAATTACTTGGTTTTGAGACCTAGTTGAAAAGAGATCTATTAACTGACATTAAATACTGTATTTGTCACCCAGAGCCTTGTCACATCATTGAAAAAAGTCTAGAAAGCAAAAAAGTACCACAAGTACAAGTAGGAAAACCACAAACTTCCAAACAAGTATTTTAGACAATGTTATTTTTCTGTGAATTTTTAGCCATTGTTTTTGGCAGGTAATTTTTTTAAATAGTTGTATGTAGGAACTCAGATAATCTTCAGCATAGGAATCACCCTATTCTCCAGGGTTGATTTAACTGAATGAGTCCTATCTTACAGTCTGATCATCATATAGGACCTCAGTTTCTCCCAGATGTTAGAAAGAATCATAAAATAGAATCATAAAATTTTCAAGGAAGAGTTCTTAGATGTAGTCAAGTGCAAACCTCTCATCTTACAAATGAGGAAACAGGTCAAGTAAGATAATGTGTTTTGCTCAGTGGCACATAGCTGGTTAGTAACAAAACTGAGAATAGAACCTAAGTATCCTGACTTGAAATTTATCGATCCTTCTGCTCTTTATTAAATACCGTGTGGAGGTACTTCAGAAATAATGAATTTGAATCTCTAAAGATCTTTGATATCTTTGTGTGTTCATTCATTCATTCATTCATTTATTCATCCATCCATCCATCCATCCATCCATTCATCAACTATCCAACAAATATTTATTGGAGCTCCATCAGTTGTGAGACATTGTGCTAGGTTCTATGGAAGATACAAAGATGAGTAAGTTATGGTCCCTATCTTTAGGAAACTTACTCTAATAGGAAAATTAAGACAAACAAATAAAAACTTATCATTAAAAAGGTTGAACCTGTTAAGTGCTGTAAGCAATGTAGGAACAAAGCCATATAGATATTCAGAAAAAGGTGCATTTGTGGTAAAGGTTACATTTGGTAAACTTGTGGTTTGTGTTCTTATAGTCTGCAGGGTCAAGGATTAAAACTGTAAGGAGGCTTATAGGCCCGCTGGTCTGATCTCATTTTAAAAGAGGTTGAGGCCAGGGGAGGTTCAGTGATAAACAAGATCACACAGGTAGTGAGCACCAGACACGGGATTTGAACTTAGGCCTTCAGACTCTAGAGCCTCAGTACTCTCCCCTCTACCAGGATTAATAGATCGGGTAAAGATAAATTGTCAATAGAGTTTCACATGAGTCTTATGGTGTAGCAATAGGAACATAACATTCTTACATTCTATTAATTGTGCTTCATATGGAAAGCCATTATGCTTTTTTTTTGGAGGGGGGAAGGCAAGGCAATTGGGGTCAAGTGACTTACACAAGGTCACACAGCTAGTGTCAAGTGTCTGAGGTCAGATTTGAACTCAGGTCCTCCTGACTCCAGCATTATGTTTTTTAAAAATGTTTTTACTAATGCCTTTTGTTTCTTATATTATTATAGTCATCCTCAGTATTATTCTCTCTCTTCCTCCCAGAGAGACATTCCAAATAACAAATAGTAGTTTTTTAAAGAAAAAAAATCAGTATAACTGAATGAATGATATGTTGAAAAAAGTCCGAAAATGTGTGACATATGCAACACCTGCAGACCTCCACCCTCCATGAAGTGATGAGTTAGGAACATCTTCCCATATTGCTTCAGTTGAGTCACGCTTGATCTTCATAATTTGGTTACATTTACTTGATTTTTTGGTGTATGATTTTTCCTTCCATTTACAATGTTGTAGTTTCGTGTGTCTTTTTTCCTCGACTCTGCTTGTTTCATTCTTTGTCACTTTGTGTAGATCTTTTCATGCTTCTTGGTATTTCTCACATACACAATTTCAAGTAATATTCTATTATATTCATGTGTTGTTCAGTCATTCAGCTGTGCCTGACTGTTCATGACCCCATGGATCACCATTTTATGGACACTGGAGTGCTGCTATAAATATTGTGGTATATATGGGAGCTTTTTTATTGATACCTACCTTGGGGTATAAATCCACTAATGAAATCTCTAGTTCAAAGGGTATGGACATCTTATTTCTTTTATCTGCACAATTCCAAATAGCTTTGCAAAATGATTTTCCAAAATATTTATAGCAGCTCTTTTTGTGGCAGGAAAGAAATGGAAATTGAGGGGATGCCCATCAATTGGGGAATAGCTAAACAAGTTGTGGTAGATGAATGTAATGGAATACTATTGTGCTATAAGAAATGAGGAGCAGACGGACTTCATAATAACCTGGACAGACTTATATAAACTGATGCTGAATGAGGAGAGCAGAACCAGGAGAACTTTGTACACAACCAGAGACACATCATGTCTATGACTACTAACTTTGATAGACTGAGCTCCTTTCAGCAATACAAGGTTATAAGACAACTCCAAAAGACTCATGATGGAAAGGGGTGTCCACATCCAGAGAATGAACTCCAGAGTCTGAATGCAGATTGAAGCAAACGTCTTGCTCTCTCTCTTTTGTGTGGTGTTTTGGTTTTTTTCTCCTTCATTGGTTGTAATTCTTCTTTACAACTTGACTAATGTTTAATGTGAAGGTATTTTTAGATTCTATGTAAGACTGCATGCCACCATGGGGAGGGAAAGGGAGGAAATGGAGGGGGCAAAAATTTGGAAATCAAGGGATTGTGGAACTGAATATTGTAAACTAAAAGTAAATAAATTTAAAAAAATACAAAATGATTGTACCATTTCACAGCTCCACCAGCAGATGTTAATATGCCTATGATTCCACAAACCCTCCAACATTGACTATTGCCCTTTTTTTAGGTCATCTGCTGACTTGCAGAATGGGAGGTAAAGTCTCAGAGTTGTTTTGACATCCATTTCTCTTATTATTGGTGATTTGGAGCATTCATGTAGTTGTGAATACTTGGCAGTTTTTCTTTTGTGAACAGTTTGTTCATATTTTTGACCACTTGTCTATTATAGGATGGCTATTAGTCATACAAATATTAATTGTTTATATATCTTGGATATGGAATCCTTATCAGAGAAATTTGATATTTTTTCTCATTTAACCAATTCCCTTCTTAGTCTAGGTACATTAATTTTGTGCAAAAGCTTTTCAATTTCATGTAAACGAAATAATCCTTTCTACTTTTTGTAACTGTCTCTATAACTAGCTATTGGTACAGCAGATAGAATGCCTGGAGTCAGGAAGGCCCAAATTAAAATCTGATATTTACTAGCATTGTGACCCTTGGCAGGTCACTTAACCCTGTTTGCCTCTGTTTCCTCCTTTGTAAAATGATCTGGAGATGGAAATGGCAAACTATGTCAGTGTCTTTGCCAACAAAACCCCAAATGGGGTCATGAAGAGTCAGACACAATTGAACCAACTGGTCAATAATTGCCTCTACGTCTTGTTTGGTTACATACCATATGTGTATCTGCTTCTATTCTAATTTTTTTAAATCTGATTTTTAATATTATGGTTATATATTCATTTAGAATGGATTGTGGTATAAGTTTTGGTCTAAGTCTAAGTTCTACCAGACTGGGAAAATCATTACACCTGATTTGCAATTACTTGTAATTGCAAAAGTTTGTGCTAATGTGTGACATAATAGAGAGAGTTCCAGATTTCAGCTCTGCTACTAGCCATGTGGCTTTGTTGTTTTTGTCTAGACGTGTGATTTCATGAGTGTAGGGAACCTATGGTTTAGTAAAGTATGGAACTCAGGCCACTGTGGCAAATGAACAATATGTAACTTAGAGTCTTAAAGAGTAGTCCAGGGCATTAAGAGGTTAACTGATTTGCCTTTGGTCACATAGACACTATATCAAAAGTAGGATTTGAATCCAGGTCTTTTTGTCTCCAAAAGGCTAGACCTTTATCCATGCTACCACTAGTTAGTATCTCAGGCAAACCACTTAACCCTTCTGAACCTGTTTCCTCATCTGTAAAGTGAGGGTTCTAGATAATCTCTGTGGCACTTCCTAGATCTAGATCCTATCCTATATTTTAAGGATGACTTCTCACACCATGATGTTTGGCAGTTTATAAGATCTTTTTGGAATTAAAAATTCTTTTATTGATAACTTTTGTTTTTCCATTGTCATTCCATTTCCATATATCCATTTCTCTTCCCCTAATCCATATTAAAGTATACATAAGAAAAGAAGGATAAAAAGCAGTATAGCACAGGAGTGAGAGTATATGCCATGATCCATACCCAGAGTTCCTAACCTCTGCAAAGAAGGGAGAGAGGCCCATTTCCTCCTTTCTTTTGGGTCCAACTTGGTTATTACAATTAAACAGCATTAAGTTTTGTTGACGGTGTTATTTAAAAAATTTATATTTTTGTCAATGTGTTATATGTAAGATACTCCCATATGTAAGAAATTTGCCTAAAAGTATAGATGTGACTTAAGGACGGTATAGATGGATATCAATTCAAGTCTAGTTCAACCATTGGAGAGTAGTAGAAGGGCTATGCCTGCGCTATGTCCTCTTGTAGGTGTAAGAGGAGAGACAGGCAAAATCTATGACCCTCAGAGGCTGGGCAATCTTTCTTTTAGTCTCCAAGTGAGGTAACAGGCTAAAATTATATCCATTTCTGGTCCAGGGATATAAGTCTGGTTTCAGAAGGAAAACATTTTCCTTTTCATTCTTTTGGAAATGGTAGTCGTTAGCTTACCATAGTTAGCTTAGTTCCTTTCCACCAAATACTAGTTACATAAAAGTATATAATCACAAAGAATGCTATCATAGTATATCAAAAATAGTTGATAATAAATCAACTTCTTTATCTGAGAATTATAGCAAATAGAAGTTAGATATTTTTTACAGACTAGACTAAATCAGGAAAAACACAAGAATCAATGAACTCTTGATCTAGAATCAAGATGAGATCTCAGTTTAAAGTGGGAGAAAGAGAATGATCATATTGAGGGGAAGTACTCTTTTAACAGTCTCTAGAATGGCAGACCTTGAAGATTGGAACATGATGGAAGCCATGCCTACATCTTGAAGGTAGTCCTTTCCCTCTCAACTGCTCTCCCTTCTCCATGTCTTCCAAAGAGTACCCAGAACCGACTCATCTATCAGCATTGTCTCTGTCATTAGGAGTCATGTTTCCCTCTGCATATGCCGTAGCACACAACCTTCCTTCCTTTCCCTCATGCCAAGCCTTGGGTGGAACCTGGGTCGCATGTACGTTGTTTTCAGTTCCTACTTTTTTTGTTCTGCATCAGTGCAGATACACACACACACACATATATACACACACACACACACATATACACACATACACATAGATACGTAGATACACATATGTATAAAATATTTGGATTTTTCTTTCTATTCTTCCTATTCATTGTTTCTTAGAGTGCTGTACTATCCCACTATGTCCATCTACAATAATTTGTTTAGCCATTCTCAGTCAATGGTCATTTATTTTGTTTCAGGCTCATTAGCTGTTAAAAAAGCACATTGCTATAGTTGTTTTAACATATATAAAGTCTTATTTTTTTGAAAACTCATTATGTGTATATACCTAACACTAATATCTGGGTCAAAGATTGGACATTTTAGTCATTTCCTTTGCTTGTGACATAATGGTTAGAATGCTAGATTTGGAGTCAGGAAGACTTGAGTTTGAATCCTGTGTCCTGCCTTACCTGTGCCATTGCAAAGATCAAATGAGGCAATACAGAAAAAGTTCTTTACAAATCTTAAAGCATTATAGAAATGCCAGCTATTATTATCATCATAATTCCAAACTACTTTACAGGAGGATTTTATCCATAAACATAGAGCTCTTCCAATAATGCTTGTTATGTGATGATCTTCCCGTGTTCTTCCAATATTGATTCTTACTTTTCATCTTTTTCAGTTTTCAGGATATGAACAAAACCTCATCTTTGTCAGTTTTCTGGATATGAGGTAAAACTTCAGTGTTGTTTTGATTTGTATTTGTCTTATGATTAGTGATTTGGAGCAATCTTTCAGACTGTTACCAGTTTGAAATTCTTTTGAGAATTCCATGTTCATGTTTTTTTGACTAATTATCAACTGGGAAATAGCTCATAGTTTTGTATATTTGTATTAATTTCCTATAAAATCTTATTTTAAAGCCTTTATTGGAGGTATGTGATACAAAGATTTTTTCTCCCAATTAATAGCTTCTCATCCTAATTAAAATTGATTTTTTTTATTTATGAAAAAGCTCTTCAATTTCATGTGGTTAAATTTATTTACTTTGTCTTTCACAATCGCCTCTATAACTAATTTGGTTGAGATCTAGGTCCTCTTCTGTTTTGTTCCTGATGTGGTCTTTAACATTCAGATCATGTATTCATTTCTTAACTACATTTTACCATGGATTGAGCATATAAATTTCCTTAGAAAATATAAGAAGAATTATACTTTTCTTTAAAACTTTCAAAATGCATTCATTTCACTTATAATGGAAAATTTTGGAATATTTTACATTCAACTATGGGTAAGTTTAAGAAAATTGAATGTATTCAAATTTCTGCTTTCAGATCCCAGAATTAGAAAGGTGCTGATCATTCTTTTTGCAAAGTGATTCACCACAGTTCCTTGAAACAGCCTCCTCACCTACTGATTTTAAAATATCATTTGATTTCTACCTAGCATTTTTGAAATAGATCACTGTACACAGTGAAACATACTTGTGTTGTCACTGTGAAGTTACATGCATTACTATGAGAGGGACACTCCAGGTGAGTGGCATTTGCTGGAAATATTTTTGTCTTCATTGAAAAAGTTCGCTAAACCTTTGAGATATGGAGTTAGCATCTCTGTTCCAATACTCACTAGCCATGTGACTATGGACAAAAGACAGCTTGAGGTTTACATGTGAACAGGAGATAATATTAAAATATCTTACAGGGTTCATAGATCACAGAATAGTGGATTCTCAGAATCTCTGTCTTCAAAGAAACCTTAAAGGCTGAGTAATCTATCTATCTATCTATCTATCTATCTATCTATCTATCTATCTATCTATCTATCTATCATCTATCTATCTATACTTTAAAGAATTCTCTACAATGTCAGTAACAACTAGTGGTCCATATATTCTTCCTATTTCTCTCTAGTAAGGAGGAATCCAAATATATCCCACTTTTAGATAGCTTTAATTATTAGGAAGTTTTTTCCTTATCTTAAGTCAAAATCTGCCTCTCTAGAATATCAGGAAGCCATTTGTGGTTCCCTCTTCTTCCACATAGAACTAACCGAATGACTAATTCCCTCTTCCATACAACAACCTTTCACATAAATAGCCATCATGTACTTCTTTCTTGTTATTGTTGTTTAGTCTTTCCAGTGGTGTCCAACTCTTTGTGACCCCATTTGGGGTTTACTTGGCACAGATACCAAAGTGGTTTGCCTTTTCTTTCTCCATCTCATTTTACAGATGTGGAAATTGAGGTAAACAGGGTTAAGTGACTTGCTTGGGGTTAAGCAGCTTATAAGTATCTGAGGCAGATTTGAATTCAGGAAGAAGAATATTCCTTACCCCAGACCTGGCACCCTGCCCACTGTAACACCTAGCTACCCCCATGTTCCTCTTAAGTCACAATGACACTTCTTTTAAAACAAAGTTTCATTGATGTGTTTTATTTTTAATGTTACAAACATTTATAAATATTATCAACTTTATGAGAGGTCTCTTGTAGCAAAATAAAACTGTTAGGTAAAACTAATACTATAATAATCTCATCTTTAAAAGTGTATGCAACATTTCACATCTATACTAAGGATATAAAGAAAATCTAAATGTGATCCCTGCCCTCAAGAAAGTCAGAATCTAATGGAGAGGCTCATCATCGGTAACAGTCTTCAATGATTCATTTCCATAAGTTTGATGTTATACTATAGCATACTTGCCTCCGAACATACAAATCTTTTTCATGTCTTTTTGAAATAATTTATTTCCTCATTTCTTTCAGCTCAATGGCACTTTATCACATTCATATGCCACAGCTTATTCATACATTCCTCAATTATTGAACATCTTCTTAATCTCCAGTAATTGTCTTTTTTTGCCACCACAAAACAGGCTGCTATAAATATGTTTGTACCTAATAGGCCTCTTCTTTTGGGTATAGCTGGATCTAGCAGCACATGTCCTTTGATCCAGCTAACTCTTTTCTTCAACAGCTATTTGGATTGCATAGTTTGGAGGCTCCTTTCTCTGATCACCTTTATCTGGACATTTTCCGGTTTGTCAGTGTACTTCCTAAAATGTAGCAGCCAGAACTCAGAACTCCAGATGTGATCTATCCGTGGAAAAGTATGGTGTTCTGTCACCCACCACTACCCATCACCAAACCAAATGCTGGGGTTTATGTTTCTTAATGCTGACTTTTCTTAACATAGCCTCAAATGTTACTTTATTTAGACTGCTGGCATATGATGCTTTTGATTCATACTAAGTGTTTATAAAATCCCCAGATACTTTTCTCACAAATTGTTGTCTAACTATGCTTCCTCTTCTTCCACTTATGAAGGTGATTTTTTGAGCCTAACTACAGGGCTTTATACAGGGCAACTAGGTGGTAAAGTGGATAGGTCAAAATATCAGAAAGACCTGAGTTCAATAGCCTCAGATACTTACAAGTTGTGCGATGCTGAGCAAATCATTGAACTTTGTTTGCCTAGGCTTCCTCATCTGTAAAATGAGCTGGAGAAGGAAATGACCAACCACTCCAGTTTCTTTGCCAAGAAAACTGCAAATGGGGCCACAAAGAGTTGGTCACTTCTGAACAACAACAGAAACAAACATGATTCGATATTTATCCTTATTACATTTTATCTTATTAAATTTGACCGATCATTCTAGCCTTTCATGATTATTTTTGGTTCTGATTCTATCATCATACATGTCAGCTATCCTTCTTAACTCTGTCATTTGTAAATTTGACAAATGTGCCATCTGTACCTTCACCAAAATCTTTGATTAAAAATGCTAAATAAAACAGAGCCAAGGACTGAATTCCTGGGCTCTTTCCTAGGGATTTCCCTTTAAGTGAATAACGAACTGTTAATTTGGAGCCATTCAAACAAATCTCAATCTGTGATATTGTACTACTTTTTCATTTACATCTACCCCAAGTCAATAAGGGTAGTATGATAGACTTTGTCAAATGCTTTTGTGAAATCTGGATAAACTTTGCCTACAGCATCCTCTGGATCTTCCAGTCTAGTAAATGTATTAAAAAAAGTTCCTTAAAGGGGGCAGCTAGGTGGCACAGTGAATAGAGCACCAGCCCTGGAGTCGGGAGGACCTGAGTTCAAATATGACTAGCCATGTGACTGTGGGAAAGTCATTTATATTTCAATACCCTGGGATATAGTTCATCTGGACCTACTGATGTGAGCCAGTTCATTAGTTCTTGGGGATGTATGTAAGCAAAGTGCTTTAGAAACTACAAAATTATTTAACTGTACATTCCAACTTAAAAAGGTGAACTTAGTAAAATGGCAGAATCAACTCAGAAGTATTTATTATCGTCATAACAACCAACAATGAGAAATATTTGTTGAGTATGTATTATACAAGGCCCTTCCCAGGTTCTTAAGGAGATATAAGAAATATATAAAAAAGGATAATTGTTCCATAGGATTTAACCAGTTTAATTAACCACTAAATAGTGGCAGATTAGATTTTTCTCCTTTTTTTAACCCAACCTATGATCTCATTGGCATTTTGAATTCCCAGTGAAGAAACTTCTCCCTTTAGCACCTGATTTGTCATTTATACTCTCAGAGAGCTGTCTGTGGTGCTAAGAGGCTAGTAGTTAGTTAGTTGTTGGTTAGTGGTAAGTTCTGTGGTTAGTAGTTAGTTGCCTGAGGGTCACGTAACCAGAGGAGGGCCTGACAACCCTCTGTCCACTACACCGGTGAAGACAATCTCAAATAGAAATGGGGGTGGAATGTTTGACATCTCTGTACATGTAAGATAAGACATACTAACACAAAATAATGAGGTTAAAACAAGACAGTATTTTGTAGCTATTTCTTTAGAGAATACTAGTTCTCATTTGTACATAGGATATTTCTAACAGTGAGAATTTTTTGGATGAATTTTTCTATTTAGATCTAAAATTTGATAAATTAACAGGTTTATTTAGGCATCCAGGAAATATTGGTAGATTCTGTTTTTAAAAGTAGATTTAAAAATTTATCCATTTTATTGGGCATTTGGGTCATAAAATGTTTCATCTACTGGTCAGCTTTTAATTCATAGGTCTTTCTAATACTAATGTTGGTGGGCCCTTAGAAAACAAACTTAGTCTTTCACAAGGAAAATACTCAAACTTTATTTAGAAGTATGGGACTGCTCAGAACCTATTCTCCACTGATTAAGTTTCTAGAGTGAAGCATTAGAGGAAAATTTTTCCCCAATCTCCATTAAAGAAGTTCTTTGTTTAGTGATTTGGGACTCAACAGATCATATTCATTTTAAAAACAAGAAATGTGATTTTATTCTTTGTTGATAAGTCACGATCTATTCATACTCACTGTCTACACTGTCCCTTTGGGGAACACATAGTTTTAAGTCTTTGGAAACTGGTATTCCATGACTTACAGCTATATAACTTCATTGGAATAATGTTGATGTTCAAAATATGGACCTTTGTTTTAGGAAGAAATTTGAAGTTAATAAAGGCACTAATTGATTTTCCAAAGGTAGTCCACCTCATTGTCCCCTTCATATTTGGGCCAAATTTAATAGTCCACTCATTGTGTCTGTCAATAATATAAGTACTGATGGACCAACTCCATGAGCTGTCCATCCTGTCTAGAAAAACAAGTGTTTTCTTATCTGCTCAGTTTTTCTTGTGAGGGGAGTCTATTCTCTTCCTCCTGTTCTGGACCCAATTGTTTCTCCATTGCAACTGTCCATGATATATGTACTGATGGGTCAACTCTATCAAATTTTCATTCAATCTGGACAAAAGATTCTTTTCACATATTTGATTTTTTCTTGCATGAGTAGTTTAGGCAACTTCTTTTGAGCAGTTAGGGATTATGTTCAGAAGAAGAAGCAAAAAAGATGTCATTGTGCAGAGAGGGGCAAAAACACAAAAGGTGGCAGACTGTTCATGAAAGGAAAGTAAGGATAACTAGTAGACAACCCACATAGTCCAAAGTCAAAAGATCTAGAGCAGCTGTTCTCAACCTGTGGGTCGTGACCCCTTTGGGGTCAAATGACCCTTTCACAGGGGTTGCCTGAGACCATCAGAAAACACATATCTCTGATGGCCTTAGGAACTGAGACACTACTCCTCTATCCATCTCCAGGTGGGTCCGCCCACATACAAGTATTAAAGGGTCATGGCATTAGGAAACTTGAGAACCACTGATCTAGAAGGAGGATCTCATTGCAGATGGAGTCCCTGTAGAAGATTTATGGGATGATATAAAGTATGGATTCATAGTGATACGCACTGTTGGAGTGAAAACCCACTTCAATGAGGTTATAGAACTATCAAAATATTTGTATGCTTTGATATTGTTAACTTTGGATTTCTTAAATCACTCCAACTATTTTGTTGTATTTATATATTTTGCTCATAAATTCATTTAAAGTATTTAGATTCTATCTATAGTAATCAATGTAAATAGCACATAAACTTTGGGAATATCACAGTAAAATGTTAAATGTAATTAATTGTTTAATGTAAACATAAATTCAAAGACTTGATTACATGTAAAGAACAGGAGCTCTGGTAGGATCATTACCGCCCCCCCCTTCCAAATGAGACTAGCATACTCAGTTTTATTCTCCCTTTAATTCCTCTTCTCCCCACTCCCCCAGCCCTTCTCAAAGAGAATCAGATGAACAGATGGTTCAGAATCAGGGCTGACTAATATGTTTCACATGCACCAATACCTTTGGATAAAAAAAATCAAAGACATTGCATTTTTTTTTCTTTTTTTCTTTTCTAAGCAACTGTAAACATCTGGGCCACTTGTTTTTTCTTATCCGTAAAAGAGGGATGCTAAAATTTGTTTGTGGAGTACATCAAGACTCTAAAATGAAAGCCGCTAGTTAAGTTGCAGAGCATTATTATTTTAGGAAGAATTGGTTTCAGGCCTAGTCAGAGAGGCATCTTCCCTGGGAAACAAGTCTAGAGGGTATGCAGTGTCATGTTTCCTTTTAACTAGTTTTAGAGACATACTGCATAGGAAAAGTAAAAGTCACCAGATCCCATTCTACCTTTCTCTAAAATTTTCCAGTATGCCTTTGCTGGTTCAAAATCCTCCTTTTGTAAAACTTGAGGAGAATGTAAAATTTAATCTTGCCCAACTTTGAGACTGTTGGAGAGGTATGATTTTTAGGTATGATTTAGAGGTATGATTCTTCTAGCTCATACACATTTCAGTGAACCTTAAACTTGCATGATCGCAAAATTGCTGATTATCCCAAGTGAAAAACTCCCTTAATACAAAGGATGGAAGAGTTTCATAGGAGCTGAGATGGCAAATGAGGATTTACATGGTGAATATGTTTGACACATTTTGATGTTTATGGAAGCATCTTTCATTGCCATTATTGGTTCATTTGTGTTATCTTGGTCCATGGGCACTCCAATTGCCCCAAATCTATAATCAAGTGAAATATAGTAGATGATTGTGTTAGGAGGAGTGTTTGAGGCTCAGGTAATCTGGTGGTTGGATTTGGGGTTTATTTAAACAACTGAAATCTACTATCTCATTTAACTAAGCAGAATGTTTTATGCGTAGTGGGTGCAGACTAAGTATGGGTGGCATGAGCTATGCCTATGCAACAAACAAAACATTAGTTTGGACAAGAATTAGGTGATTTGCCCCGTTCATACAGCTACTAGGCAGGATTTTTACTCAATTCTTCCTGACTACAAGTCCTATGCTCTCTTCACACTACTCTATCTACTTTGAAAAGTAAAGCAGAATAATACTATTCATCCTGCCAACTACTAGTTGCTAAATATTAAGTTTTAGTTTTAAAGTTTATAAGTAAAAATAGTTTTAAGTCTGGGAAGGAGAAGAGGGTCATATTGATATTCAAATTTTCCCCTTAAGTTTCATTTGTTTTTTCCATTTAGGCTTACCAATGATTTTTTAGAAAAAAAAATAACATTAATGCTAAATATTTCCCGCTTTTATTTTTTTATTTTCCTTTCCTATAGTTCTATTAAACAAATGAAATTGTTTATGTGAAAGAACTTTGACAGCCATAAACTTAAAAGCAAATTTCAATATTGTTATTACTATTACAGTGGTAGGATGAAATACTATGTATCAAGAAAGAGCAAAATCAAAAATTCATAACATAAAAAAGGATAAACAAAGAAAGTACATTAAGCTGAAAAGAATTGCAGACAACAAATTAACATCAATATTAAGTTTACATTCTCCAAATACCTTAGCATCTATACTTTTAAAGAAATAAATTATTAGAAATAGACAGTAATACAAGAGTGGAAGGAAATTTTAGTGTCTGTCTCTCATTTTGGAGAAATCTAACTGAAATATAAAAAGGAAAATACAGAATTTAACAAATTGTTAAAGAAACTAGAGCTGAAAGAATTATGGCATCTTTGAAATGGAACTACTGAAGAATATACATATTTCACGTGGAACTTAAGAAAAAAAGACAACAATGTATTAGGGTCCATGATATTGCAAAGAAATGTAAAAAGGTAGAAATGGTAAATAATCCATTATAGACCATACTGAAGTAAAAATAGTTATTAGTTGAGAGTGCACAGAAAAATTAAATAGACCCAAATGAAGACTTAAGAATAAAATTCTACATAATAAATGGATCAAGTAATAAATCATAGAAACCAATAATCATCTGAAATTAATAATGATATAAATAATTATATGAAATTGATAATGATGAAACATGTTAATAAAATGTAAAAGGAGAATATTAATGAACTAAATGCAAATTAAAACTATAACATCAACAAATAAAGAAACCCAAAATAATTTCAAAAGAGGAGATATAAAAACCTAAGGGAGAAATAGATAATCTAGAAACAAAGAAAAAACTATAGAAATTATTTTTAAAAATTGGTGATTTCATTAGTAAGTAAGTAGAAGGAATAGGAACTCAGTTTTAGTTAGAGGTAAATGGCATCAGGCTGAAGAAACTCAGTAGGCACAATGGGAACATTGTACTAGTGATCATGTTGTGGGGGAAGAATTCAAAGTAGATGGCTTTAGTCTCCTCTCTAAAAGAGATATTGATAGTAAAAAGAAAACAGGAAATTGTAAAATAATTACCCTACTCTCCATGAATTCAGAGGAGTATTGCTGTTAACATGGCATTTCTCTTTATAGTTATTGGGAGTTAGCTCTAAAACTATTAAAATGGGTTCAGAAGTTTTAAACACTCTGATTGTATAAATCTATATTAAGAGGTACTAAATTAAAATATTATTAAAGCTCCTTGACATTAAGAATTATTTTGATTTTTTTGTTCCTCTAGCATCTAGCATGTAGAAGATGCTTAAATGTTTATTGAACTGCGTTGCTGGGTTAATAAATTACAAGTTCTGGCAGGTCCTATCAGGTGAAGAAATCCAATATTCAGGGTATATACCCTAAAACAAAGTTGGAATTCAGTGTATTTTTAATTATCTCTCACATTTGAAAAAACAGACTTGAAGACAGTGCTAGGCAAAACAAGAGAACAGGGAACTCACTTTGGCTGTCATAGATGCCCTTTTCCCACTGAAACACCTGCTAAGAATTGTCCAATTAACATATGTCCTCATCTCTTAATCTGTGGATATATATTACAAAAATCTGTACTTTTTCTGTTTGGGTACTCTGTGGACAGAAAGTTCCAGTTCAATCCAACAAGCATTTATTAAGAACCTTTATTAAGACACTGCAGCTTCTGAAAAGACATAAAACAAAAAAGTCCTTGCCTTCAAGTAGTTACCACTTTACTAGGAGTAGGGCTGAGGATAATAACAATAGTAGCTATCATTGATTTATACATTGATGTAAGGTTTGCAAAATACTTTACGGATATTCTCATTTGATCATCATAACAACCCTAGAAGGGAGTATCATTATTCCTATTTTATGGATGAGAACATTGAGGCAAACAGAAGTGAAGTTGCTTGCCTATAGTCACAAAGTAAGGGTCTGAAGTAAGAGCTGAACTCAAGTCTTCCTGGCTCAGAGTCCAGAATTCTATCCTCTGTACCTTCTAGCTGCCTCCCTGCCCACACATTTAAAGAGAGAAGTTTAATTTGGGACGAAAGGACAGAGCCTGGACAGTTAAGGAGAACAGAAAAGGAGGTAGATGACCCTTGAAGGAAACCAGGGATTCTCAGAGTTTTCTGTGAGGATAGTTAAGTTGATGGTTCAGTGAGTGGCACTTCCCTCTGCCCCACCCCCACCCCACCCCCAAAGTCATCCCCTAAAACTAATCTTATAGTGATAAGCCTCTTTGAATCTAGCTAGGCTGGTCCTCTAATTAGAGACAAAACCAATCAATGAATGAATCAACAAATATTTATTAAGTGCCCTGGTACTGTGCTATTAGCCTAGACTTAAAGCTTTCTGATTTCTTAGCCTTTCTGGTAGATCCAACATATAAAAACATATAGATGTATTTGTTTACAATCAAATTGTCCTGTTCTCTTCTTCCTTCAAGGGGTGGAGTAACCTCAAATATCCTAGGACTGATGTGAAATGCTTGCACAACAGGAGATGTTTACTGCTAAAACTTCCATCACTCCAGGTCTCCAAGCCTTCAGGACTATTGGAAATGAAGTGAGCTTAGGAGCAATGATGTAGAATCATGGTTTCATCCATTCGGACCCCAGTTCCATACCTGGGGGAAGGAGGGAAGCAGGAAATGAGTTCTTCCAGGACCATACAGCATGGCATCCAAAGAGCAGGATTAGTATCCTTTGCTCACCACTAGATGTCAGTGAAGTAATTAAAAAAAAAATGAAGGCGCTTGGTCATCTGCATGTGTACCTGTATAGTGTGGCCTGTCAACGAGGTTTTATCTAATGCTATTATTGCATGCAAAGCACTCAACTAGAAACTAGGCACCCAAATCTTAATTGTGAAAGACGCTTAACTGAAGTTGCACATAGCCCAATTAGACACTTAAAAATACCATTTGGATAGCTGTAAAAGAAAAGCAACCCTAGCCTGGTTGCCAAAGGAGCTCAGACTAATGAAGGTAGATTACAATTCTGTAGTAACATGTACTTGGAAAACAACAACTATGCTTTGCAACTTTAAATATATCTATCTATCTATCTATCTATCTGTCTGTCTGTCTGTGTCTGTCTATCTGTCTCTCTCTCTCTCTCTCTCTCTCTCTCTCTCTCTCTATATATATATATATATATAAAGAATCATTGGCTTTTAAAAAAAGAACAATCGCTTATTTTTGAGTGGCAAACCTTAGGCAAAATTCTTAGAAAATAGGTTGAATATTTAAAGCAGGGGTGGGGAACCAACCTTCAGCCTCGAGGCCACGTGTGGCTCTCTAGGTCTTCAACTGCGGCCCTTTGACTGAATCCAAACTTCCCAGAACAAATTCCACTTAATAAAAGGATTTGTTTTGTAAAGCTTGGCCTCAGTCAAAAGGCTGAACCCAAGGACCTAGAAGGCCACATGTGGTGGATCCCTACCCCTGATTTAAAGGTTAGTTTGATAAAATAGCTTTTAAATCTTATGCTTCTAGGAGAAAGTCATGCTTTTTCTTATTCTTTTTCTCAGAATATAGATTTTTTCCCCCTTTCTCTCAAGTTTGAAGTGCTGAAGTGATGCTTAGAATGAGAGAGATCACAGAATCCTAATTTTCTTTTCTCTTTAACCCTAAAGTATACGTTTTGGGGTTAACAGTAATTGCAGTTTCTAATGACACAAACTTGAAGGGAAACAGAAACAGGTTTATGGGCCTATCAGCAGGATTCTGGGGCTACAAATTGCTGAGTAAATGAAACAGCCTGTTGTTTCCTAAGCTGGGTTTGTGAGGGCCTTGTCAAAGCCTGAAGGGCGGGGCCAGAGCGGCGGGCGGTGCTAGGAATACCTGCTGGGTCCTAATTAGGGCCCACTGTGGTTAATGGCTTCCTGTGGCTGAGTGTTTACTTGTCATTTGTTTTCTGCTTTGTTTCTTGGCTACTGAACAAAACACGGAGCAAAAGCTTTTCTTCCATTATTTTTAAGTGTATCCTTGGACATTCACAAGGGGCTCTGTGCAAACTCTCTCTTGGGACACTAAGTACCTACAGTCCATTCCCCATTCCGGCAATTACCTGCCATGATACAGACTATGGGTAGATTGAAGCAATGGGCAGTATTTGCTCAAAATTCTGTTGTTTTTTAAATCACTTTGAATTTCAGCAGCATGACCAGTTTGTGTGTTTCACCCAGTGGCATCCTTAGGGGGCAGATCATGAGATGAAGGTATTATGAGACCTCTTATTCTCAGTTCTATCTTGGTCAAGTCACTTGTCTCCTGCTAACATTTCAGGGATAAAATTGGACATGTGAGACACCTCAACGTTCTTGGAAGAAAGGCGAGACATTAGAGGGAGGGCAGTACTGTGGAAGGGGTCCAGGTCTGGAATCAAGGGTTGGGTTCAAATGTTATGGGTGCCACTTGCTACATGTGTGACTTTGGACAAGCCATTTAACTCTCTGAGCCTTAGTTCCTTCATCAGTAAAATTAGGTTGTTTGGTAGGATAACATCTAAGGACCCTATTAACTTCTTAATCTATCATCTTGTGATTAGAGGGTAGCTGTAGAGCCAAGGGACCACCATAATGTAAAGGAAAATAATGTTGAAAGATATCAGAACTCTGGTTGGTACAGTGACCACTCCTGACTTCATATGATGAGGGGTGAAATATACCTTCTTTGTCTTGGTTGATTGGTGGGGGATTATAGGTGGAGAATGAGCCCAACAATTGTCAAAAAGGTCAATGTTTGGCTTAAAAAAATTGGCTTTTTTTGGATAGAGGTTGGAGGAGTCATTGGAAAGTGAAAGTGATTTAAAATGTATTAATAATACTTGAATGTCCTGAATACTTCTCTCCTTTGTGGAGGAGTCACACAACATCATCATTTATGAACATTTTTCTCTTATGTAAAACTCATATATTGCTGTAAACTTCAGGGAATACTTCCACTTGTACTTTTAATACAGAGTTAGTAGTCTTGGAAGTGATAACCATAGTGGACAAAACACTTCAGAAATCCGTGATTTCCTTAGTATGAGAGGAAGAAATCATACACTTGAAAGTGTATGATTTGCTATGGACAAGGAAATCCATCACCTTTTGGCCAGCCTTCTGGTAATGAGTAAAACTCTAAAAACTGGCTGACCCTGGAGAAGTCAGATCCCAAACTCATCTGCTGATCAGTACTTGAAATTTGGTAGGATCTGACAGAGATTACGCTTTGCCAAGGTTACTGCCCAGTCATCATCGTTTTGGTAGAACTTCATTGGAGTTATGCTATGGATTTCAGTGAGTAGCGTTCATTTGAATATATTATTGACAGTCCTTGCTTTCTCAGAGGGATATCCTCTGGTGTAAGGATTCTTAATCTCAGGTCCCCCAAGGACTCTATGGATAGATTTCAGGACCTCCATGAACTTGGGGAAAAATACATCTCGATTTCCATATAATTGGTTTCCTTTTGCAATCCCATTTATTTTATGCATTTAAAAATGTTATTCTGAGAAAGGGTCTGCAGGCTTCACCAGACCGCCAAAGGTGGGAAGAGGTGTCCATGCCACAAAAAGATTAAGAACCCCTTCTCTAGTGATACATGAATGATATTTCAGTGCTTATTACCCAGTAATTTGCAATCCAGTGTCTAAATATAAATGATCTTAGGTACAGTCAATTGGGCTAGAAACTAGTCTGAAAAAAAATCTTCTAAATAATTTGCTCATAGAATTAAGCCAAATTTATTTCAACCAAGATCTTCCATTGCTTCATAAAGAATACATGATCTCTAGATTTTCTTTTTCTTGAATTATAAATAGAAAACCTAATCTTTATCTTAGAGATCCATAAAGGAAGAAAATAAGTCTTATCAATGCCTACTTTAACAACACAGTCTGCCTATCTGGTCATTCCTCTTTAAGCAGAGTTTATCAGTTTGTAATAGACTTTCAATTTCTTAGAGATAAAATGAGCTTTAGAAAAGATACTGTGTTGTCCTTTTTCCTTTTAAGTTTAAATGTTCATATATATTTATCACAAAAGCATTAATTTATGACAACTGGTTTATGTTTAATATAGTGCTAAGGTTTAAAAGAGAGCAAGGAAAAATAAGAAATTAAAATTTGGTGGGGAATTATCTTGTTTTACTCTTACTTTCTCAGCTCTCTTCCTTAAATTTTTTAAGGTGACCTTTGAAGGTGTGTGTGTGTGTGTGTGTGTGTGTGTGTGTGTGTGTGTGTGTGAGTATGTTGTAGAAGAAGCCTATCAAGGCAAAATTTCAGTTTCTTTGCCACTTAATATTTTTAGCATCAGTTTATTAATATTAATAAATGCCTAGAATTTAGCTACATCATATTTTTCCTTGGCAGCATGAAATCTATTTATGTGAGCATACAGTAAAAAAAAGTATGCATTCTTTAAGTATTGTATTAATATATTGCCTTTTGTTATTAAACAGGGATCTAAATTTCAAATGTTCATATTTACTCTCCACTTTTATAAAATCCAACCTAAATGTCAGGTTGCAATATATATATATATATATTTTTTTTTTGAGGGGGGGAGGACTGAATGAAGATAAACCTCCTGGTGAAAAGCTCAGAGAAGGGACTCAAAAAATAAAAGCAAAAGGTCTGTACTCTTTAACATTTTGTCCCTTCTCTGGTTTTTTTAATGGCTTATTCTTTGTAGCAGTGAACCCTGGGTAATTAGAGGAATGCTGTTAAGTACTTTGGGCAGCACATTTGTGTCCTGATTTGGGGAAAGTTTCTGATATATGCATGCATATATATGTATAAATGTGTATAAGCACATATGTATTTTATGCACACATACATACATATATACATATATATTTAATCATATTTTCTGTGAATTTTGTTGTCTTGGGAAAAGATCATAAGAATTTTGTTTTGCAAATTAAGTATTTCCCTTTAGTGTTCTGAGGTCAAGTGTAGCCCTAAAGATTTAGGCCTTCATTGAGACTGAGAGAATGAAAAAAAATTTGAATTTATATGTTACAGTTGCTACTCTAATCAAATCGAAGAGATAAAATCACAAATGCCAGAAGGAACCAGCAAAAAAAGTGGAGTTTTAAAAGTTCTTGAGCTGTAAGGATGAGATATTTTCAAATCAAGCTATAGAAATTTTGTCTGAATAAGCTTATGTAGAATTCCTCATATAACTAGCATTCAGCTCACATTGTGTATGTCCGCTTGAACAGTATCTCTCTTAACATAAGGGAAAAACACTTTTACATTAGTAAAATGCTGATTTGAACTAAAAAGTCAACAAAATCTGGTACCCAGGCCTGCCATAATTACATCAACAAACAGAATTTCCTAACTCAAACTTTTCTTCTCTCCCAATGAATTTGGATGCTTAATTCTTTCAAATAATTTGGTTGAGTCAAGTGACAAGTACTATAGAGAACTTTGCTATTGTCTAGAAAATGACTGTGTCAGACTCTGACAGGTACTGGCCATTTTGTTCTAAAATATTTTGCTCCTTTGGTTGGCAGCATTCAGAAATGTATAGTGTCCTTTTGTTCTGGTATGCTGTCCTCAGCAGATAGTACAGTTTTTGTGAGGTCATGCTTTTTTTCATTAAGTCCCCATTAACATTCTGGACCCACTTCTGTAGCACTCTTAGGGATTTTAAAGTTCATCTCTAGACAATTTCTCTTATTTTACTAATAAGTAAGAAGGCATAGGACATGAAATGACTTGCAAAAGTTCACGCAAGAATCAGTAGCAAAGCCAGATTTTGACTACAATCTAGTGGTCTTTGCAAGATGCCACATAGTCTCTATTTCTTAAGAGCAATATTAAGTCTCCCTAAAAATAAGGCTAGCTTCTATTACCCTGCATATTTTAAATACTCTACATTTGGAAAAATGTGAAGAAGTTTTTTTTAATATTTTACATTATGCTTAGAACATTTTGTATTCTATGCAGATTTAACTGAAAAAAACTTGATTTCTTAAGTAATTCCTATGCCTATTAATTTTAAATTTTAAATAGAGCCATTACAACCCACAAAAAAACTACAAACATTTTCTACTGGGATTTTTTAAAGAAGAATTAAAAATCAAGGAAAAAAATGTTCAATGGGAAGTTGTTGAAGCAAAAGAAACCACTCTCCTTTTGATGAGCATGCATAATTCCTGAGGGGAGGTAATAGTCTGCAAAGAGCCTGCAGGGAAAGCTTCTCTATCCTTGGAATTTAATTGGAAGGTGACAGCTCCCCACTGATTTGGAGGAAGGAATATTTGACCAGAATTTTAGCACTGGTCATTTGCACGGAATGCATGTCTTAGCCTCGTTTCACTTTAAAAATGTTTTGTGTGTATAAGCAGGGCTTAAAACAGTGGGACCTCATAAGGTCTCAGAACTGCTCCCTCATGGGCTGTGAAGAGTCAGAACTCTTTGTAAAGTGTGAGGTAGAGATTTGCTTCTTGTTTTCTTCCACTGAGGAAGACATGATGCAAGTGTGGAGAAAACATTCGTTGATATCCATCATTGTGATTTAGTATATACTCAAATACTTTGATAGAGTGATGTACCTGTGATCCCATCAATACGTGAAACTCCTTGCAGTGATGTAGATCATAACCCATTCATGCCTTTTTGTCTTGTCTATCTATACCCTACTCCCCCCCCCCAAAAGAATAGTTTCCAATGGCCTCCTTCTTCATCTACAGTTACCATGACAAAGCTGTACAAGAGGAGTCACAGGACACAGAGAATCTTTTACATAACTGAAATACACACACACACAACCAATATTTATGTATGTACATAGTTTTAGGCTGGATGGCATATCATAGAATCCTAGATTTTGAACTTGAAGGATCATTTAGCGCAATCCATATGTTCGATAGAAATAATTAAATGTTTCCAGTTCCCCCACCCCTAAAGATGTACCCTGTTAATCAATTAGCCTCACTTCTCAAATATTTAACACTTCATATTTTTGCACTAGGCTTTTCTTTTTATCAAGGTTGTGAAATTTTGTCATCTCAGATATATTTATTGCTAATATAGGAGCAAAGAATTCTTCTCATCATTCAACACAAAACTCAAATTTCTTGCAGTTTCTGCTTCTAGATATCTACCTTCAATTACTCCCTTGAGAAGCAAAATCAATCCTCCAGATACTCATCTGAACAATGAAATGTGTCATGTGAAAAGGGCTAATTATAGTTTCATATTCTTTTTTAGATGTATTTAAAATGCATCCTGTAAGTGGGATGCTTGAAAGTTAATAAATTCAATGGGTTTGCATCATACTTTGCTTGTAAAAATGTAAAATTGTAGCCAAGTTAACCAGATTGTCCCAGAAGCTGCTATAGTTTGTACTATTAGATATTAAATCCTGTTTTTTGCAGCTTCTGGACCTTTTTTCTTATAAGACTTGGCCTTTTCCTTTCCTTGTTGAATTTCTGCCTCAACTTTAAGACCCAAATAGAATAGCCTTAGAAGCCATTTCTGATCCACTTTCCCCCCAAAGGGATAATGTCACCTCCCCCACTCTTCCAACAAGCAGTCCTTTATTACATCTCTTACACCGTTATATTATTTTGTGCTGTGATTATTCATGGGTATTTCCTATCTCCCTTTAAGAGAGAAAGCCCTAGCACAGAGCCATATCTACAATTGATGCTTAGTTTTAGTTTGTTCAATTTGTTTGGTAATAAACTACAGAATAAAATATTTTAAAGAAATTTTATAAGTCAATTAAATTTGGAAATTAGAAAAGTTCTTGGGGTGGCTAGGTGACACAGTGAATAGAACACCGGTTCTGGAGTCAGGAAGACCTGAGTTCAAATCTGGCCTCAGACACAACACAAAAACTAGCCATGTGACTTTGGGCAAGTCACTTAACCCCAATTGCCCTCCAAAAAGCAAAAAAAAAGTGCTTTTCCAGGGATGACATTATTTTGGTTTTTCTTTCTTCCTTCATTTACTTGTAATTAATCTTCTCTGGTTATATCTGTAGCTATAGGGATAGGCAAGGCAGGCAGGAGCTTTAGGACATAACACATTGGGAAATACCACAGAGGATTTTTAAATAATGTTACTTAATGACTAAGCTCCTATTGGTTATTTTTACATTTTTAATGGCAGAAAATGATAATTTTTCCATTGCCTATAGGTAATAGTCTTGTGTAATGTCCCGTATCAACAGTAAAAGACCAAACCTTGCCTGGGGAGTTCAAACAACATGTTCTAGCGATTCAGCTATATCTACTAACCAATTTAAAGGTTATGAGGAGGCACAGATACTTCCAATTAGATTTTCACAAGCTTTTGTGTATATCTCAAGCTAGGATGCATTTCTTGGAGAACATATAAGTTATTAGGTAGGTAACAAACAAACAAACAAACAAAGAAACATGAGATGCTGCCCCCCCTTCAAGAATTTATAGTCTATTTGGAGACTCAAAATATACACAAAAGAAAGAAAGAAGATTTGAATGCTGGGGGAATATCAACTGAGATGAGTTGAAGGTGAAGTTATTCTGAGAAGGCTTTCCAGAGGTGGTGAGTTTTGAGTAAGATCATGAACAAAGAAGTAGACATTGACTGCCTAAAAAGGATGGGTGGTCTCTACCCTTGAGAAATTTACAATCTGTCTTTGATCTTCTGAGCTGTAGCCTTTACTCTCTGGCCTCACTCTTCATTTTTGCTACCATCTAAGTTGTTCTGCTATCCTGTCAGATTCTAGGAACTAATTTGTAAAGATGGTACCTTTCCCTCTGGTGTGTTTTTCTGCTTTTTGTAGATCCATTCTCTACTGCTCTTCACTCCCCAACTTGCTATTACTCTCACTTTTTATTATTTCCAAAACAAAGGTAAATCATGCTCTAAGCTACTTTGTTGACATGCTACTGAAATGAAAGACCAAAGGACCTACATCATTCGACAAGACATACATTTAAGTCTTGACCGTTGTCTCATCAAATTTGATGAATTACAATGGCTTACTTAACACTCCTGGTTTTAGTATGACAGTGTTCTTACCAGATATAAAGATTACTAGGATTATCTGAGTACTATTTGACAAAGCATCATACTTCTACCTATTCTTTTGAAATATTTCTCTTCTTGGCAATTTCAGCCAGCATGAATGACAACCTTTCCTCACCAGAAAATTGTTTCCAGTTGATGTGATAATCAAAACTGTTTGGAAGAAGAAGAAAAACAATTTACTTCAGTCTCTTCTTTTGCTCCCTCCCTCCCTCCCTCCAATACCTCAGCCTGTGTACAGTTCACCAGCTGTGCCCTTCGAGATGAGTTGGGGAGGGTTGGGTCCTTCACACCTTGGTGCAAGGAGCACATCATGCTTCCAATCTGCTAGAAAGGGGCAGTATTTCTTGGGCCAGTCTGTCAGATGGTTGAAAATGGCTAAAGGTTTAATTTGCAACTCACATTCTTTTTCAGGGTACTGCATATTCTGGAGAGAAGTCAAAAATGGTCTCATGATTATGAGGCTCAGAGGTTCCTTCTATTCCACTTTCATTTAGAATAAAATTGAGTCTCATAGATTTAACTTAGTAGATTTTTTTTCTCCTTCAAATATAGTGATAGTTATGTAAAGTTGAAAATATTGTCATCATTTTTGGAAGAATTTTTTGAGTTTTTGTTTAAAACGTTAAATGGAAGACCTAAAAAGAGGAGCCAGTCTTTTTCAAGATTAACTTAAAAAAAATAAGACCTGTGAGTAGGATAACCAAGATCATAAAGGGGTCAAGAAACAATGTCATGTGGGTATTGATTGAAGAATATCAGGATGCTACAGAAAGAAAACTATAAGGAGATGTGTTAAGCTATTTCCAAGTATTTGTCTGCAAGAATAGGCTGTATGTTTTGTTTCAAAGGACACAACTAGAACTAGTAGTCAAAAGTTTTTAGGAAGTAGGATCTGGTCCTATATAAGGGAGAATTTTCTTACTTTTAGAACTATCTAGTGCTCTAAATACAGGATTTAGAGTTGGTAGGGATCTTTAAGACCATGTAGGCCATGAACTGTCTTGAAAAGTAATGAGCTCTCCATTGCCAAACATATTAAAACAAAAGAATGACTACTACTAAATATGTTACATAACTTTCATTGGGATGGAGTTTGGGCAGGATGACTCCCACGGCCTTTTTCCATGTCTAAGAGTCTATGTTTTCATGAATAGGGAATAATCAATTGGGTAAATGTAGGTAATTTGAAAAGAAAGGAAACAAGCATTTATGAAGTGTCTACTATATACCAGGCAGTAAAGTGTCCTAAACATTTCCCAAATATTATCTCATTTTGACCCTCACAATAATCCTGGGAGGCAAATGCTATTATTATCTCCATTTTGCAGTTGAGGAAACCAAGACAGACAGAGGTTGTGACTTTCCCAGAGTCACACAGCTAGTAAGTATTGGAGGAGAGATTTGAACTCAGATCTTCTTGACTCTAGGACCAGAACTCTAGGCGCCGTGTCACTTATCTGCCTAAAGAAACAAAATCAGGATAGTTCAGTAACATTGGTATATGGAGGAATATCTTCTATTTCTCAAAAAATTTTTGTTGCATATAAAGAATAATATTAAATTCATAGCAGATAAATAGTTTTTTCTTTGTCCTATTTGCAACAAAATTGTACTTTCTAATGCCACAATACCATAATCAGTTGATTTTTTAAAGACAGAGATAGATCATGTGAATAAATTTCAGAGGTATAAATGACTTTGGTTGTAAATGTGAAATTCTGTAAAGGAAGTCTGTAGAATATCACCTAGAAATAGAAATGATACTAGAAACATTTTCCCAATGTAGCTCTGCCCTAACCACTGTTTTTTTTCTTTTTCTCACCTTCACCAATTTATCAAGTTTATCTTTTTCTTAAAAAACACACACACACACACACACCTTAGCGACAGTTTGATGATCATTTATATGAATGCATCCCTAAACTTAGAACATTAAGCAATGGTCTAAGAGGAAGGGGAGCAGAATTTGGGGAAAGGAGATAAGTTGAAAAACATTGACTTAGTATTTGTATGTAACTTTATTTCTGTTTTATATTATTTTCATTCTGTTAAATACTTCTCAATTACATTTTATTCTGGTTCTGGCTACACTTGTTGTGGGCCATGTGTTTGACAACTCTGTTCTAGAACACTCAGAACTCCAAGTTCTGAGAGTTGCATAGACCAGAAGTAGCAAGATTCTGGATAGCAGGTGTTCTCCATTGATCTTTTCAAAATTATCTTCTCCCCTCCTGAGTCCTCCTCCATCTTTGTGATCATTTGCTTGGATTCAGTCTATAAAAGAGAGGATTTAATCACTGCTACCTTTAGGGAAGAATTGGTGGTTGGCTCTAAGGTAGGTTTGTATGGATGGAAATTACATAGCATATAGCATATTAAAGTATACACTAACAGCATGGTGCGCCATGTCATGCCATATCATATTGTATTGTGTTGTAGAGTATTGTGTTGCATCATACCGTACCATGCCATGCCATATTATATGTAATATCCTACCATACCATATTATATATCATGTCATATCATACATCAATATGCCATATAACGTATCATACCGTGCCATGCCATGCCATATTATATGTAATATCCTACCATACCATATTATACATCATGTCATATCATACATCAATATGCCATATAACGTATCATACCGTGCCATGCCATGCCATACCATATTATATATCATGTCATGTCATATCATGTCATATCATACCATGGCACTGTGCTCTGTGAACAAAACAGAATTGTAGTAGCTTAAAAGAAAAGTGAGATGCACAAATTTAAAGCCATCTCCACCCCAAATGTTCATGTGGACTATTTGTGCTAGACCTGTGGTAGAGCATCCTGAGCTGGTCTTGGTCTCATCAGCCACAGCTGGACACATCGTACCTTGACCCCAATATGTGAGGCCATTTTGTTCCTCTTTGAGCAGGAAGGATGACAACCAACCAGCTGAAATTTATATAGCACATGTGGAGCTGCAAAGCTCTTGACTTCAGTTACTTGGTCTTCTCCATGGCCCTAGGAGGTGGGTGCTGTTGTTATCCTCATTTTTTCAGGTAAGGAAGCTGAGGGTTAGTGAGGTTGAATGACTTTCCTGTGATCGTATAGCTGGTAAATATCTGAGGCAGGATTCAAACTTGGGTCTCCTTGACTCCAGGTCCTTCACTCTATCCATATCATCAAATGACTTGCTCAAGGCCCACACAGTTAGTAAGTGTCTGGTTTATTCTTCCAAAGTCATGGTGTTCAGTGCTAAATGGAAATATAGTATCACCAGAAGAGAGATAGGGACTGGACCTGTGCTTTCATGATATAGGGAACTCCCAGGTAAGAAAACTCCATCCACCAATGCAAATTGCACTCTTTCTAGCTGGCTATCAGATATGTTCCATTTTATGTCTATTTGTGGTCCTTCTAAGTTCATATGGATTGTGAAATGAATTGAATTCCTACTCTCATAATCCTAAAGGGACATTAGATCAGAAGGAATTAGATTAGATATCTACCCACTTTAATGATGTATTTAAGAAACACAGATGGGACTATATTAATTGTGACCCTGGGTAAGTCACTTAACTCTGTCTGCCTCAGTTTCCTCATCTCTTAAGTGGGGATAAAATAACACCCACCTCCGAGGGTTGTTGTGAGGATCAAATGAAGTAATAATTATAAAGAGATTAACACAATGCACATATGCCTAGCTCATGGTAAGCACTATATAAATGTTAGCTGCAATTATTATTATTAATTATTATTATTACTATAGCATTAGCCTGACAAAGTTTTCAAGCAATTTTTAAACTTATAATTCGTTAATGTGCACTTTCTATCGACAACCATGTATAATATATAGTGAAAATATGGTTATTTCTCACTTCAAAAATGGGGATACTGGGTCTTTGAGAAGCTAAGCGAAACTCACCTGCGGTTTCAGGACTAGTAAATATTAAGCCCAGGATTTGAATCTAGGTCTCCTGGTTCTATGCCCTGCGCTCTTTTCATTATTTTTTGCAATTGGACTTTACTAGCAAGTATTGAGACCTACATCAGCAATTAGATACAAGGGTGGTCTAATTGCTCAGGGAGTCCCAGTGCAATTGTAACCATTGTAGACAGCAATTTAGTCCAAGATGAAACATATTTCAACTGTACTTCCTGCATGGTTCTAAAATCAAGAAGCATTCTCCTCTGTGTAAATCACTGGTACCTCAATAAGTCAAAAACAGAAGAGCATTTAGAAAACAAAATGGCTCCACTTCAAGTAGAATTGAAGGTGAGTCGGGGAATAACCGAAATCAGTTTTATACATGTGATTAACTGGATATCTTAAGTAGGACCATCTTCAAAAAGTTATAAACAGCAAAAACGTATTTCTATTTCTTCTTAAAATATGTTTTTTTTAAGTTTTAAGAAGAAACTTCTGAGTAGAACCATTGGCAACATCATGATTAAACAAGCAAGCAGACTGTACCTGTATACTCTTCCTAGCTCATTCTTCATTGCATAAAAGTAATAAAGAGCCAGGAAGCAGGTGTATCCTGCTATTGCAGTTCCTGTCCCAAAGCTTTAATTGAATTGAATTAAATTATCTTATTAAATGCCTATTATGTGGTAGGCATAGTACAATGCTCAGGGGATAGGAATAGGTACTGGACCTACTATTTCATTGGTCTGAGAAACTTTCAAGTGAGGAAACTCCCTCTGCCAATACCAATTTTAGAAAGGTTAATAAGTGATTTGCCAGACGTCACTCAGACAGTATGTGTCAGACACTAGACTTGGACTCGGATCCTCTCAGCTTTAAGGCCAGTTCTCACTCTACTGTTCCAGGTTCTCTCTTGCTGGGGACACAAAGACAAAAACAACAACAACAACAACCCCCCTCCCCAAATAAAATTCCTTATCCAAAAGAATTTATATTCTGGAGATTACATTGAAAAAACTTTTTATACAAAGAGTAGAATTTTCATATGAGTTTGGGAGTTGGGCTACCAGCATTCATTAAATACCAAACTAGGTGCCAGACACTGTGCTAAGTGCTGGGGATACCATGCCTGTCTTCAGAAAGCTCCCAGTCTAATGGGGGAGATGATATGCAAACATCTATGGAAAACAAGGATACATACAGGATAAATTGTAGACAATCAACAGAAGGAAGGCATTTGCATTAAGGAGAAAATACATTCTAGCGATCATATAGCCCTTTCCCATCAACACGGAAGTGTTTCTGGAACTGTGCTAGACAACCAACAAAGGTAGTGATGTCCTGGTGTTTAATTAGGCTTATAGTTTATAGATTATAGTTATATTGTTATAGTTACAGATTATAGCTATGTGATTTATAGTTATATAGATTATATAGATTAGAACTATAGTTATAGATTATATTTATGTAGCCAAGGTAGTTGATAGGGTATAGAAAGAGGTACATTTTTAGGTAAATTTTATTTTATTGATATGTAAAGCAAGTTATAAGAAGGGAAAGAAACAGCACCACAATCAATATAAAATAATGTCAATAATTGTGGATGATGCGTTTTAAAGTGATTTTGAAAGCTGAGAATCTCTTCACTTTGTCCTTGGTGCTGCTGTTTGTAAGCACTTTTACTAGTATACGTTCTTTATCTGGACCACGCAGGTGAGTCTGGTAATTGGTTTCTAACTCAAGTAGGATTAGGGCAGGTATCACCAAACTGTGAGGAGGCCTTATTGGCCTTTCATCCTGCTACTTTCTAAAGGTAAACCACAGGAGCTCCTGTTTGGTTTGCCTGGACTAAGGCAAATATATCTTTGGCTCAACCTTGTTACTCTAAGGTTGACTGAAGGAGGAGGAGATTGTTCACAGAAAGGTGAGAGAAAAATAAAACAGAAACGAAGCAACACTCTTTTCAACATGAAAAGGCAAAGTGCCACTTGAAATTGAATCCAAAATGAATTTCAGATGATGTGGGCACTGACAATTTGTCAACAGAGCAGAAGATTAAGTGTACACAAGACCTCCTTTGGAGAAAATGATAATGAAAAGACGTGAAAGACTGATGAAAAATCAAGAATTTGAGAACAGTTAGTTTATATGAAACCCAAATGTACCAGAAACAATGATGTCCATAGATGTTGGTGCCTTTACAAAACTAAGTGGTTTTCATATTTTCTATAATTCAAACAGGACGATGCTTGGCTATTCAGGCTGATTCTGTCCAAGAAGAAGGTAACATGAGGCTGTTGATTTTATTAGTGTTCTGATTCATGTTGATATGTTAATGTTATTTCATAATTAGTTGTGCCTTGAAACTTTTGAGGTTAAGGGCATAATTTAATTAGCAACCAATAAAAACTCCATTTTTGTTACTTGAAGCTCCAAAAGTGAAGAGAGTTAATTAATGTCCTTATATAAAGAACCATATGATAAATTCCTCTTGACTTCAGTGCCAAAAATGTTTTTATGCAGACAAACTTTTGTGCTTTCATTTATCAATCTGAGAATCAGAAAAGCTTAGCTGCCAGCAAATTCAGAGCTAAATTCAAGGTTGCCACTACAATAGGCAGCTCATTCAAGATGTCTGGTAACATCTGTTATTCTGCTCTGTTCAGTTTGTTTTTGATCTTTTTTGTTTATTATTAATTGCTTTGTTTTATATTGTGATTAATTTTGTAACCAACTTCATTCAAATAATTTTTGCAAGTAATTGGAGAAAAAATCCTGAATAGAAAAATTAGCAAGAAAATATTAGCCCTTGAACATTCAGACTCAGATCCTCAGTTTATATACTATGAGAGCTGGAAACCTTCTAGATCATCTAGTAGTCCCACCTCTTCAGTGCTTTTCCCCAAACATGAATTTAAATCTCTCTTCTTTGCTCTGGCTGTTCCACATGCTTAGAATGCTCTCTCCTCACATCTACCTCTTATAGTCCCTTCTTTCAGTATTCAACTCCAAAACCATCTTGTGAACAAGGTTTTCATGGTTCTCCCAGCTGCTAGTCCTTTCGTCTCTAAAGCTGCCTTGCAGGGCAGTTAGGTGGCACAATAATATAGCACTGGCCCTGAAGTCAGGAGGACCCGAATTCAAATTTGGCCTCTGACACTTAGCTAGCTGTATGACCTTGGGCAAGTCACTTAACCCCAATTGTCTTGCCTTCCCCTCTCCAAGGAAAAAAAATAAAGTTACCTGGTGTCCATTCTGTATGTATCTCTTAACATACTTATTTTTGTCTGTCTGTGTTATCTCCCCCAATGGAATCTGAGAACCTTGAAACAGGGACTGGTTTTGTTTTTCGTTTCCTCAGAGCTTAGCACAGTGTTTTGCACATAGGAAGCACTATGTAAAAGCTTGTTGACTGCTTGCCTTAGAGCTTTTGTGATTTGGACATAAATAATCCTATTTCAGTAACAATTTCTTTAAAAGCCAAAGAACCACAATCATGAATAAAACATAACAGCCACTGACATTTATATAAATAACATTTGCAGGTTTGCAAGGTATTTCACATGTTTTCATATTTGATGCCCACACCAATCCTTTAAGTGTTACCAAATGCCTATAACATTGTTATCGACAGATAAGGAACCGGAGAGGTTGAGGGATCTCCCAGAGTCCCCTAGCTAGTACATAAGCAGCACTTGAGCCCAGGTCCTCCTGATTCCCGCCAGTTCCAGCACCTCAACTGCTTCCCCATGCTGGGGCCATCAGGGAGTTTATATATCTTGCTTTTTAGCCCAAATGCAATTCTTAAATCTAAGCAGCTGTAATGGATATTCATAAGTAACCGTGGGATGCCTACCTACGTTTCACAAGAATGTGTCCCGTGCTCCCAGGGCCTTGATATCGGCAGAATTTAGGAAAAGTCCCAGAAGACTAGCGATGGCTTGTGTTGACAAGTCTTTCCTTAGTGTGAACTCTCACATTGCTATCAGCAAACATGGCTGCCGGGTCAGGCCAAGGAGTTCTTCTAAATGTAGGGAGCAGAGGTGACAAGTGAATTTGGGAGATTTAACAACTGTTTACAGATTAATGTGTCTGATTACACTGCCTGAATGGATTCTTCCTGCCCATCTCCCTCTTAGGGTTTTGCACCCTTGGTGAGCATGCTGGGCCAAATAAACAGGTACTTGTTTCTTGTGAATGATGAGAAGGAAGCAGCTGGGTATTTGAAGGGGAGGGGAGTTTCCTTTTTCTTTTAAGGAAGAATCATCAACTTTTAACTCCTCTCAAAATTCTGTCGTGTCCCTTGTGAAATAAGTGATTGACCATTTCTTTCTTCTGGGTTTAGCCTTTGGATGGCATATGGCCTGAGGACTTACACATTAAGCTGTGAGGCATCACTAATGATGTGCTAGTTCTCAAGGATGTATCAGAGTGCTGCAGATAACACCCGATAACATTGCTCACTCCAGTGATGGCACACTTTGGCTTCTGAGTGCAAAACTCAGGATCCCAAGAAGCATCACTAGCAGAAGCCCCAAGCTTTTCACCCACAGGGATGTTCAACAGGCAATGTTAGAATAGCATTACTAAATGGTACTTTCCTTTCTAAGTTAACATCAAGTTAAATTATAAGGTATTATTGAAATTATAATATCTATCTCCAAACACAGATGAATTCAATATTGTAAAAAGACTTGTATTTATGTGTATATGTGAGTATATGCTGATCTGTCTCTCTGTTTCTCTTTTATACTCTGTCTCTCCCTATTTTTGTCTCTTTCTGTATCTCTATCTTTATCTGTCTCTGTTTTCTCTCACCTATGTGCCTATTTTTCTATACACAGTAAGAATTATTTTCCTCTTGCTGAATTATATTTTATCATAAAGTACAAAATAAAGCAATGCAATAGATGGGCTACCCAAAAGGCTTAGTGAAGTTTTAAACTTTTAAAACTGAACTAAGCTTTTTGCAAAAGCCATTGGATTTGTTCACTACCTTGATTTAGCTGACATTATACTTACTAGCTATGTGACCCTGGACAAATCTCTTAACCTTGTTTGCCTCAGTTCCTCATCTGTCAAATGAGCTGGAGAAGGAAATGGCAAACCATTCCAGTATCTTTGCCAAGAAAACCCCCAAATGGGGTCACAGAGAGCTGGATATAACTGAAAGTGATTGAACAGCAACAAGAAAATGAGTGTGAGCTCTGCCAGGTGTTGAAAGAGATCCAAAGCTCAAATAAGAAGTTTTGTCCTCTTAGTACAATACAAACATAGGTTACTTTAATGCCCATTATTACATGATAAGTATATTGGAGAATTAATAGGGTCATAGACTTAGAACAGGAAGATAAGGGTGCTCTCTAGTACAATTCTCTCATTTTACAAATGAGGAAACTGAGGCTGAAGAAGTGAAATGGCCTAAGATAACAGAAGTCATTTGAGGCAGATTCAGAATTCAAACCCAGGTCCTGTGACTCAGAGCTAGCATACTTCCCGCTGTGCCACAGTTTTGTAAACAAAGTGCTGTGTGAGACCTAAGACATACCCAGATCTTGAGACAGTGTGACCTGCTCTGAATCAGTATATCATCTGACCCATGAAGCTAAGAGAGAACTATGAACAGTGGTGCCAGTATCTAAGCTGTCATTAGTCATCTTGGGTGTGGAAAAGACATTACTGAGACTCATTAGCCACCTTGAGACACAGGAAGCAACACTGGAATCACTGATGCCCTTATACTTAGAGCATGGCAATATTTTGCAGCTCTTACAAGCCGCCACTATAAAATGATACCATTAATGAGGCAATGATAACTCTTCTGGTAATATTGATTTCATTTCTAATGGTTTTTCCCAATCCACCTGGTTGTGAGTGAATTTAAAAATACATCCTACCTTTATTTATCTGTAAACTTGACTCCCCACTAAACTGCAATCTCCTTAAGGGCAAAGACTGTCTAATTTTCGAGTTTGTATCTACCTACCAAGCACAATACTTGGCACATAGTAGGTGATAAATATTTGTTAATTGATCGATTTGATTTAATTGAAGTTTCTGTGTTTCTATTAAACACAGAAGTTAAGCACTTTTGTACAATAACTTATTAAATCAAAGTTTTTCTCTTTCATAAGTTGCAATACAAAATATTTCTAGTTTACTACCATTCCAAAGTCAAATGTGATAAAGTTAGCCAAGTGATTCAGGTAACTCACTGGATAGAAGAAAACACATTATTTAAGACTCACATACTTTAGAAGATCTTTAGTACTTAATTCTTTTATTTAATTTCCTTATGGGGGTAGGAGTGGTGATGGTTGTAGAGCGGACTCTTAAGAATATGAGTTTTTGCACTTTACATAATAAAATACGCAGTGAACATCTGGCCTTAATTCCAGCAGCCTAATTCATGTTATGATCTTTGTTTGGCTGTGTGGTACTTAGACTCAGTGTTACAATAAAGAAATTTGTTTGCTTTGATTGATTTCAATAAGGATGATTGCTTGCTTTCAATAAGGATGAGAGAAGAGACAGATTATGGTTATTTTGGGAATGCCAATCAACCAAACTTTGGCTGCCTCTTTATGATTCTCTAGGATTTGGCATACATCAGGAAAACCTGAGGGGAAGAGAAAACTTTTGGCAAGCTATTATCTGGCCATCTTCCCTTTCTTCCCTTTTACTTCCCTTAGTCTTCCTTTTATTTTTTTCTTTAGTCTTGAGGTATTTCCAGTTTGCATCAAAGTGAAGGTATTACCTCCAGAATCAACCAACCTAGCTGGTTTCCTCCAAAACTGTATTTGTTATTGCTATCTGAGGGGCTACAAAATTTGTTGAGCTCCAGTAGTGAAAACAGAGAAGCAAAAGTTACTGTTGTGCTGGATAAGAATGCATTTGAGCATTTACCCTGAGGTAAGAACCAATCTGAAATGGGAGAAAATGCAAATTTTGTTTATCTAATCTTAAATTCATTTTCATGAAATTCTGTGTTTTCTAATTTTGATCAGAATTTTTTTTTTTGCTGTGTCTTGTACAAGCCATGGGAACTGGCCATGTTGCTTCTGCAAACTTTCAGTACTTTAAGAAATTTTACCAGTTGTTAATATTTATACTTCTAGTTTGGGACCACAAAGGGCTTCCATATAATGTACCTCCAAATGATAACATATTAAATGATCAAATGTTTATTAATAACTTACTCTATCTAACAAGTATGTATAGGACACAAAGAATAACAAAAGCTACTGTTATCTGGATAAGAAAAAAGAACTGAATTTAACCAAATGTCAAATTGTTTTGTGTTTTAGTTGAAAAATTTGACTCTTAGAACATTCTTTTTTAAAGCTCTCTAGTTGTGGTAGAAGCATGAAAGGAAGTTAAACACCTCAAAGTAGGCTTGTGTATTAAAGCTGTAAAAATCATCCTAGGTTTTGAGAGCTTCCCAATCTTATGGACTAAACGTTTGCTTTTCTCTTCTTATATACATATCAACACCTGTGCTATGACCACTATCCTATCACCCTCAAGCTCCTCAACCTCAGAAATTCCCTAAAACTCCAAGAAAATCTGAGCAAACTTTGGCCAATATAGGTGGCAGACACAACCCTAGACTTGGTTGAAGCGTCTTCAAATCTGACTTTATAAAATTTCTCAATTTGATAATGTATTGGCTCAGGATTTAGTTTGCTGAGGAAATGTTTCCTTCTTCCCAGCTTATTAATGCACAGGTTAAATTTGCATGTGTGACCTTGCTTGGTAGTAAGAGGTCTTTATTGGAAAATTCTCGCCTCTAGATTTGTGGTAGTATTTCTTTCCTGTTAGCAAAAGACTGCTGCTAGTGTTTTGAGTGAATTTGGCTGATGAGAATGATTAACAGATGTGAAATTAGACAGAGTATACCATGTCTCAGAAGCAGCTACAGAATAAGGACAGCATGCTTTTAATTCATATCTCAGACATACATTGACTTGACTATGTAACTCTGGGGCAAATCAGTTATACTTCTAGTGCTCCTGAAAACTTTTTATTTAAAAATTGAATTTTATTTTAAGTTATGAATTCTCTTTGTCCTACCTCTCCTTCTCCCAGTCATCCAGAAAGCAAGAAAAACAAAACTCTTTACAAATATGTATAGTTAAGCCCCTCTTACTCCCAAACCTCTGTATTAGCCATATTTTAAAGATGCATTAATTGGCACTCTATCATCTTTGTTGGGGGTGGGTGGTAGGTATATAGCATTTTCATTATGAGTCTTCTGGAACTGTGATTGGATCCCTTGGGTTGATCAGAATCCCTGAGACTTTTAAAGCTATTTGTCTTTATGGCATTGTTATTAATTGTATAATTATTATGTAATTATTATATAAATTGTTCTCCTGGTTCTGCTCATTTCACTTTATATCAGTTTATACAATCTTCCCATTTTTTCTTCCCCCACATAATCATATCTTTCACTATTTCTTGCAGCCCAATAATATTCCATCACATATACTTACCTTGACTTATTTAGCCATTCCCCAATTGATGCTCCAAAAAACTGTGAGAGTTTGAGATGTAGTCACCTATCTACAGAGAGTAGGGGTTCTTACCATGGATAGCTTAAAAGGGAGGGAGGGTGCTGTGAATTTTGGATGGGAAAAATTACATTTTTATTTTAATATAGTTTCCTTTGTAATCCTATATATTTTATTTGTGCATTTAAAAACTATTCTGAGAAGCGAACCATAGGTTTCACCAACACTATCAAAGGGGTCCATGACAAAAAAGGTTAAGAATCCCTTGGATAGATGATCTTTCCACTGAAATCATAGATCAGGGCCCTTTCATGCTATATCCCTTCCCTCTTCTCCTCCCCCATAGCACATTTCAGTATTTCTCTCCTCACAAAGTTAATTGAAGTTGTTCCTAGCAGTACCTTTTCATTGCCATATCAAGGTATGCCCAGAAGATCTCTTCCACAGATTTGGAATTCAGACAGACCCCATAGGTACAAGTCCCTCATTTCAAAGAGTAGGAGACTGAGACCTAGATAATTTAATTGCCATGCCCAAAGTCATACAGGGGATAAGTAACAGAGGCAGAATTTGAACCTTGGTCTTTTAGCTACAAACTCAGTCCTCTTTATACTATATAATGTTGCTTTGTCTGACAAACCTGGTCCCACAAGCTATCAGGAATCAGTCTGGTAGGTGATTTTCCCATTTTTTCTTTTGTCCTCTGTTTAACTTGTTTAAATCTAGAATGTACTACAGCTTAAATTTAATGTACACTTTTAACCAGGCTCATAGTTAGGAGTTTGATAACTTCTAACAAGGCAACATTCTATGGGGAAAGGAACCGAAGAACATCATGTTGACATATACTGAAGGTCCCCAGATATGATGGGAGAAGATGAACCATAGGGAAATTGGGAGACATGAAAGAGTGAAAGTTAGTTAACAGTTTTGAGTGTCAGGTGTACCAGAGGCCATAGCCATAAGTATAAATTTTGGTGTCTGGGATGGAGAAAAGGGCAGGTGAGGTTTGGAGAAACTGGGTGACACCACAGGCCAGCTGGTAGAACATGGTGGGACCAGGCTAACAGCAAACTCACCTAGAATATGGAAAGCAAGGAGTACCAGTCTTCACTTTCTTTATGGCTCAAATGGCTTTCTATGAGACTCTAGTATTTAGGGTTGGTCATGTCAACAAGGTTTGATACTACACCCCAGGGAGATCAGCTCATGCTCCCTTGCTTATAACCCTTGATCCTGAAGCTTGTCTTGAAGAGGTGAAGCCAAGAGGAATGTGTGTGTTAGGCATCCTCCTTAAATCCCAATTGGACCAAAATTGTTTTGCAGACATTGCAGGTAAGAGGGGGCTGGGCCTGACTGAGAATGTTGTGACACTGAAGCTTTGAAAATTATTCTGGACATGTGCCCTCTGCTTGCTCTGGGTATGGGAAGTTAGAAGGAATGGTTTTTGTAGCAGAAGTCTCTGCATCTTCTAGGGTTTGCCAGGAGCTAAAGCAAAAAAATGTTTTATAATTATTAATTTATAATTATAAAATTAATGGTTTTCAGACCTAAGAGGGCTTCTCTCTGGAGTCTAGTTGATAAGATGAATGGGACTGTAATCTTCGAAGGAGGGTCTTTAGAAGAATGGCCAGCAGTGTAGATGTGAGTTGTTAATGTAATTTAAGTTCGCAGAAGCTTTGCTTCCAAAAAAAGCTTTTGCTGAGATTTGTATGTAAAAAGGGGATATTTTTTAAATAGGCTGCCATAATAGGGAAGTGGAGAAAGATCTTAAGACTAGTTGCAGAAGGTAGGGTTAAGTAGAAGGAAGCCCTACTCACATTAGACAAAGTGTTTGAAAAGTTGGAAGATAATGCATTATTAGGTAGTCTGGTTCTTCTTACATCTAATGCTGGTGGCAGAATTGTTTATAACTGTCTGTGGGGGAGGGATGTAGAAATCATACCTCTCTAAATTTTGGCACCTGGATAATGCCTTTATTTCCCCGCCCTAGCTCCATTTCTGTCAGAGGCTGATTAGGGTCTCAGAAATTATAGAAGATTGTTTGTGGCTGTGATGGATCAGAACAGTTACAATATTACTTTATTTCTGAGACTCTTCTAATTACTCTACACTTGCCTTATTTGGGACCAGGACTCTTAAATCAATTGAAAGTTGCTTCATTACTTACATTTTAGAAGGCATATTGTTAGTTCTGTCCAGAAAAGGACCAAACTATGATAGATAAAGAATGTTCAAAGGTACTTTCAGTATTTAGCTGGGAGAAGAGTAGACCTTGCAGGCACATGGATAGTGTCTTCAAGGGTTTAAAGGATGGTTGCATGGAAGAGGTATTAGATTTATCCCAGCTCCAAAGAGCAAGAACAGGACCACTGGGGAGGTGATACAGGAGCTACAGTACCATAGATTTTAATGTAAGGAGGAACCGTTTAGAGAATTGGTCAAAAATGGAATGCATTGCTTTGTGAGTTAATGAGTTCCCCAAACTAAAGGTGTTGAATCAGTCTCAACAGGGATATTGTTAAAGCAGTTTTTTTTTTCAAAGTGTAATCCCAGGACCCCTGGAGGATTCTGAGATCCTTTCAGTCAGTTCATGAAGTCAAAACTGTTTTCGTATCAGTACTAGGACATCTTAATTTATAACAGGGTAAATATTGATAGATATAGCCCACATAAATTTGTAAATTCTTTGGAGTATCAAGAATTTTTAAGAGTGTAAAGGGGTCCTGAGACAAAAAAGTCTGAGAACTACTACATAGAGAGAATTCATGCATCAGAAAAGGGGTTGGACAGATGACTTCTGAAGGTCCAAGCCTGAAATTCTTTGATTTCTCAACAGAGATCTTCACATGACATTCATGATATCTCATTAAACAATATCAAAATCCTGTCTATATTCATCTCTTGTGGTACTATCATCCTTCTATTTCCATACTCACTATACATGATCTCTCCTTTTCATCACCGTTACCCCAGAATCAAATGCAAACTTACATTTTGAGCCCTTTATGCCCCGGTTCCAACCTGACTCTTTTTGGCTAATTACACATTACTCTCCATTATGTGTCCACTGGTACAGCCAAACTGGCCTCTTTTCTTCTCATGTGACATTCCATGTCCTTCTTTGCACAAGCTGTCTCCTGTGTCTGGAATGTGCTCTCTCCTTACCTTCATCTCTAAAATTCTCAGGTTTCTTTAAAGCTCAGCTCAAATGTCTTTTATTATGCATGATGCCTTTTCTATTCCCTTAAGCTAATATCACTATTTTGGTATGCATAAATGAATGAATAAACAAATAAATATAGTATCTCTCTCTCTCTCTCTCTCTCTCTCTCTCTCTCTCTCTCTCGCAATCAATCGATCTATCTATCTAATCTACCCATATATTTCCTGATAGAATTACTTAAGCTTCCTGGGAACAGGGACTATTTTTTTTGATCTTTGTATCTCTAGCCCGTATAATGCGTAGAACATAGCAATCATTTAATAACAATCTTGTTTCGTTAATAGATTGATCCCACCTTTTAACAAGGGTCACATTTCAGTGAATGCTGAGCATTACAGTACTTAGAACACTTCTTTTCATAGAGACAGGGATCATTGAGTATGCATTTTGCTGAGATCTTCCTGTTGTCATGTCTCTGGTGTTTCCAAAGCTGGAGGGTCCCCCAACTCCACCTTTCGTAGACATTTTCATAGAATAAAGCATCTCTAAGGGCTTTGATATGTTTCCATTGTTTCAGAGCCTTGAGAGAAGAGAATGAAGCCATAATCTGTGGTCTTTTCCATTATCTTGAAAGTTCAGGAGGGTGTTCACCAGCACCAGACAGCTTTCTGTTTTCTTCACTTTATTAGAGTGAGAAGAATTCCAAATTCATTTCTGCCTAGCAGTTGCAAGATAGATGTAATGTTTACATCAACTAGAGAGTCTAATATAAATGGTTCAAAACATGTCTTCCAGTATGCAGTAATGAGAGTTTGGGTAGCTTCCCTCTCTGCTCCTGGAGCCCAAAGGGGCTGGTTCCTGGGTGCTCAGACCAGACCATAAATAGCTTTCATGGCGCTTACAAAATCTGCATTTTGTGGTTGTTGGAGGGATGCTGGGATCACTTTAGCTCTCTCATCCCACCATCTGTTCTTTGTGTCTCAAGTCTTCCTTTGAACATTTGCTTTGGCTTGTAAATGCTTCAGTTTATTTCACTTCGGGTTTTGAGTTGATGTCGCTCTGCCAAATGCACTTGTGCTCAATGGATTCCTGAATCTCCTCATTCTGTTATGTTTGTCAAACTGGCCTTTATGGTTCTTGGTAGAGAACCTAGCATCTTCCCAGGTGCTAACCATAGTGGATTTAAGGATACCCCACGTGCTGTTATTGCTCATCTAATGTAAGATACTTTAAGATTTCACCTTTACCCTTCCTTGTTTGGCTCATTCCATCTTAAGCCTCAAGGTTCCTGTAGCTCATGTGTTAAAGTCACTGAAATGTGTGGGTTGATCCTTCAGAGTTCAAGCAGGGACATTATCAAGTGATCATGAATTCCTGTTTTGTCTTATTAGACGCAGATCCTGTTCAAAACATAGGAAGGCACTACTGGTTGAGGTGAGTTGGTTTTCTGCCTGTTTGATAGAGACATGCTTGGCATCATTGATAGTAGGCAGGTCTCGGGGTGCAATGGAGCCATGAGTTCCAGCCCTCAATACTTACCAGCTGTTGGTGCCATGGAAAAGTCATTTAAGCTCCTTAAGCCTCAGTTTCATCACCTCTAATATAGAGATAATGATATTGGTAGTACCTGCCTCACTGCGTTGTTGTAAGGATAAAATCACATAATGCAAGCAGTCTACTTTATAAATATCAACTATAATGTATGTGTATATATGTGTGTATATATATGTATATATATCCCACTTAGTTGCCTTAGAGATCTCAGTGAGTTCTTGTAACACTTTCCCACATACCTATGTTCTCAGTAGTTCTCAGCACCAAGATTAACTCTGTGCAGTGAGCATTCTCTTGTTTACCCTGTCAAATAAAATTGTTTCCTCACCCTTTGAGTTGTCTTTCCCATACTAGCCATTCCTCTTTCCAGGGTAATTGCATTCACTTTGCCTTTGAAATCCTTGTATAGCAGAAGTTAAGGCATTCTGGGTACTCCTAGTGACAATTTTTGTGTAAGGATCTTACTTAATGTTTTAAGTTCCAAAGATGTTTATAAAATGTAGTTCTTGATACCAGCTCCTGATTGTAATTAGCACATTAAAAGGCAAGAAAAACTACACACCTTTTCTAGTTCTAGTTGGGGGTTGATCAGAGTTGTCATAATAATATGTAATTTTTATTTGTAATAGGAACGTTACTTAATGTCCTTAAGCCTATATATGTGTGTGTGTATGTGTGTGTGTGTGTGTGTATATATATATATATGTACACACATATATATATATATATATATATATATATATATATATATATGGAGAGAAAGAGAGAGAGAGGAAAAGAGAGATTTTTTTTTAAAAAAGCATACAAATTAAAAAAATTATGACAATCACTGCTTTCAGGGAGCTTACACTCTAATTAGGGGAGACAAAACCTAAAAGAGAATTCAGCCAAATGTTGAATGGAAAAGGGTGGACATTCTAAGGATTCAGCAGCAAATCTCAGGGGTCCTTAGGTTATATAAGTAGGTCAGATGATAGTGCTAGAGATCCCTAGGACAGATGGTAAAGTCTACAAGATATTAAAAGACAGTAGCAAGGAAGATGATAAGACTTGTTGGTGCTACATCTCATGGGAAAGAATAGAATCGGTTATTTCCATTTCATCAAAGCCATTTAAAAAGTCAGGCAGCCCGTATGGCATCTGGTCAGTCTTTAAAAGGGGAGAGGGCAGAGAGACAAGGAAAGATCACTCCTGATGGTTTGTAAAGCTCTTGGCATAGTTACTGGCATAGAGTTGTTACTATATAAAGGCTTATTTCCTCTCCTCCCCACCCCCCCCCCGACCATCCCTGCCATCTAGGATAGAATCTAGGACGGTCCAGAACTGAGAGAAGGGATTGGAGGAGGTGTATATAAGGAGAAGGGGACCATGCAAATTAGTTAAATACAAGGTAGTTTTAGCGGGAGGACACTAGCAATTGAGGGGGTCAGGAAAGACGTCATGTAGAAGTTGGTGTTTGATCTGAGTCTGAAAGGAAGAGATTCAGTGAGGCAGAGGTGAGGAGGGACAGCATTCTATGCATGGTGTACAGCCAATGCAAAGATACAGGGATGGAAAATGAAGTATTGTGTCAGAGGAATAGAAAAAAAGAGACACAGTTTGGCTGGGTTTCAGAGTATGGATAGATGAAAAGTAATATACAATGAGGCTGGAAAGATAGGTTAAATTGCAAAGTCACATAAGACTTTAGGAATTTATAAGGACTTTAGGAGGTAAAAAGGCATTTATATTTTATTTTAGAGGGGATAATAAGTCTCTGGAGTTGATTGAGTAGGGGAATTATATTGTCAGATTTGCTCTTAAGGAGAATAATTTTGGCAGCAGTGTGTAGGATGGATTCCAGTAGAGAGAGACTTGAGGCAATGAGACAAAGTAGGTAGTATCTAAATGAGAGAGTATGGTGACCTGAACCGTGGTGATAGCTGTTTGAGAAGAGAGGAGTCAAATGAGAGACATATGGACGTAGAAATGCCAACTAAATGGCTATATGGAGTGAGGGAGGGTGAGAAGTCAAGGATAGCACCAGGAGACCAGAAAGTGGTGTCTTCAATAGAAAAGGGGAAATTTGGAGGAAGGGTGAACTGGACACGTGTGTGTGTGTGTGTGTGTGTGTGTGTGTGTGTGTGTGTGAAAATAATGAGCTCTGTCTTGAGTATGTTAAGTCTGAGATATCTCTGGAACATTTTGAAGTGGCCAGGGGAAAGACTACAGCTAGACCTGGGAGTCATTGGCATAAAGATAGTAATTAAACTTATTGGAGCTGATGAGGTCACCAAAACAGGGTGTAGAGAAAGAAGATCAGGACAGTCTAGGACAGAGCCTAGGGAAGACCCACAATTACACGTGATTTGGATGATGAACCAGCAAAAGAGACGGAAGAGAATCAATCAGCCCAGAGAAGATAATGTATCCTGGTTAACAGATCAAATGCAGAAGATAGGTTGAAAAGGATGAAGACTGACAGCCTATGAGGGAATGATAGGATCTAAGGAAGGTTTTTTTTTTAAGGAATAGGGGAGACATAGGAAAATTTGAAGGCAGGAAGGAAGCAACCAGTAGATAGGGATTAAAGATTAGAGGGGAAATCTTGGAGGTTTCAATTTGCTGAGGAAGATGGGAGGAATGGGATCAAAGGCATGTGTAGAGAGGTTGACCTCGGTGAGGAGAAGGGCCACCTCATTGTTAGAGATGAAGAAAGGAAAGAGTAGGGAGGTGATATTAATAGGTCAAGATGAAGAGGAGGGAGCTAATGAATGACCTCAATTTTCTCAGAATGTTAAAAGGAAGGATCTTCAGCTGAAGGAGAAGGTGAAGAGGGAGCTAAAGAGAAACGTGTGGGAAGCTTTAGAAAGGAAAAGAAGAGAAGATTTGCAAAAGTTTTTGTGGCGAGTAATGTAAGGAATCAATTAGGGCAAAACATGGTTCTTCCAGATCTATATATTTGCTTAGAAAGCTAAACCATGCAAAATCATAATGCTGGAATATAGTAGGCACTTAACAATAGGAGCATTAGGAATTAGAAATTATTTTTATTCTGTCCATCTGCTTATTTGTCATTCTTCAAAATAAGATCAGTAATCAAAATGTTGTTACTGCTCTTCTATTGCTCTTCTGTTAGATTTCATGTACATTTAAAAATGGGTCAATATAGCTAATTCATGGATGTAGCAGACAATTTTGTTCTTTTATGAAGGGTAGCAATGGAAAGCTTTTTTTAGGTTGCTAACACAGTGACACTGCTCAGCCAGTAAGTAATACTGTATTTCAAAGTTTCCAAGTCTCTGTTAACGACGAGACATTCCTTTCTCTATGGCACGTAACTTAGGTTCCACTGGCAAAAAGCTCCTGCTGAGGAAACTTGGCAGCTTCTGCCTATCAAAATACCTAACTCATTGCTCTTCTGTCTGTGCTCTAAGACGTTTGGTTTTATATCTGTTTGGGAAATTACAATTATGTTTCCTAATAGTTTTCCCTCCCCCCAACTCCCGAAGGCCTTAAAACTTCCTAGACTCTCATCATATCCTTCCTTACCTGTGGAATCTTTAATGATGTTCCAGGGAATAATAACATGCCCCCTTTGAAATCAGTTTCTCCAAATAATTCTTTTAGACTCACGAAGGTAGAGTAGGCAGGAGGCTTGTGTTTTGTAAAATTTTAAGCAAAGGCAGGAAAGAAAGAAAACTTTGGAAGTATCTGTAGTTACATGCATTTGCATAAAAAAGGACTTCATCATACAATAAGCATGACATATACTTCTCTGTTGCAAACTTTGGAAAACTGTTTTCACTAAGTTTACAACTTTAGCTGGGAGTTTTGCATGTCATTGCTTTATTATGATAGTTAAAGTACACTGAATCTGAGCCTACTGTTTCTGTAGGTATGTTGTAATATAATTCTAGTGCCTATCCCTGTTGTATCCAGCAGGCTTTGAAATGTGGCAGGAGCTTTCTGTAGTACAAATGGCATTAATTACCTCAAATTGGTAAAGCCAAATGGAGTCATTGGTTTAGGAACTTAACATATCCTCTGCTTAGGTCAAGGATCAAACTTTGCTTTTGCTTAGTTCTAGTAAAGCGAGGGTATCAACATAAAACTCCAGTTTTAAGCAGGGTTAGAGAATGTTACTGAAGGGGAAGGGGGAAAAAATGCTACCTTGAAGGTGTTTCTTGCCCCGTGTTCAGCTCCCTTTCTGCATTCTCCTATTTGGCATTGAATCCAGAGTAAGTAGTTTTTACTTGGATTTATCAAAGTATGTAAATTCCCAAATAGACTTAAAAGAAGTATTAATTTCATAAAGTAGGTGTGTGTATGGGAATAAGAAACCTTATCAGAAGCATTTAACATTTGAACTGGAAAGTTGCTTGTCTTGCTCTGTTAAGTGATAGAAAGACTTTTAGCATGTTCAGGAATTTATATGTTAATTTATGCAGTTATTTATATAAGTATGATATTAATTTGTTACATATTATATAGTATTATTAGATATTAATACATATTTATTATATGTTCAATACTACATATACTATCATATTTTAACATTTCACATATTTGTTATATAATACATATATGGAGTATTATAGAATATAGTATTTATGTAGCATTATTATATACTAGTACATATTTATTATATATTTACATACATATATTGTTTGTTATATGTCAATTTTATATTTATCATATAGTATATTTATAGTGTATATTATAGTATTTGTTATATAGTATGTATTATCTGTTAATGCATGTTTATTATATTTTTATATGCTTGTCCATACTATTATAAATTCATTTTCCCTGTATTTAGTAGATGTTATGTATTGTGCTATTATATGTAGTATAATTGTTATTACATAATATACTATATAGTATATAACATATTAGTTATATAGTATATAACATATTAGTTATGTATTATATACTTAACATGCTATTATAGGTTGATTTCCCACATTTTTATTACACGGTATGTATTGTATGTTAATATTTGTTAATAATATGTGTAAGTATATACTTGCACATACTATTCTATGTTGATTTTCCACATATTTATTATTTAGTATGTGTTTATATTGATATATAGTATTTATTATATATGATGTATTATATATCAATATATATTTATTATAGGTATATTTACACATACTATTATATCTTAATCTTCATAGGTTCATTATATTATGTATTTGTGTCATTATATACAGTATTTATTATATAGTATGTATTGTATATTTATATATTTGTTATATCTTATATATCTTAAGTATTTATATATACCATCATATGTTAATTTTAAGCAGATTTATGGTGTAGTGTGTATTTATAGCATAATATAATATAGCATTTATTATATAGCACATATTACATATTAATACACACTTATTACATGTTACATATTTGGGGATATTATTTTATTAAGTTTTAGATTGGACCTCTGATTTCATTGGTAGTATAGGAATTTCCACGAGGAAGGAAGTGCTTTTACAAAGCTAGATTAACAGCTGTTTTGCAATTTATAGTTTTAGGTGGTTGCCTGGGGAGAAATGAGAGGTGAAGGGACTTGTTCCAAGTCACACAGATATGAGTGAAGGGCTTGATCCCCGGCATCCGGGCGGGTCTTGATTCTAGGCCATTCTGATCTGGAATTCTGAGGGCATCTCTTTATCCACTAATCCATGCTGCCTCACCAAGTTCCAATGCCTGAGCAGAAATGAAAAATACCACCAATTTCTGCTCTTTAGAGACACTGGCACACTGTGAACCTCTGATCCCAATGATGCGCTAAGTCAGAGAGCTCAAATGTGTTTTTCTTGTTGTTGTGCCTAAACTCTGGTGCCTTATCCTATGGGAAGCCAACAATTCTGTTGCTGTCGTTTAATCATGTCTGACTCTTTTGTGACCCCATTTGGGCTTTTCTTGGCAAAGATATTGGGGTGATTTGCCATTTCCTTCTTTAGCTCATTTTACAGATGAGGAAACTGAGGCAGACAGGGTTAAGTGAGGTTCACAGAACAAGGAAGTGTCTGAGGCCAGGTCTGAACTCAGGAAGATGAGTCTTCTGACTCCAGGCCCTATATCCACTACACTCCCTGGCTGCCTCAACAATTCTCTGCTCTAAGAAGGAGCTGGCTCAGTGGATAGAGGGCTGGAGTTAGAAAGACCTCCGTCCAAATGCGGCCTCAGACATATTAGTAGTCACGAACGAGACTTTCTAAACTCCAGTTTCCTTCTGTCTAAAGTAGAGATAGACCTGACCTAACACGGTTGTTATGAGGATAACAATATGAAATAATATTTGTGAAATACTCAGCAAACCGTAAAGCCTATATAAACTCTAGCTGTTACCTGTATGTGGAGAGCTCCAGGAGAGGAAATTACTTCTGCCAATGCATATTTTCACCTTCTTAGAGAATTCCTGTGAATTCTATGAAGTTAAGTGACTTGCCCAGGGCCACACAGTCATTACTTTAGAAATGGGATTTGAACAACTCCAAGGCTAAACGTCCTACCCACAAGGCTATAAGGCTTCTCTTCTAAACCACACAATACACCTACACACACACACACACACATGCATGCACACAGTGTACATGCATATACAATATATACACACATGCATATCTATGTATACTGCACACACACATATATATGTGTAATATAATGATATAAACAAAAAACAGTCTGATATTTCAAAAATGGTGAAAAATTTTTGCTTCTTGTATTCAATTGTTAATTTCCCTTTAAGTCTATTGATATTCATTTATTAATGAATAAATGCTAAATGAGGGATTTGGAAATAAATATTAAATGCCCTTAAATAGAATATAGAGCCCTAGGGATCTACACACTGATAACCCTGAAAAATGTAAGGTAAAAAGGTGAATAAAAAATAAATTGAATCATTTCTCTGGTTTCCTTATGATCCATAGTTTGCACAGCAATCTCCCTTCCTGGCCTTGAATTACATAACATACAGAAATTAAAACAAATCATCAATGATTTTTTGCTTCTTTGGGGAACTGAAAACGCTTAAACTACCTTCTCTGTCATCTTAAATGTAAATAAATTTTAGCTATGCAATGATACCTTTATACGCGATGTTTATTGAATTTAACATAGTTGAAAATACTTTTTTCAATCATGAATTATTTGGTTTTGCATGGTTTTAATATGATAGTAGTATATCAATAGATAAAAACTACAATATGGACTTCCCATTTTAACATAACTTGCATCTCTTTACTGTAAGTCAGGGAGAGCTGGGTTCAAGTCTTACCTCTGACACTTAGTATAGGAGCCTAGTCAAGTCATGTAACCTCTCAAGTAGATGTCTTCCTGGCACTCTAAATTTCAGAGCAGTTGCTAATCTGCATTGGTAAAGGTAGTTTCCTTTGTGAAGTTTGCTTTACCAAAGAAATCAAAGGTTTGGATAAAAATAATAATACTAAACATAAGCATCTTCAACTTAATTATGAAAGACTGAAATGATCCATGATTGTGAGACCTTTTTTTTTAAAAACTACTTTGTAGATGGGAAGCTAGGTGGCACAGAGAATAGAGTACTGAGCTTCAAGATAGGAAGAACTGAGTTCAAATCCAATGGCAGACACTAACTGTGTAATCCTGGGCAAGTCATTTAACCCTGTTTGCCTCAGTTTCCACATCTGTGAAATGAGTTGGAAATGGAAAACCACTCAAGTATCTTTGTCAAGAAAACCCTAAATGGGGTCATGGAGAGCTGGATGTGACTGAACAACAGCAAGATGTTTTAAATGTACTTTATATGAATATTTTATGCATCCCTAGTGAAATGGTGGGTGATGAGCATTTTCTTATTTCCTTTTTTTCCCTCTTAGTGACTATGTTGCTTTCGAAAGAGACTTAGCATCAAAGGACCTGTATTTATATCATGGCTCTGCCACCTGGGCAAATATCTAAAATTCTCTGGGCCTGTTTCTTCATTTATTAAGTGAAGGGAGTTAGACTGGATGACTTCTAAGCACCTTTCCAGCTCCAAATTTCCAAATTTTCAGCTCTTTCTTTTCTATTCTCCTCTCCTCACTGGTACCTAGTACCTCAGGACTCGGTCCAAGGTAAGTACTAAACAAATGTTTCTAAGCTATTTCATTTGGTCTCTGGGATTGAAATAGTCATTATCCTTTACCTCCTTAAACCCCTTTATGAAGAATAACTACTTTTCCTACTTGTTTAATGGAGAAATTTTGTATATTTAAATTTCCCAATATGTCAGAATCAAAATAATGGCATAGGGTGAATCACTGAAAAGTAGTTCTAATGGGGGTAATATGATTTCCATTGTCTTCCATGTTTTATGCTTTTAAACACAAAATAACTAGCAATATCATAAACCACTCTGCAGAATTCAGATTGCATGTTTAGAGTCTTACTTTTTAGTTCAATAACTTATTTTAGAAAAGGAAAAATCAAGAAGAATTTAATAGCATTTAATTGAAAAAATACAGCTCCTATTCATTCAAGTGTAGAATAAGCTGATTTTCTTGGACCTTGATAGTAATATGCATATTCATGATACTAAGTGTTTTAGGCATGATATTAGCTAAGAAAGATGGCATTGCAATTCAAAATTTGGGAAGAAAAATTTTTATCTCAATATGTGTACACTTAACATTTTAGAACAGAAGAATCATTGGATTTAAGGACAATATGGATTCATCAAAATGAATAGAAATGAATACATACCATTTAAAAAACCACTTATGTAAGAGTTTACTGATAAAAAAAAGTTATGGGAATATACCAATTGTGTGAATCTAGGACTAATGATTGCCTAAAAGAAGATTGGAACTGGAAACATCTATTAGTTCAACTATCCCATTTGACAGGTTAGGAAACAAATGCTAGTTTTTCTGTACAAATATGGGTAAATTTTCATCGAACTTTTAGATAGAGAGGTTGTTAAATACCGTTATGTCACCACAAAAATTCTGTTTATTGTATTTTGTGAATAAAATAAATTCCTAACCTGACCTAAAAGGGGGGGAGGGCAAAAGAAGAAGTAAAGAAAGAGGAAAGGAAGGAGAATTCCTTCAGGAAGGGACTAACAGGAGGTGGTTTTACCTTTTCTCATCTCCTTAAATAGTCTTATCTTTGATGGCCTTTGGGCTCCACAGAGGATTTCTAATGAGAACCTAAATGGAAAATAAAAGTTTTCAAAGTGGTGTGATGAAAACTTTCCCTCTCATTAAAGCCTCAAAGTATGTTTTAATAGTGGTAAATCATTTTGGTAAACAGTCCCTCCTCTCCTTCCCCAGCCCCCATCCAGTTAAGACCCAACACCTTTGCAGCCAAAAAAAGTTCGATGGCCCAAAGCACCTTTGCAAACACGGAGAAAGCAAGGCTTCCCCAAGCCAAGCCCTTTCTTCAGCAGCTCAGCAGGCGGGGCCAGAAAAATCATTAATGGCTCATCCTGCTCTTCTCTCTTTCCACACCTGCATATCATGATTCCCTGCTGTAACTTTATGGACCGTGAGGAGGCAGGTTTGACGCCATGAAACACAGTCTGAGTTAACAGCTGCAGACAAGCCAGCACACCAGACAGTAAAATGTAAAGAGGAGGAAGGGGAGAGATAACCTTTGAAGTTTACAAAAAAGCATGACTTTGACCACTTCCTTTTTTCTTTTTTTTTTTTTTTAATTAGATGTCTCAGGTACATTGAGAGAAACTGGCTGCTTTCTTTACAAGGTAGAGAATCCTTCGTCAGGGTGGTTAAAGCCCGGGCATTATTTTCAAAAGTGTATATACATTTTTTAAGCATTTTCTTCATTTTTAGAATGAAACATGAGATTACAAACACATTGGAAAACTGAAATTGCAATCAAGGCTCTTCCTAAAGAAAGATTTGATTGTATTTCAACAGAGAACAAAAGTATGATCTTGATTCAAGTTTAAGGTTGGAATTTTAGTTGTGAGGAGTGATCCCCTCAGTTCATTCTTCCTAAATTTGTTTCACATTTCACATTTATGTTGTTGGACTTAGAGGGATGTAGATAAATTAAAACTGTTATATGTTCCATGTATCCCTGTGATTCCCCTACCCCTTGAATTTAGAGATCAATTTTATTTCCATGGATGTTTTACTTTCATATGTCAACTGAATTTCTTTGTGTTCATTTAAAAAACACTACTATAGGGTCCCATGGAAGGAGGAGAGGAGACCAGAGTTGATGTCATTGATTGCTCCAGCTCGGTCTTTAATGTTCTCCTCTTTTGGAAATTCAGGTAAATAAATGATAGGAAAATTGCAGATGGGGGTGTGGTGTGGTCTTTTCATTTAGATTATGTACATAATTGACCATAGAAATATCATTAAAGAAAGATTATTTCAGTTTAAAGAATGACATTTTCCAGAGTTCTGTATAAATCCTTTGAATTTAGCAATGGCCTTAACCTTCAATTAAAAATCGTCAAAGCAAAAATAGTTATTGTTTTGTGAAAATCTGTTGAATATTTTATTTTTAATATTAGATTTTAAAATAAACTGATGATCATTTTTAAAAACGGTATTTGTTGACCTATAGAAAATTGGCCAAATTCTATACCTTGAAGCTTTTTTCCTCAAAAAAAAGTTAAGATAAAGACAAGAGGGATCCTAGATACTTGACTTTGCATTCCTTTAAATGCTTTTGTGTAATAACAATATTAAATAATACTAGTTAAACTATTTTGGATCTCTTGGTCTTCATGCTATATTTTTTAGAAAAGGCTGGTAATATTTTGCTAGGTAATTTTGTATTCTTGTGAAAATTTAAAAAAAAATTTAGGACTACATTTCCTTATCTGTAAAATAGTCATTGGACAAGATGCTAAGTCTCTATTAGACCCAGAAATATCATCCATAAAATGAGGCAGAAGGACAGGTCTAGTAATCCATAGCCTTGTGATAGGATGACTGATTTATTCTCTCCTGATCCCAGTTTTCTGATTGTATACTCAGTGATACAAACCAATAAAATAAACATCTTATGAAAAGCCTTGTACATAGTAGCCTCTCAGTACTTAGCATGGTTCCTAACATCTATTAAGCGCTTAATAAATACTTGGTTGATTGGTTGTTGTCCTTTGTTCTCAAAGAAGATAAAAATGACATCACTATGTTAGGGTCAAGGTATGGGGCGTCTGACTGTGACTGATCAGATCAATAGGAGCTCTGAAGGCCTTACCTTAGGTCAGGTACAAAAAAATCCAGTGAATATTTAGAGTGGAGAAAATTTGTGCATCTCACATTTTTTTAATGTAATAAATTTTATTTGTTTTCTTGTTTACATCATTCATTTTCATGAGATTTTTGAGTTACAAATTTTCTCCCCATCTTTCCCCTACCCCACCCCCAACTCCAAAACAGTGATACCACTGTGGAGCCCCCTGGTCTGCTCTCTAACTTTCTGGTAGAGCAGGGAGGGTCTCCCTACCCTAACCCCTGTATATCTTGATTCCTAGTTACAGGTATTGCAGAGCTTTATATTCTAGATTCTTTTGGTTCCTCCCTTGTCACCCACCCCCGCTGGAAGGACAACCAATTCAATACAGGCTGTGTAGGTGTGATTATACAGGACATCTTCATAGTGGACATATTCACATTTCTTTTGAGCTACTGCAATTTTGCTTTCCTCATTGAACAGAACTCCTTTGATGCAGGCACACCATGATGGGTGGTCTTGTGCTACTGTCTCCCAAGGCTCATAATTCCAAAAATCTTCAGAGAGACCTTAAGAAGATTGTCCTTGTATTGTTTCTTCTGACTTCCATGAGTGCTTGGCTTGTGTGAGTTCTCCATAAGATAGTCTTTTAGGAAAACATATGTTTGGTACTTGGGCTATGTTGCCAGCTCATCAGAATTACACTTTCTGGAGTAGAGTTTGAAAGCTTGGCAGGTTAATTCAAGATAGGACCTCAGTGTCTGGTTAATTTGTCTTGCCAGGTGATCTTCAAAATCTACTTAAAACAATAGACTCAATTGTTTAGTGTATAGTATCAATCATCTTGCTTTTAGTCTTTTCATCTTCCAGAATATTTTATATATCAATATCATCTTACATTCCTTAAAACAATTTCAACATGTCACTTTCCCTGCTCAGAAATCTCAAATAATTTTCCTTTATTTTTACAACAAAATGCAGAGCTCTGTGACCAAGTTTTTGAGACATTTCACATTCTGGTCCCACCTTGACTGTCCAGCCATACTTTTCACTACTCCCCAACACAAATTTTCTGTTCTAGGAAGCTGGACTTCACCAATGATTTCTGAAGGTACCATCATTCCCAATCCTTGGTCTTTGTTTACTTGGTTTTCCCTTTGCTCCTCTAAATAACCTTCCCTTCCCTCTTACCTGTCTAAAGTCTGTGCCTCCTTCAAGGTCCATTTTACTTCTACATCCCCCCATTGGGCCATCCCTTGTCAATCTCAACTACATGGATATTCTCTGAAATTTTGTGATATGTATTATCTGTATCACCATTTTGGTGTTCAAGTATCCACTGTCTTTGTATTTTCTTTTCTGCTGTTATATAATTCTTTGAGTACTAATATAAAGCAAAGTGTTAAGCTGAGAAAATACATGTCTGCCTTTCATCAGTGTCATAGAAGATCTCAAAAGTCTTAATAAAAAAATTCCCTGCTGAAACAAGTTTTTCTGAATGCTATTATTTGAAGATGACACAACACTATGGAGGCAGAATAACATGGTGGACAAAGTACTGACTTTGGCATCAGAGGATCTGATGGGTTCAAGTCCCAGCTCCGCTACTTACTTCCTATGTGACGTAAGTCAAGTCACTTAACTATTCTAGCCTTAATTTCCTCAACTATAAAAAGAGAAAGTCAGAAGTTTCAGGGCATAGTAAATAGAGTGGTAGACCTGGAGTCAGAAATATGTGAGTTCAAAACCCACCAGAAATCACATAATGGCAAATTTAGAGCTGGAAAAAGCTTAGAGCAAAGGACCTTAGTCCAAACTCCCCTTTTTACATGTAAAGAAACGGAGTCCCAGATCGCTTATGGGACTTGCCCATGGTAACACAGTAAGGAAACGTTCAAAAGTAGGGATTCTTTTTGTTTGGACTTTTGATGAGTCCCTAGTGGAATCCAGAAAAGCTTCCAGTAGAAGACAGTCATACTCAAGAAAATATATAAAGACAAGAAAGTAAGCATACAAGTCAGTAATTTTGAATGTTTCCTTGGTTGCTTTGCTATTGTTTAAAACATTATTTGTAATCTTTTCTTGTATAATTTTTTTAAATTGAAGATAGCCCGACACATTCCCTGAATGTCTTTCAAACAAAGATGATTTCTTCTGTGTGTATATGGTGAGGTCTGGCTTCTCTTTTCCACTTTATCTTAAGGTTCTTTGTTCCTTCTTTACAGCAGGCATCAGGTACAAATATAGAGTCTGAAAGTAGTGGTTCCATTTTCATTGCATATTAGAATGGATCATTATGAAAATGATGACAGATATCACTTCTGGTTTCATCTACATTTAGTCTCTAGATGATCTGTTTTAATTGATTCTTATATCATGTTCTCTGTAGGCCCCTTTTCTCCTCATAGATTTTTCAGTGTTTTCACAGAATCACCAAAGCTCAGAATCAGAAGGAACTTAGGATGCCATTTAGTCCAAGCAGTACTTGAACCAGAATCCCCTCTATGAGAAATCCAAGAAACAGTCACCTGAACACTCACAGTGAAGGGAAACCCTTACTTCTGGAATCAGTCAGTTCCCTTTTGGGGAGATCTCATTTTTATGAATTTTTTTTTCTTAACACCAAGCCTACTTAACCTTTCTTCAGCTTCCACACATCATTATTTGTCCAGCTTTCTAGGTACAAACAAAAGAAGTTTAATCTCTAATCCATGTGACAACTACTTACCTGTAGGAAAAATATTTCCCTTGTCTTTTCTTCATCAGTCTAAATATCACCAGTTCTTCATGTGGCATCTTAAGACTTTTCAACACCTTGGCCAATCTCCTCTGGACACTTTCCATTTTATCAGTGTCTTTCAAGATATTGGTTAACTTATCAAATGATTTGCTAAAATATAATATTTATGGAAATTCTGTCTACCACATTTCCCTATTCTACCAGTCAATCAATAAGCATTTATTAAATGTTTCCTTTATGTCAGTTGTAAGGAAGGGATACAAATGAAGCAGTTCTTGCTTTCGGGAAACTTAAATTCAATAGTGGAGGCAACACATATATTCATATAAGTAAACAGGAAATGTACACCAAGTAAATAAGGTATTTTTTGAAGACAATACATTAAGCAGCTGATGGATACTGGTGGAGAAATTGAGAATATCCTTCTGTAGAAAGTTCTACTAAGCTGAGTTTAATCAGTGGTTTTCAAGCCACAACCCTTTAATACAGTTCCTCATGTTGTGGTGACCCCCCAACCATAAAATTAGTTTCATTGCTACTTCATAACTGTACTTTTGCTACTGTTATGAATCACAATGTAAATATCTGATATGCAGGATGTATTTTCATTGTTACAAATTGAACATAACCCACAGGTTGAGAACCGCTGGTTAAGTGCTGAGAGGAGGAAGAAAAAATATTTCAGGGTAGTTTGCAGACTTCATTCTCTTCCTTTTTTTTGAACACTGGGGCAACATTGTTTTTCTTCATTCCCTTTGTTCATCTCTCGTTCTCTATGATATCAATATCAGTATTCAAATGTAATTGATAGAATTATGTCAATTCTTTCATTATCCAAGTTGACCATAGGTGATTTGAACTCATCAAGAGCAGCTAAGTGACTCCTTAATATCTCCTTACTTATCTTGAGTATCAACTCCTAGTAATTCTTTTTGTCCTATCATTTCTTAGTTGTTGTTCCTTAATTAGCTAATTTTTAGATTTCAATATTCATTTCTATAAGATTTTGAGACCCAAATTTTCTCCCCATCTTTCCTCTCTCTCACCCCAAGACGGCATGTAATTTGATATAGGCTCAACATACACACACACATACATACATACATACATATATATGTATATATATACATATATATTTGTATTAAACCTATTTTCACATTAGTCATGTTATAAAGAAGAATTAGAACCAATGGGAGGAACCATGAGAAAGAAGAACTAAATGAGAGAGAGAGAGAGAGAGAGAGAGAGAGAGAAAGAGAGAGCACAAATAATATGCTTCAATTTGCATTCAGACTCCATAGTTCTTTTTTCTGGATGTGGGCAGTATTTTCCATTATTAGTCTTTTGGAGTTGTCCTAGATCCTTGCATTGCTAAAAAGAGGTGTTTATCAAAGTTAGTTATCGCATAATGTGGCTGTTACTGTCTACAGTGTTCACCTGGTTCTGCTCACTTCACTTAGCATCAGTTCGTATAACTCCAGGTTTTTCTGAAGTCCTCCTACTCATCATTTCTTATAGCACAATAATATTCCATTACATTAATGTCCTATCATTTCTATTCCAACAGTCAGTCTCCTTGGTAGAGAAATCATAGGCATAATAAGAATTGAGCAGCTTTGCTGTTTTTCTATCATTAGTTATCATTGTCCTGTTCAACTCAAGCAATGGTCTTATCCCCTCTATCATGCTCCCTACATCCCCACTCAGTATAGTTATTAAATTTATTTTATTATATTGAACTTTCCTCTATTTTCCTAGGCTTAATTGCTACTTATAACTATTCTTATAGGGCCATGCCATTCTATTATATTTAACCTCTTTAACCTGTCATTTCTTCTATCTTCTATATGTGTTTTTTGTTTTCATATAAATTTCCTGGTGACTACACTTTGAAATCCATTTGGTCTCTTCATAAGCTTCCTCTTTTTTTCTCACTAAAATTGATTTCTCATTTTTTTAGAATTTTATTCTTGAGACTTTTTAATATGTAGCTAATTTTCCCTGTAACATTTTAAATCATGACCCTTCTTCCTCTGAAAGCTCTGAAATTTGTTCTCCCCAAATCTAGAGTTCATAGCGGACTATTTCCAGCTTCTTTTCCTCTTATCATAGATTCTAATATAAAGTGGTCACTTCTTCCAAGATTCCCATTGTCACCATTTGGCAGCTTTTTCTTCTTATGTGATGTAGACAGTTGGAGTTTTCCAGATTGGGTCCTCTACTTTTTGAAGAATAAAGTTATCGTTAAAGTAATGGACCTCCTTCTTGTAGTATTCCTTGTGGTGCATGTTTTTATTTGGTTAGATTTCTCTATGGTATGACATGATAGTCACAATGTCTTCATTCTTGTCCATTTCCCATTTTTCTCAGAATGAAAAATTTGCTTAAATAGATTGTGTTAGATTTTCTAATACTATATATGTAATTACATATCCTTATCCTAATGTCTTTTATGCTTTCATTTTTGCTCTTACAAACTGCACAAAATTATTTTATTCTGCAGTGTACTGCTACATGAAGCAATGATACAACGGCAAAAGCCTGTATTTGGAATAAGAAGTCTTGGTTCCAAATATTAGCTCTGTTACTTTTCAATCATTTGACTTGAGAAAATAAGAATAATAATGCATTTGTATAATACTTTAAGGTTTGCAAAGTGCTTTCTATATATCAGCTCATGTGATCCTTTCATAATCCTGGGAGGTAGGAGCTATTATTATCCCCATTTTGCAGACAAGGAAACTAAGACAGAGAGAGGTTAAGTACTTTACCTAGGGTTACACAGCTAGTAAGTGTAGGCAGGATTCAAACATAGGTTTTTCTAACTACAAGTCCTACACTCGATTCACTGCACCACTTAGATGATTTTGTCTACAATCCCTTCCATCTATAAAACAAGGAAAGAAAATTTTTTTGGCTTTTTTTGGAGGGCAGTTGGGTCCAAAGTCACACAGCTAGTAAGTGAGTCAAGTGTCTGAGGCTGGATTTGAACTCAGGTCCTCTTGACTCCAGGGCTGGTGCTCTACTCACTGTGCCACCTAGCCACCTGGAAAGATAATTTTTAATTTACTTTTTAGCTCTAATTCTTGTATATTATATGTGTGTGTGTATATATGTATGTACACACACATATATATTTACAGAGTGAGAGAAACATAAGTCTATAGATGTATACATATAAATACGTATTTTAATATGAACCACTATAAATATTCAAATATATTTGCACCCAGTTATTATATGTTAGGATATAGTCAACTTTTGAAAATGCTAAACAATTTCTCTCTTTTTACTTAAAGAAGATATTTATACTGTGAAGGCAGAAGCAGTCAATCAAATTCTGGACTGAAATAAATAAATCCCAACTAATATTTTTTAAAAATCCTGAACCATATTTTCCAGTATTTTTTTCACTGTCCTTATTGTGGTCATCTTACATTGAATTAGCCAGGTACTGAGATATGTGCTGTCTTAGTATCCTGTCCTGTCAGCATTTTCCTACTTCCTAAATCTCTGAAACCTTGGTACATATGCTGCAAGCATTCTCACAATTATTCTCTCTTTCTTACTGTGAGCACTACACAACCAGATGTCAGTGTATCTTGTGCAATGATGGGATGATGCAATATTTATTATTGACTTTGGAGGAATGATGAAAATGCCTCTGCCAGCTGGAGGAATTTATCTTGGAGAAGAAAAAATACTTCATGAATATGTGATAGTTGTCTTCAAGTATTCGGGAACCCAATGATGTTCACAGTGCCGAGATGAGATATTGAAGTAGGACTTTTGTGAAAAAACCTTTCGTCTTTCTCACTGGTCAGATATGTGAAGGAGATCTTAAACTCCTCTCCTGCAATCAGTATTTTCATTATCATCAACAACATGATTTACCTTCCACTTACTCTTATATTATCACCACTATTACTATCATTGCTACCATCACCATTTCCAGATTTATCCACCTAGATCAGTTCCAAAATTCCCAATATGAGTTTTATCATCACACTCACATTTTCCTGTGATGCTCTCTGTTCTTTCTTTCAGTGACTTGGCAATTAAAATTTATCTTGAACATTCTTTAATAATCTATTCTTCACATCTATTCTATCTATTTCTAGCATAATTTTCTATTTTTTGTACTACTACATTTGTAGTTTTTCTCTCTTTTTTAATCTGTGTATTCTAGTAGAATAAGTATAGACTTCACCTCGTTTACAATATGACAGAGAACTCTTGGCTGAGAAATTCCTTCTGCCAATGAAGGTTAGCATTTTTTTTTAGCAACTTGCAGTCAAAGTATTGTCTAGATCACTAAGAAATTAAGTGAGTTGTCTGGGTCAAATAGTATATGTAAGAAATGAGATTTGGACCCAAGTATTCCTGGCCCCAGGACCAGCTTTCTATCCACCATACCATGCTGCCTTTCATAAGTTTGAATAATGCTCTAAAAAAATCTAATCTTTCTAATATTTTTGTCTCTCATTTATTATCTCTTTTATCTAAACCCATATATTTTCCATATTGCTTCTGATATAATATTATTTAATCTTAATTCTCAATGATCATTTGTCTATACACTTTGCTTTTAATTCTAACATGGTTTTTATTATAAGTCTATCATTTAAAACCAATTTCTTTATATTCTGAAATTATATTTTTATACATTGCAATTTAAAAACATGTTTAACTAATAAGTTTATTTCTATTTTCATTACTTAAAAATGATCCAGTAATGATCTGGAAGGACAAAAAAGACTTGGACATTTGAAAAATTAAGTAGCATTGTTTTTCTGACCAAGCTTCTTTTCTCCCTTCCACCAAAGTCCTACTTCGATGCCTCATTGTGGTGAGGAGGTCCCTGGAGAGATATGCCGCTTGAGTATAAACTGGCAGATTATATCTTGCTGGAAAAGATAGGCCTAGGAACAGACCAAGTTTGTTTTCCCAAGGACTAGCACAGCTAATAACAGAGAGATACATCATCAGTAGACTGGCTACCTGGTGATGTTGCACTTTTTGGCCATGGCTGCCCATGAAACAGGAAAAAAAACTATGTAGGCAACTTTCAATATTGATTAGTCACCCCTTGGTTTTTGTAGTGGCAGTTATAATGATGAGAAAGAGGACAAGATGCTCAGAATTATGTAGTTTTTAGAGCCTCAATTACCTTTAATTTGACCGTGGTACTCTAAATGAAATGACCAATGAGTAGATCAGTGACCAATGAATAGACAGATTTCTGGAGGAGATAAATCACATCTGTTTTGACATTCTTCTCTAAACAAAACCAGAAGAAGCCAAATTACAGCTAAATTATAGGATGGTTATCAAAGAAAGAATTGGCAGGGGTTTTTTATCACATGTTCAAAAGTCACAAGAAATAGTATTTCATGGAGCATTTGACCATTATGTATTGTAGTACTAATGATAACTATTTGCAAAAAGACCACTGTTGAAATAATTGTAATTCATGTAGCAAGATTAGTTACTGAGGAAGAAGTGGTAGTGAAATTCTATGATTTACTTGATGAGACCCTCCAAATCAAATCAAAATACGTTCTGTTTTGTGGTGATTTTAATGTAATGGTGAGAAAATTTGAGGATGGGAAGAAACATGTGGAAACGTATGGTTCAAGAGAAAGAAATTAGAGCCCAAAGAATTGTAGATTTCATATAAGGCTCATGCTTTTATACCATGAGCTCTTTGTTCAAGAATAATGAATTGGTAGGCATTGGGGATGGTAAGCTCCAAAATAATCACAAAAAATGCAGTCGACTACATTTTGACAGACAGGAATAGATTTGTTATGGATGTGGGAAGTATCTTTGAATCATCTTTTTTCAGAGCCAAGATCAGAATGTATAATAAAAAAAAGAAAGAAGAAAATGATGTCCAATTAAGATTTTACTCTAGACTCTATAAATATTGAAAATAAAAAACAAAAAATAGACAACAGAATGGATTTAAGAGTTTTCATCCAGTTATAAATGTATAAATATAAAATAATTGCTATGAGGAAAAAAGAGCCTGAAGGTGCCTTAGAAAATATTTGACTTATTTTCCAAAAGGCAACATGAAGTTAGAATATAAACTCATCTGGAAAATCTTATAAAAGATGATGGCTGATTATAAACAATATCAGTTCAGTCCATTAATAAGATGTTTATTAAATGCCTACTACATGCCAGGCACTGTGTTAAGTGCTAAGTATACAAAAAGAGACAAAAGGCAGTTCCAGCTGTCAAGGGGCTCTACAAGTTGAATATCTGAGAGCTCCTTGTGACTTCTTTAATAATGAGGCAACCAGCAAGTAATACTAACAACCTAAGCCTTTAGACTCCTGAATCAACCAGATCTCAAGGTACTTGAGTGCTTGGTCTTAGTACTTTTAAAGGAAAAATTAATCTAAATTGCATGGGGTCCAGGGTGAAGATTTGCTTCTACTCTAGTAGGTATGGTATGCAGGGCAGGCAATACTGAAGAACAACAAGGTAGGCTCAGGTTTGCAAAGAAGAGCAGGTTATATTGCATGGTTATATTACACTGGAAAGCACATGGACAAGAGTCATACGATAGACAGTTATAGATGGGTTGCAATCTGTGTCATTGCAGGAAACTCCCAAATTGGTGAGATAAGAGATTCATTTGAGTACTTGTATATAAAGCAGTTTTACCTAAAAATAATAACTAGCATTTATATAGTGCTTTAAGATTTGAAAAATATTTTACAAATACCATTTCATTTGATCCTCATAACCACCCTGAGAGATAGGTGCTATTATTACCCCCATTTTACAGCTGAGGAAACTGAGGCACAGGGTTTAAGTGATTTGCCTAATATTACAGAGCAAGTAAGTATCTGAAGTTGGGTTTAAACTCAGGGCTTTCTGATTCTAGGTGCAACACCCTATCCACTGTGCCACCACCTGCCTCATTCCCTATGTTTTTGGTTTTTTGTTCAGTCATTTCAGTCATATCTTACTCATTGTGACCCCATTTGGGGTTTTCTTGGCAAAGATTTTGGATCAGTTTGCCATTTCCTTCTTCTGCTCATTTTACAGTTGAAGAAACTGAGACAAACAGGGTTAAGTGACTTGCCCAATGTCACATAGCTAGTTTTTGTCTTAAGTGTCTGAGGCTGGATTTGAACTCAGACCTTCTTGACTCCAGGGTTGGTGCTCTATTCACTGTGCCACTTAGCCACCCCCTCACTTTCTGATTTCCTCCTCTTGGGTGGGGACTTCTCTTGAGGTGAGATCTCAAAGCATCTCCGACTCCTCCCAGTCTGAGCAATTCATTGTTCACCAGCCTTCGCCTCTGCCCCAAGTGACTTCTTGAGGGACAAAACTGGCCCAAGCTGAATCCTGGCTTCTTACACTCAAGCATGGTGAAGAGCTACACATCTGCCCTATTCCTCTATTCCTCCACTCTCTGGTTCAAAGTGATGCCATGCCAGCATACCAGCTTGAGCAAATTTCTGTTATTTGCATCATGAAGCACTGGGCATGGGGCAAGTAGACTGGGACATAGAGAAACATTCTCTTGCAACTGTGTGGAATAGTTTTGTAGTACTGTTGGGAATATGGTGGGCAGTGGGGGGAAAGAATTAGCAGTTAGCAGTTAGGAATTCTTCTCTGTTGTTAGTTTTTCTCAGGTTTTTGCTTTATTTCAGATCTTGGCATCCTAGGTCATGGAGACTGAATAAAGTGCTTCATCTCTGGAGCACAGTTCCTATTTTGGAGAGGTTTGGGGGCTTGTGAAGATGAGAAAAAAATTGGTAACTCTCCATCTTCTTGGTCAAGTGACTCAGCTATTTATGTATTCTCAGTTAAATATGCAATTTGAATATCCGTTCCTTTGCACTGATAAAATACAATTCTGGGTTTTAAAAAGTCCAAAGTCTTTAAATGTTTCTCTTCTGGGATTTTGTCCACCCCTGGTTCTCAATCTTATTTCTCATCCAAGTAAGCAGAACTAGGACAATTAAATGACCCTCCAGATTTCAGTCCATTGACATACATATATTGAAAAATACAGTTGATACAAATAGTTTTTAAAGGGGGTATAGTCTGCTACCAAAAGAAGGAGGAAAGGGGGAAAATTAGTTTGGTTCCTTTCCCTCTAGTTCTCAATTAGAGAATGGCAAAGTAAGTAATTAATCTGGCAGCAGGAGAACCTAAAGGTGAAAGGGTCTCCACCCCTCAGGAAAGCTAGGGGTTGTGGGCTGAGTCAATGTAAGGCAGTCTTACAAACAGACCAGTTCCCAAACCTTCAATCTCTTCTTTTCAGCTCTGGCATTCTTTCCCTAGACCCTCAATGCTTGCCTCTGTCACCGCAATGCTCCAATAATAATCTGAGTCAGAGTCAATACACATTTATTCAGAGACTATTATGTGCCAAGCACTGTGCTAAGTGCTGGGGATACAAAGAAAAGAGTAAGATGGTTCCAGTCCTCAATAGCTATGGTACAGCCAGCTCGGGCATGGAGTCAAGAGCACCTGGATTCACACATGGCCTCAGACACCTAATTATGGGCAGTCATTTATCCTCTGTTTGTCTCACTTTCCTCATCTGTAAAATGGGTAATAATAATAATACCTATCTTCCACAGGGGTTGTGAGGATTAAGAGAGATAATATTTGTAAAGTGCTTAGCACAGGACCTGACATAGATTAGGCACTGTGTAAATATTGGCTGCTGCTGTTGCTGCTATCACTACTACTACTACTACTACTACTACTACTACTACTATTACTACTACTACTACTACTTTATTTATTTGTTTGTTTGTTTATTCATTCATTCATTTTATTTTATTTTTTGCTTTTTGGAGGGCAATTGGGGTTAAGTGACTTGCCCAAGGTCACACGGCTAGTCAGTGTGTCAAGTGTCTTGAGGCCGGATTTGAACTCAGGTCCTCCTGACTCCAGGACCAGTGCTCTATTCGCTGTGCCACCTAGCCACCCCTCACTACTACTACTTCTACTATTACTTTTCTATTTCTTCTTCTTCTACTACTACTACTGCTTCTAGTTCTACTACTATTACACTTAGAATCTAATGGGGGAGAAAAAAAACATAAAAGAAGATAAAAAAGGATCAAGAGGAAAGGTATCTGTAGCCAGGTGAGAAAGGCTATGAGAAGACTTTCAGAGTTGATTTCATCTTATACCAGATCATAAAGTCTGATAGAGCAACTGAGTTGAAATGGTGAGGTGAATGCTCTACATACTTTCCTTAAGTGGTAGAGGTTTTGGGAGAAGCTCTCACGTATCTACCTCCTACCTTCTCTAACCATAGAGAGGGATAGGCCCCAGGGTCAAGAGATGCTGAGGAGGTGTGTTTCAGAGTTGATTTCATGTTGCAGAATTAGGAGTTTCTGAGATTATAATGCGCAAGAGTGCAGCTGGGTAGGAAATGATAAGGTGAATTCCCTGATCACCCTCTTTAAACTGTGGTGGACCTTCAGCATCCATTCTTCATTACCTCCAATCAGAGAAAGAGAGGAGCCCCAGGGGCAAGATTATTTAATGCCAGAAGATGCTCAACTTAATCATTACTGACAAAATTCAGTATAAAGTCTCCAGGCAGGATGTGGATCTGTCACCGTTCTCTTTTCCCCTTCAAGGTCACAGTCTTTGGTCCTGCATTCTTGTTTCTACATATCTCATTGCCTTCTTGACTTCTCCTACCCACTAGTCCTCTTCAAGGGCTTTCAGAGTGAAAGGTTTCAACGTGAAACCTTTCAGAGAGTAGACAGTGATGACCAGAGTTTGCATCTATCCTTTTTAGTTTTTTATGTATTGTCCTCCCTCATTAGATTATAATGTCAGTAGTCACAGTTGTAGTCAGAGGAGGAGGAGGACAAGGAGGAGGAGGAGGAGGAGCGGTGGTAGTAGTAGTAGTAGTAGTAGTAGTAGTAGTAGTAGTAGTAGTAGTAGTGGTGGTGGTGGTGGTGGTGGTGGTGGTAGTAATAGCAACAGCAGCAATAGTAGCAGCAGCAGGTGGTTCACACCTGTCTTCTCTTCCTTCTGCTCTGAAGCCATCCCCTTTATAAGGAACTCCAAAAGGTAGACTACACCAATATTAATTTACTTGATGAAGTTAAGTAATGAATATTACTTGGACTTTGAACAAATCTATGTTTAGTTTTAATTATGGTATTAAATGAGACATAGATAAGCCAAAAAAGAGATATAGTAAAGAAGTTAAAATGATATTACAGCATACATATTTGGGTACTTGTATGTATTTTTTCTATTTGTTATCAGTATTTTCTATTTGTTCCTCCAATGCTTCAATGGATCTGTGACATTATAGATATGAATTATTCCCTCCATTAGCACAAACCACAACTCATCTATGTTTCCTTATCTTGTGCAACTCTTGTCCATGTTCTATCACAGACCATAGAGTCAAAGACTGAGGACTGGAGGAGACCTTAGAGGTTGTCTTCTCTGATTCTCTCAATGTATAGATGAAAAAACCAAGGCAATCTGTCCAAAGTTACACGTGTAGGTAGATGGCAGAAACCCATATCTCATTGCAACACATCCAATAAGTGACTAGTCAATGTTTGCTTGAAGACATCCAGGGAAAGGGAGCTCACCCATTCTGCTATAATGAAACAGCTGCAACTGTTAGTTTTTTCTTACACTAAGTCTAAATTTATTTCATTTGTTACTTTCACGGCATTATTCCTTGTCCTGCCTACTGGGGCCAAGACAAACATGTTTAATCCTGCCTTTCACTCAGCAGCTTTTCAAATGTTTAAAGATAGCTCTCATCATATAAAGACTGGTATGGTAGAAGGAGTGCTAGGCTAGCTCTGGAATGAAAGGACTAGAGTTCAAATCCTACCTCTGACCTGTGTAATTTTGGGCAAGTCATGTCATCTCTCTGGGTCTCAGTTTTCTCATCTGTAATACTAAGGGGTTGGACTCAGCGGCCTCTAATATTCTTTCTTTAAAAAGATTACTGGAGTGGCTAGGAGGTGCAGTGAATAAAGTACCCCTGTAGTCAGGAGGACCTAAGTTCAAATCCAGGCTCAGACACTAGCCATGTGACCTTGGGCGAGTCACTTAACCCCAATGCCTTCCTAAAAGCAAAAAAAAAAAATTTATTTTGAACTTAAGAAATAAAACAAACATTTCCATAACAGAACAAAAAAAGATGATTGTCCATAAAACTGCAAATCTATTATGTACAACTTGTTATATCTTTTAAATATATAATCAGGTAACTTTTTTTCCTTGTTTTTCTTCCCTGCTCTTCCCCCTCCCCCAGGATAGTTACCATTAGCCACAAATGTGTGTGTGTGTATGTATGTAAGAGCATTCTATGCATACTTCTATTTATCAGTTCTTTCACTGTAAGTAGAAAGCATCTTCCTTTCTTTGTCCTTTGTAGTTAATTTGGGTTTTTATAATAGTTAAAACAACTTATTTTTTTCAAAGTTATTCTTAAAACAATATTGCTATTACTGTATACAACATTCTCATTTCTTCTCGTTTCACTCTTCATTATTTTGTGCAAGTCTATCCATGTTTGTCTAAGATCACTGAACTCATTATCTTTTATAGCTTCCTACTTATAATCTGATTTTTTCATGTCTTCCCCTTTCTAGGCTAAATGTCCCCAGTTTCTTTACTCAATCAGGGTCCTTCAACATTATCTTCCCTTGGATGCTTCTCATCTTATCAATCTCCCTCATGAAATGTGGGTCTCAGAATAGAGCATTTTACTCCAGATAAGGTCTTATTAGGGCAAAATAAAGCGAGACTAACATCTCCCTCTTCCTGGAATGTGTGTCTCTCTCTTTAAGAACAGCCAAAGGTCATTGTAAGTATTTTTGGTTGTTGTGTCCTGCTGATTCGTATTAACCTTGCAGTATGCTAAAAACACTTTTTCAGGTGACCAGACTGTTTACTCATTGCTTGCCTATTTTGTATTTATAAAGTTGATTTTTTGGACCCAAGTATCAGACTTCATATTTGTCCCTATTGAAATTTTCTCTTATTAGAATCAGCCCTGTTTTTTTTCCTGTCAAGATCATTTTCAATTATAAATCTTTAATCTAGTGTGTTAGTGATTTCTTCTAGCCTTGTCATCTGCAAATTTGATAAATGTGCTTATCTTTGCCTTCATCCAAGTTGCTGACAGAAATGTTAGACAACTCAAGACCAAGTCCTGATTCCTAGGCCACTTCATGGGAGACCTCTTTCCAAGTTGACATAGAACTATTAAGTCTAGACATTCACTAGAATCAATCTAATTGTCTAGCCCCCAACTCTCATTTACTCAAGGATCACATGCTATATTTTGTGTATTGTTTTGCAAAAATCTAAGGATAAATTTATTATAGTATTTCTCTAATAGAACTCTGAAAAATTAATTTAGTATGACCTATTCCTGATAAAACCATACTACATTTTTTAAATCAACAAATTATCATAGAATGATAGATACTAATAGGAAAGTGCCTATTGAAGTCATTCAGTCTAATCTCCCCAATTTATGAATGAGAAATGTGAAGCTCAGAAAAGGTAGAGGATCAGTACAAGGTCACATGGATAGGAAGTGACAGAAGCAGGATTTGAAAGGCTTAATTTGTTAATGCTGCCAAGTGGTTCTAAATATGCAAATCTGTGTGTGCAAATTACATATTTGCATGTATAATTCTTCACTAATTTTTAACCCCATTTAAAGTATATTTTGTGTGCATGTAGGTATTATTGCATTTTCATTATTGGTCATGCAGATATTATATAGAGAGGCTCTATCCTGCCATTACATTTAATACAATCATAAATTGTTAGACTTGGAAGGACTTCTATTTAGTTAATATAAATACAGAACTGATACTATTTTGGTTAATTTGCAATAATTATGAATTGCTTTTAAACATCAGAATAGGAATTTTTTAACTTAGGAACTACCCTCCCTTAAAAAAAAATCAAACAGGGGCTATAGATGTTAGATATAGATTTATAGATACTATAAAATTAGCAAAATGCCATGCTATTTCTCATTACAGTATTTTTAGCTGTGCAATATTAGAATAAATATTGTTATGGAGAGTGAAAAGAAATATTCCTAGGTAATATATGTTGAGACTGCCTACAGATTAAATACAAACACAATGGAAATCTAGCATGTTAAATTTCCATGTACCACCTGTGGCATTTCAATTTAAAAAATGCAATTTTGCCAAAATTGTAGGTGGTCTTTGTAGTAGGACTGGATGTTATCTAAAGGTCAAAGCTAAGTGTTTCTGTGAACACAGATATTAGTTTCTTGATATAGACTTTGCCCAGATTGTTGGCAAATTACAAAAGACGAAGTCAATTTTAGCTCTTCTCATTAATATAAAATAACATCTCTAAGCATCTTCAAATGCAGTAGCCTATGGATGGACCAAAGATATGCATGTTTCAAAAATACTTCGGTGCTTGCAATATCTTTGAATTAAATATTCCTTTGTAAAAACATTTTTAAGGAATTAAGGATAGGACTATGATTAGAAAGCTTGGAATTTCATATCTGGTTCATGAAGCACATTTAGTCTCTTTTAGAATCTGATCTTTAAATTGTAGAAACCAAACATTTGTGTTGAGACACCAACACAACACAACAGAAAAATACTATCTTTTTTTTTTGGTTCTGACCTGTGATTTTATTAGTATGGGGAACTTTCCAGTGAAGAATCCCCTTCTAACGATGCATACAATCATTTCCTTTCCCCCCACCCCCCCACCCCCAGTCTGCAACTTAGTTTTAGAGTACCTGGGAGAATAAAGGGTTTAGTGACTTTCCCAGGGTCACACTGACACTATTCTTCAGAGGAAAGAGAATCAAACCTAATATTAGCGCCTGGAGCAGGTCTTCTAGCCATGTTTCCAGATTGCTTCTCATTTTTTACAAAAATTTATTTTTGTTTTTTGGAGGCAATTGGGGTTAAATGACTTGCCCAGAGTCAATCAGCTGGTAAGTCTCTGAGGCACTTGAACTTGGGTCCTGACTCCAGGGCTGGTGCTCTATTGCCTTTCCTTTTAAACTGTTAAGGGAAAATATTTGTCTATTAAAATGACCAAAAATCATGAGGATTTTATATTATAATTTATTGTGTTTCCCAATCGTTTATTTTTTTTCCCCTAGATTTGCCGAATGGAGAAAAAAAGAACGAAAAGGAAGAAATGAGTAGTGAGGAATCAGAAGACCAGGAAGGAGGAAGCGGCTCACTAGACCTCCTGTCTTTGTATTATCTACTGACTCTTCTTCATCTCTTCCCCTTCTGTTCTTCCCTTCTCTTTCACATAAAAGTTTATTGGAGCTCCGGTAAGTATTATCTTGGAGAGGGCCCAAGGTGTTGAAGTTTCACAGTGAAATTCAGAAGAGGCAAGAACAGGGAAGAAGAAAAGGAAGCAGGAAAACACTTGCCTTTATCATGATAATAGTAATGAAGTCTAGTCCCAGAGGTTGAGACAAAGGACTAGGTTACTGTCCCCTAGACTGTTTCCTGCCAATGATGTTCATGAGTCACCTTTACCAGGCTGATTAGAGAACTACAAAGCCAAGTAGGTTGGGTTTGACTTCCTATCTGCATATCAAGATCACTCCAACCTTTTACATGACCAACATTGGGAATTTAAATGGTGCCGTGTGTATTTTTCAATCTGGCATGAAACTTTAATAAATCACCTATCTTCTCAGAACTTTGGTAAAGAAGCAGGAAAGCTGTAGTTAGATTTTGTTGGATTTTCTTCCAATAAGTAATCTATGATAAAAATGGAAAATAAGGTTTTTAATTGAGAATGTTAGCAATTTGATAAGAAGCAAGAAAGAGGACACATCTATACATATAGAAAGTTAATAGATATATAGTATGTATGTATGTATGTATGTACGTGTAGTTTATACACGCATATATTATGTGTATTTGAAGGTCAATAACTAGTGAAAGTTTTTTTTCACACATTATAATTAATGTACTACTACACACACATTAGAGCATCTGAACAGATGCATACTCATTTCTGCAATATCAAGTTAGTCAATTTTTTTTACTCATACTTCTAATACAAAATATTTTTAAGACATGCTTAAACTTAACCTAGTAACTCACTCATAGTTTAGGTGTATATGTATACAGTAAGGTATTTTATCTATAAAATAGATTCACTTTTAATGAGGTTCAAAATTTTATCCTCCACCTCTTAGCAATCAATAAAACAAATTATCCTGAACCTATTTCTACAGCAGAAAAAGTCAAGATAAACAATAAGGTAGCCCCTGCCTTGGGACTGTATTCAAGAATGGTCTGGGAAAAGGAAACAGGAAGAGCCAATTAGTCACTTTCTTTTATTTCTCCTTTAGTCCTGCTAGGGTGCAAGTTGTAAGTAGCATGCAAGCCATCCTCTCATTTTCTAGGACTGTAATATCATAATGTGGATCGGGTATCATATCCTGACTCAGCAGCTTTTGTTCTGCTGCTCCTAAATGGCTAAACTGTAATTAGAATACTTTTTTCTTTTTTTGGTCAAGTTTGGTGGAGAGAGGAAGAAGAGGAGGCACAGCATATTTTGATTGGCTTTTTGATACACATATTTATAGACATCAAAGTCTAAACATTTACTCCCATTCAAATATATTAAATTCTACTTGTCAGACATTTATTAAGCACTTACTAAGTATAAGGTGGTGTCCTGGGCATACGGTGATACAAAGATGAAAAATAATAGTACCTGCCCTTAAGAAACTTTCATTCCATTGGAAGGCAATAATATGTGGACATAGAAAGTGTAATTTAGAGTAGAACATAATAGGGGAAAAGAAGAGGTTAATACTTAGTGCTCTAGAAAATTGTTATAAGAGAATGCTTTCAAGTAGATGACATCATGTAAGGCATTGCCCAAGACACAATTGTCTGAGCTGAGCTTAGAAGGAAAAGGATTTTGGCAGGTAGAGAGGAGGTAGAAGAGTATTCCTGACATGGAGTTAGCATGCCAAGGTGGGCTAGTACCGGACTGTATAGGACCCTAAAACAATTGCTAGAAGTCAGGTTTGACTGCAGGGAAGCAACAGCATATAAAAGGTAGGTTGGAGACAAATTATGACCATTTTAATGTTAGGCTAAGGAATTTTTATTTTATTCTATGAGAAACAGGGAATCACAGAAGCTTTTTGAATAAGGGAATGACATTAGGATTATGCATTAGATTTTTTAGCAGCTTTGGGAAGAATGGATTGGAGGGGGGACAGACTGGAAGAAGTCATAAAGCAAATACCTACCTTACGGTAAGCACTTAACACATTTATGGGCAAAAGATTATGAGATCTTGAACAAGGGAATTATTTTTCAAACTATTTATATAAAAATTCACATTTGTCTAAACATGCACAAATATACAAGATATATATAAATTAATGCATATTTGATTAAAAAATAGCTGATTGATACAGTGGTAGCTAGAAATACAGGACTTGAGAAACAAATTGAACAGATATACATATATATATTTTGTGCACACTAAATATATCTATATAGATACTCATATATGTCTGTCTGTCTCCACGAGAGAATGAACTATGGTAGTATCATTCATTTATGTGTATATAAATCCATGTATATATACATACATAGTTTTCTATGTGGTTACATAAGTATGACAGATAGATTTAGATACATGAGTGAAATAACTGATATAGAAACAGGTTGTATGGATACCCATATGTATGGCTATATGCATATAGATATTCAATCTGTATTTTTAAAAACTTGGTCTTTCTAGATTTGTCTACAATAATTAGTTACCTCTCTTCTGCAAATATATATATATATTTATTAGTAATAATAGCATTTATATAGCAATTTGTGGTTTGCAAAGTGCTTTATGTGTTATTTCACTTGGTCCTCACAACAACTCTGTGAAGTAGCTACTATTACTATCCTCCTATGACATGTGAGGAAACGCACACACAGAGAGGATGTTTGCCTTGCTCTGAGTCACACAGCTAATAAGTATTAGAGTCAGGATTGAAAACTGTTTTCCTAAATCCCAGCCAGCTGTTCTACCTTAGCTGCCTCATAGGTGGGTGCCTATATACATATGGAAAGACAAACATTTATACGTGCATATTTATACATGCATGTATGAATCCTACCTTTAACACTAACTGTGTAAATTTGAGCAAGTAAGTTAATCAGGGTTGGGTTTTAGTTTCCTTACCTGTAAAATGGGAGAGGGGTGTGTGGGTGGGAATTGGGAGAGGGGAATAAGACTGAGTTAGGTGGGCTCTGAGGTCCCCTCCCAACGGACTCTTTCAATACTATCCCCTTAATTGAGACTTTCATTATCTCTTCCCTGGAGCATTGTATAACCTCCAATCTGTTTGTTCTCCCTTCCTCCAGCCTCTTCCCTTATTGCTCACAGCTGCCAGATGCACTACACATTGGAAAGCTTGCTGGATTTGGAAACAGAGGATCTGGGTTTATGTCACATCTCTGTTATTTACTACTTGTGTGACCCTGGACAAGTCCCTTAACCTTACTAAACCTAAGTTCTTTGTCTATAAAATGAGAGTGTTGGTCTAGAAGACCTTCAAGTTTCCTTCCAACACTAAATTTTTTTTATATACACATGCATACTCTCATACATTCCCATGCTTCTATGTATATATAATGTGCTTCCTCTCAAGGAACATACATTCTGAACTTTGCTTTACAGAGCAGCCAGCTCATAAAAAATGTTGGATCAATATTTGTTGTTGATAATAATGAAATACAATTACTATTATCTACTATAAGCACTTTAAGTCTCTCTGACAGTAACATGTGTCCCATACATACTGAGTTTGAGATAGTCTGCTGGGTTGTCTGTAAATTTTAAATGGATTAGATAGAAGTGATGTCTGATAGAAAGTTAAGATACCTGTTGTCTTTTTCAGTCATATCTGACTTTCTGTGACCCTACTTTGGGTTTTCTCGGCAGAGATACTGAAGTGGTTCGCCATTTCCTTTTCCAGATCATTTTACAGATGAGGAAACTGAGGCAAACCGGGTTAAGTGACTTGCCGAGGGTCACACAGCTAGTAAGTGTCTGAGACTAGATTTGAACTTAAGAGGATGAGTCTTTCTGCTTCCAGGCATTGTATCTACCTCGCTACCTCACTGCCTATTAAAATAACTAGTTTAAGTCATATTTTAAAGTCAAGCAAGTAGAGAAGTTCAAATCTAAAGTTAGAAGAGAAAAAGTTAGAAAAAAGGGAGAAAGACTTCAAATAAAATCAACATCACAATCCACTACGCATAAAAATGAAATTGGGATTACAAGTAGAAAGTAAAGAATTGAATGAGGCATGATTCAGGAATCATTTAGGAATTTAGGAATGCAGAATCTGAACAAAGAGTGAGATGGGAAGGAGAGAGAGGGAGGGAAGAGGAAGAGGGGGAAGAAAGAGAGAGACAGAGACACAGAGACAGAGAGAGAGGGAGAGGAGGGAAGAGGAAGGGGGAAGAAAGAGAGAGAAAGAGACAGAGAGACACAGAGACAGTGACAGAGAGGGAGAGGAGGGAAAAGGAAGGGAGGGGGGAGAGAGACAGAGAGACATAGAGACAGAGTGAGAGAGAGGGAGAGGAGGGAAGAGGAGGGGAGGGGGGAGAGAGACAGAGACAGAGAGACAGAGAGAGAGAGACAAAGGGGGGGGGAGACTTTTGATAGAGTACTTTTTTAAAGCACTCATTATGTGCCAGGCATTGTGCTAACTTTTGGGGATACAAATACAAAGTCTTTGGCCCTGATGAGCTTATCTTCAAATGGGAAAAGACATTGGTTCTCACAAAGATAAGACAAAATCTCACTTATCAGAGCCCAGGAAAGAAGAGGCAGAGTTCAAGGTTCTGGTTGGGTTGGGTTGAGGATGATGGCTGTTGTGCATGCAGCATGGTATAGAGGTGGTAGTATGGGTTACACAGCCACTCCAAGAATGTGTCTGTTCGGGGTGGCTAGGTGGCATAGTGAATCCAGCACCAGTCCTGGAGTCAGGAGGATTTGAGTTCAAATATGACCCAGACACAACACTAGCTGTGTGACCTTAGGAAAGTCACTTAACACCAATTGTCCTGCCTTCTCCCTCCAAAAAGAAAGAAAGAAAAATAAGAATGTGTTTGTTCAATCCAAGGTTTCCCTTCTCAGAAGCCTGATCTTAGTGGGTAAAGACTCTATTTGGCAACAGTACCTTTCACTCTGGGATATGTATTCACTAAACTGAACAAAGAACCTGGCACCTGGCAGGCACCTAATTGATTGATTATTGATACACATGGTTCCTGTTTTCCAAAGACCTAGTTCATATTCAGAAAAATATAAATAATGAGGCAAATATTTCTTAACCACAGGATGAAATTTATACATTAAATGAGAAGTGTTTCCCAAGCAAGACCTATGCAGATCGCTTACATGAGATATATGTCATCTCCATTGCTAACATGGAATCATCTTTGAGGTGAGTTCATTTCTGTTTCAGATTCAAATGGCTGTCATAGCATTGAAGTCCACATAGAGTCACCTCTGTATTATTCATATCTATGGAGAATTAATGTAGATCATTTAAATCTCTAAACAAAAATTTTAGGTCATCTACCCAATTTCCCTGGGGTTCTGGGAAACATCTTGCATAGTCCAATTGATAGTGAAGCTTCTACATAACAGGATTTTCTTCATTTGGAGTTGAAGTTATCTGCGGATCACTGTTGGTATATGCAGAATTTAGAAAGTAAAAGATATGTAATAAAATACATTTTGCATTATTGTAGACATTGAAATGTCAATTATCCAGATTGTTAGTGTATTGGTTAATTGTGGATGAATCAGAAACCCTTCCCCCTTCCCCTCCAGACTTTGTTAATCAAAAATCTTTCTAAAATGTATTAATCTACTTTAACTTTGATGGTAAAATACAGTAAAGGAAATTTGATGTTTTATTCATAGTTCAGGTTCTTTCAGTACTTAAGAGTAATTAATTACTTTGAACAAACCTCAGTAGTTACTTCTTTGAATAAATCTCTGATATAATCTGCCTTTTCTTCTGTTTTGCCTCTTTAAAATGAAGTGTGGGCTTTTGTTGTTGTTGTAGGGGGCAGGTATTTATGGTTAATTGGATTTGTTTTACTCTAGTACTTTGATCTTGGGAACTCCATTTGTAGATTTTGTAAGCTGTGACAAAACTTCAAAAAGTAGTTTAACAATTTTCTTTCTCGACTCTTGCTTTTTCATTCCTTTAGAAAATATCTGAGTACTTATTTGGTCCATAATATGAAATATTTGAGTTTAACTTCAAATACTCCTGATTGAAAGTAGTTTCCCATGTGCTTCTACATATTAAGAATGAGGGAATGATGGTAAGATCACATCAAACAGGAAACTAAAGATTGACTAGCTGTACTAGAGAAATTAATTATCAAATCTCCTTCAGAGAGAGCCAAAACTGTATGTGCTCTATGAAATAGCTGGGAAAAATTAGAGAAATGGGAGAAACAATAAAAACCCTGGCCCAAAATGGGTATCTTCGACTGTGTCTATATGTCTGTCTCTCCCCTTCCTTCCTTCCTTCCTTCCTTCCTTCCTTCCTTCCTTCCTTCCTTCCTTCCTTCCTTCCTTCCTTCCTTCCTTCCTTCCTTCCTTCCTTCCTTCCTTCTTTCCTTCCTTCTTTCCTTCCTTCTCTCATTAGTTGATTAATAAGTGTTGAGTTGAATTGAATTGTTTCAACTGAATTCAACAAGCATTTATTAAACATCTACAGTATGCCATGAACTGTGATAGACTAGGTGATCAAGGCAGTAATAAGAGTCCTTGCCTTCAAAAAGCTTAGATTGGATTCTCCAATTTAATTCATGATTGTATATCAGGTACAGAAAAGAAAATACAGAGGATGTAGTCTAAAAGTGAAATCTCAGTCTTCCAAAGCTATTAGTGTCTAGTCTTAAAGCATGTTCTAATTCTGCAGTTTAATATGTCTACATAATCCCTGTAGAATCTAGAAACATTCCACATAATTTTGTTTGATTTATATTTATGCACAGGGTTAGCCACAAGTTCCAGGAAGAAAAATAATGTTAATATGAATAATTTGGCAATTTATGTACCAATTTCTAAAACTTCACCACAATCCTTTTCTACCTTAACTTTAATAACCATTAGCTATGCCAATCCTTACTCAAAAAACCAAAGCAATATTTTATGGTAAATTTAAGGGTCATTATTTTCAAGAAAAAAAACAAAAGAAAATACTTCACAGGTCCCTTTGAAGCACATTGTAAATAAATACAGAATGTTCTGTATGGGAATTGGGTGATAAGGACTGGGCCTGTGATTTCATTGCTATAGGGAACTTTCAGATGAGGAGATTCCCTCTAAGCATGGAGGTCTGCACCTTCTCTGAAATTTCTAGTTTTGAAGAATTATTTGGTATATTGGCAGTTGAATAACTTGTTCAGGATCTCATAGTCAGTATGTGTCAGAAGCAGGACTAGAGCCTAAGTTTTCTTGGTTTCAAGGTCAACTCTATCCACTATGCCAAGCCATATTGTTATACATAGGACCTCATTCATAGTCTGTAGGTCATTTTGTTCGGAGTATTCAAGGAAAGTACCTAAGGCTATATGGCCAATTGGCTGTGTAAGTAATCTAGAGAATTGTAGGAGGAATCCTGGAGATAAAGAATGAAGGTCCAGCATCTTTTCATTAGTCACTAGATACCACCAAAAATGTCTTTTTGAACATTGGAAAGTTACATAGACAACAACCAATGCCATTTTTCTTGAGCAAAGGATTTTGCTAAACTTTCTTAAACAGCTCCTTAGCTTTATCATGGAAGGGAAAGGAACTGACATGAAAAGTTATTATAGCCTTGGTCAAATTTAAACCCTAATTCTTCAGAAATTCATTTTGTTGAGCTCTCCCAGGACCACCAGGAAAAGGGTTTCTTTTGAAGAAATATTAGGAATGTGAGAAACTTGTCATTTTTCATTTGTTTATTTTTGACAGACAGTTATGAGAATTGCCACAGTGGAGGAGTCTCTGGTCATTTGCAGGAGAAAGTCTCTCCCTAGTTTAGTGACCAATTCAGGGCCCTGGCTATTAGCATTTGAATCAAGCAGTTGTGTTGTTTTGATTGAAAAGAGAAACCAAGCCTTTGTTGTGGCAATTTAAGAGCCTAGGTAATTTTCCAGCATCCTTTAATCAGTTCAAGTATTGGGGAAATGGCAACATATAGGAAAAGTGTGTTCTGGCCACTGAAATGTAAATGTAACTGGCCTCCATGAAGGTTCCTCCAGATTAGCGCTTGATCCTTAGCTTTTGCAACTGACTGTCCTTCAAAGATTGAGCCATGGGCCTGCTAGGTCCTTTTGGCTTTGGTCAGGCTTTTCCCCCATAGTCAGAGGTTGGAGGGATCTTTAGGGCTTACTAGTTATTAGGCTAAAATTAGGTAGTTGTCAAACAAACAAAAAACATGTTTAAGGAGGATGATGGATGGGGCTAGAATGAACCGTTTACAGCCAAGACTTCTTTAATTCAGAAGTTTTTGGTACACTACAAACAACGGAATAGCAATGTAGAAAAGACAAAGCTGAACCAAGGCTAACTTTTAGCTAACTTGTTGGAATGCTTCACCTGGAAGAAAACTATTAAAATCAGAGCTCAGGAGGACGCCTTGAAATAGTTTCTCATATTTCATTTTGAAATGCCTTGCCCCACTGAGAGAGGGACTAGAACTACTATTTCATTTGAATGAATAGACTTTGTCTACCAAAATCACGTGGCACCTTTTCTCCAGCTTGTAATTTTACACAGTTTCTTAGAGCATTGAGACCTTTTGATCTAGGGTCACATGGTCAGTGTGTGACAGAGACAAGGCTTGAAGGTAGATCTCATGTCTCACTCTTTAGCCACTGCAACAAGCTACCTCTGCCTTGTCAGCTATGGTACTGATCCCTCTGTGTTAGGGCTTCCTCTGGATTCATGCTGTCTATCCAGTTATCTCTGTCTGTCCCTTCCTGCAAGCAATAATCAATACATACCACTTAAGACTTGGCAAACGAAAATGGGGCTCAGAATGTGTTCAAACAATAACTCATAAGATTTAGAGCTGTAATGGGAAGTATCTTCCTTCAACGTGGCCTTCTTATTGTCAATAGATGTGAGGACAAACCATTATATCATTTGTCTACTTGGATGAGCAGATTTCCTTATAAGCTCCTCTCAGTAGGTACACTGATCTCTCAGTGGGTATAAATAACTGACTTTTGCCCATATCACAAAAATTAGCAAATGTTAATGTGAATATTTTCAAAGCCATCTCTCCTACTATTTCTTTTAGTCATCAAAATATGAGTTCTTTGAGATCAAAAGACTATTCTTACCTTTCATTGTATCCAGATTGCTGGCACAGTGACTGACATACAGTAAAGCACTTAATAAATACTTGTTGACTGACTGGGTGACTTCAAAAAGCAATAGATGCACACAGTAGGAGAATTCCTTTTATTTCATGAGAATGAAAGCTTCACATGCTTATTTTTTTCTTTTTTGGGAAACAATTCTTTGTTACCTTTAAAAACTAAATGTTCCCTTATACTTTTGGAATAAGTTAATTTAGTAATGATTTTTCCCTCCAGAAAACTCTGTATCAAAACCCAGCTGGGGAGTGCTGAGGTGGAGAGTGGCAGGGTTTGGTACTTCAGCCTGGATACATCAGTTTCACTTTATTTTTCCTTAGATCAGTCAATGAGCATTTAGGGACCTGCTTTGTTCTGGGCACTGCTTTGGTGGTAAGGATACAAAGAAAGGCAAAAAAAAAAAAGATTCTGGACTTGAGGAGCTCACATTCTAGGACATTTATAGAGCTTGTATTACGTATTTCTTTAGTTCAAATCTTAATCAACCCATACTGTGACCTTATATAGATTATGGTATATGTTTCATCACCATAAACCCTTTTTTTAGCGGGGGGACTTCTGATACCATCATTTGGTTTCATTGTACCACATCTTACTTAGGAGACAAATCCTGTGGCAGTTTTTTAAGCTAATGTAACTTTCAAAAGATTTCAAAATTGCAAAGTATAAAAGGCCATTTTAAAAAGGTTTGGACGCACACATCATTTGGCTTTTTCTCAAATCATTTGAAAAGACAGGTAGAGAATCCCTAAACTACTTTTTTAAAGAAGGGTCAACTTTTGAGGTTGAGCCCTGAGATGAGGCTATCAAAGTTTGTTTGCTTTGCACATTGTTCTTCAGTGAGAGGCCTCGGAATGGTGTGGGATGTTACAAACCAGCACAGTGTGGGATTCAGTAGCTGGACCAAATGGGGAGTGTCAAGGGTGCCTCTGAATATCCTCATTAAGCATCCTAGTTAATGGGGACTTTAGAAGTACCAATAGGTTCTTGTAAGTCCTACAAGCAGGCAAACACCTTATAGGAAGTGCCTGGGGTTTGACTTCCCATTCAATCTGTGACCAGTCTGGAGAATTACTCTCAGGGAGAAGCAAGTAGACCTGGGGTTATTTTTACACATGCCAAAATATCTGTGGCTGTTGCCATCTACTCATGAAGTCATTTAGAAATCTCAGTGGCATTAAAATTGTTTCAGAAAGAACCCGGAGAATTGTCATTAAATTACCCTTCTCTCCACCAAACCACATTTCCTTCTCCATTCCATTAAGAAAATATACTTGTTTTCCTGCCTTTCCCTTTTCCCTCTATACATTTGTGAATGCCCACCTATCTCTAGGACTTTGAACCTACTATTTCCCCCACCTGAAAAACTGTTTCTCTTTCTTTTCAAAGGCCTGCTCAGTTTTCATCAGCTTCAATAAGCCTTCCATGATTTACAATCCCCCCCCCAATAGCACAGGATCTACTTGTTCCTTTCTTAGATCAAATCCAAGGGAATTACAATATATCATTTAATCCTGAGCATCAATTTTGCATCTTTAAAATGTAAGGATTAACCTAGATCAGAGGTTTTTAACCTGGAGGCTATGGATTTAAAAATATTTTATGACCATATTTCAATATAATTCACTATCTTTGTATTCACATATATTTTATTTTATGCATTTGAAAACCTTAGTCAGAGAACAGGTTCATAGTCTTCCCCACACTGTCAAAGAGGAATTAATGATACCGTGTTTAAAGAGTCCCATCTCTAGTAATACATGAATAATATTTCAGTGTTTGTGGCCCAATCATTTGCAACTTAAGTGCCTACCATGTGTCAGGTAGTGGACTAAACACTAAAGATACAAAAAATGGCGAAAAAAACCCCAACCCAGTCATTGCTCTCAAGGACTTCAAAGTATAATAGGGGAGACAGCATCCAATGAGGTACAAACAAGGCAGAGCTGCAATAAACTGGAGGTAATTTTGGAGGGAAGACACTGTTAGTGAGAGGGACCAGGAAAGGCTTCGTGGAGAAGGTGGGATTTTAGTTGGTACCTAAAGGAGACCAGGAGCTGGACAAGAGGAAGGAGATATAGAGTCACTGACAGTTGGGAGATGGAGTGTGGTGGGTGAGGAAGGCTAGGGTCACTATCATGGCGGAGAACAAGACTGGAGAAATAGAAAGTGACCAGGTTATATGAAGGGCTTCAAAAGCTAAAGAGATCTTATATTTCATCCTGGAGGTAAGAGGGAGCCACTGGATTTTATTGAATGGGGCTTAGGGTGAAATGATCAGACCTGCACTTTAGACTAAGAACTGAAAAGACCTCAGAGGTCACCTGGTCAAAGCTTCTACCCCACCTTTTACAAAAGAGAAAATAAACTCAAAAAGTCTGACGATTTGCCCAAGTCACAGAAATAGTAATACACATAGAAAGGCTAGGGTTCTAACCCATCTGTATCCTCTGGCCCTAAAGTCAGTGCTCTTTCTACTACTCTGCAATCTCCAAACTCTCTTTTGAGGCAGCTAGGAGCCAGAATGGACAATACATTGGACCTAAAATTAGAAAGACTCGGGTTCAAATACGACCTCAGGCGCTTACTAGCCATGTGACCCTGGGCAAGTCGCTTTGCCTCCCAGACATTTTGTGAGGTAGGTGTTTAAAAAATGCTCATTTTTCCCCTTCTCTTTCAACTCTAAATACTATGATCCTGAATTCTGATCTATTAACTCAATAGATTTAGGAATCCTTAGTAGCATTTGTTTTGTGCCCTTCTAAGGCATAGCACCGTGTATTGGTGAAGTAGGAATACATACATTGAAAATATCATAGAGGTGAGATAGTGCAGAGAGTTAATATATGTGTATATGTATGTGTGCATGTATATATATATATATGTTCATATAGAGAGAGAATTTTAATTTGCTTTCTAAACCCGCTGTTTTTTAAATAAGAATATTTTTATAGGTACTGTTTCTGTTGTCTTGTGTTTTACATTTGTCTTTGCGTCTTATCACACAAATAAATAATAAGCTCCCTGAGGGAAGGCTCATCTTATTAATTGCCATCCCCTTCTTCGCCTGCAATATATATCTAAAATGATTTGTTGAATGAAATCAAATTTTGAACTGAATTGGTGAATCAAAATCCTACTTACTGGCTTGCCGGTGGGGACTCAGTCTAGTTTATGCCCTTGCGTCGTGTACTTATTTTAAGCTCTGGTATCCCTTCTGAGGTTTTCATCTCTATTGGTAGAGTACTAAGAAGGTTCCCCAGAAGAAGGTCTTTATTGCATCCATTTCACAATCGCTAACCCTTGTGGAAGTAGCTCTAGGACCACCAATCTTTCTGCCTATGGTTCCTAGTTTAGAGTGTGTCCAGGAATGGATTCCCAGACTATCTCATTAATGAGCCTTGCCCTAAGGACAGTCTAGGAAAGGACACTGAAAAATGGCCTGCGTGCTACAGCAGTGGATTTTGGCCCATCACTTTCTGACCAGTTTGTGCATATCTAGTTCATTGTGACATCTCATTGGAGAGTTCTGATTTCTCATACAATACTGCTATTGATCCAAGCCTGGAACATTTTCATAAGCCCAATATATTTGCAAGAATGCTCAAGAAAACACTTTATTACTGCAGGCTTGTTGTTTCTTTTAAAGCAATGCCTGGTCAAAGCAAGAAAAAAGAAATATTTAAGCCATTATTTCAACAGCTGCTGTGTATTCAAGGGGTGAAAGACCTGATTACTTTCTTCTGAATTTGCTTTTCTCGGTTTGGTGCTAACCTGGGAAGACTGCTTGAGAGAAATGACCATTTTGCAGATGTGGATAAAGAGAGTAGTGCCCGTGATGTGGGCAGTGGTTCCCTGACCTAGAAAGAGCAACAATCTGTTAAATTCAGGACAGGTGGGGAGGGAGGGGCAGAGATGGAGGTTTGGTATGTGCCCCCTTGAGGGAAGGCTAATGTTAATAACACAGTCCCTTTTCACATCCTTTCCTCTCAGTGAGACCTTATAACTAAGGTTCTAATATATATACATATATATATATATATATACATGTACATATACATACACACACCCACACCCACACACCCAGACACACATACACACATACACACACACACACATATATAAAAGAGGGAGGCTACTATTCAAAAGGTGGCTGGCAATTGAGAATAGAAAAAGAATGGCCTATTCAGACTATTTGTTTCACTGTGGACATGATTTATAGTTCATTATTTTATGATTCTGGTTATTTTGGTGGATAGAGAATAGGAAAAGGAAGCATATAGGATTGATCAGCCTTTGGTTTCTGAGATTACTTTGGGTTCAGATTAGAATCATATTCTGTAGTCTCATTTCTCTCTCCTCTTCCATCCCATCATCATTCAGTTCTGTAACAAGACCACTCCCCATTTAATAGGAGCAGAGAACAATAAGTGAAATGGAGTTATGATGGATTTAAGCTTGGGACCATAATTATGGGGCACAGTTTTCTCACTTTTCAGATAACCAAACAGATAATTCTTTTTGGTCTGTCTTTTCCCACAGATCAAATTTATCTCATAGAAAACTGTTTCTAACATTCTTTCCCCAACAGAAAAGGATAAAATGAAAATGAACATGTGCTTTATTCCTGGAAGCTGAATTTCTTGTTTCCAAGTGACAACACGCAGCCAATGAGACCCGAGAGGACAGAAGTAGCTTTCCCCATTGGTCGTCAACAAATGCAGGCACTGCATCCCCTGGACTGCTCCCAGCGTAAACTCCAGTCCAAAAAAAAAGAGGAATCCAAAATGGAAACAGTACAGAAACAAAGAAGCCATGGATACGTGAGTGTCTCCTTGAGGAAAAGAGAGGGAAACACTAGAAAGTGAAATTTGAAAACAGCATGTAAGTATTTTTGAATATTGAGATAGTAGCATATAGTATGGCGAATATTGGATCAGAAATACAGATGGGCTGGTCCTAGTCTTGGCTCTGGTATTGACTTTATGTAAGATATTAGAAAATATCACATCATCTCTTTCTGCTTCACAATGCCTATCAGTTAAAATGACATGTGTATACATGCATATATATATATACATACATATAACCCTAACGCATACTTATATATACATGTATGAGTACACGTTTAACCACTTCTGCCTTTTACATGGGGAAATAATGAAATGCACTTTAAACTCTTTTGATGTGGAGGGAGGAAAGGATATATATATATATATATATATATATATATATATATATTTACACACACAGATGTATTATAAGTTACTATCCTGTTCACTGTGGTCTTTAGCTAAATTATAATAATCAATTGATAGGCCTGACCTGGGATTACCATGAAAGAAAGAAGAAAAAAAGTTAACCATTTCCATAGATACTTAATGAAATCTTTAATTATACATGGTTTAAAAAAATCCTCCAGATCCATCCATACCCATACAATTCAACATTGTAGATGACCAGAATTTTAAGACTATGATTCCCAATGTTTTACTATTCATTTCATGTAATATGGCAAATGATGAAGGAGATGCGATAGCTTCTATTTTTGGTTTTCATTACCAAATCCCAGAGATGAATGTCATCTTACAGCCAAATCTTTAAGTGACAGGACAAAAAGGCTACCTGCCCTGTTAAACAAAGAAGTCTCAGACTTGAAAACATCCAACTTTATCCTAGATATCTATATATAATGAGTCTGTAGGATAGTCTTTTAAAATTAGCATATTTATGGCTTAGAAAATAATTGAATATCAACTTAGTCTGGTAGAATGGATAGATAGAAAGATAACCTTAGGACCGAGAGGAATTGGATTCAAGTTGTGCCTCAACCAGATACATATTATGCAACATTGGTCAAATCTTTTACCTTTACAATTCCTCAAACAATTTTCTAAAACTATAAGTTGCAGAGAAGGTGGCAATTTGCACAATTTGCCAATTTGTGGAGATTTCCTCATATGGAAGTTCCTCATATGAAAAAAATAATGGTTTTGTTCCTATCCCTCTATCCTTATGAGTTTAGAAGTTGGGAACTTGTATTTTGAATCTGTTAGTTTGAAAGCACATTCACTTTTCTAACCAGTTCTCATTTCTCTTAAGACACAGGAATATTGGGATAATTATTTGTTAGATTTAATTTACCTTGTCCTTTACAAACATTACCATTGAAAGCTATTTCATTTATGGCAGAGTGGTGATTCTGGGTTCTTGAAAGCCAGGCCAGAGGATGACCAGCTCTAGGACCAGTGACAGACTAGTAGTACCTGTCATTCAGACCCAGCTATCAGGAGGTTGGCCATGAGTGGATGAATTGTTTTTGGCCATAGCACTTGGAAAAATTGTTACATTGAAACATAACTAGTGGTGATTAAAAACCAAGTATCTACACCAAACAAAGCCATAGATCCTTAAAGAATTAAAACATAATTTACTTTGTATATTGAAATATATATATGTGATACTGGGTCCTGAATGCTACTTTGCACATAAGCAGGTGCTTTCTGAAAAGAGACAGAGCATGGACAAAGCCAGGATTTCCTGACTGCAAAGTCCAAGAAGTGATTGATTTTTGTGATGCCAGATAGGGATTCTCTAATAACACTCATTTCTAGCCCTACATGGAGTTCATGCTCCTCAGCCAAATACTTGCTTCTTAAATCAATCACTTCATTTCCCCAAATGTCTCCCAATGCAGAGCTTCAGAGGATATTTGCTAGACTTTTAATAAATAAATACATGGTGTGTGGGGAGGGGGGTAATGGGAGGCAGAGTGTGGCACATCCAAAAGAACCTGGATTTGGAGTCACAGTCATGCCACTTACTACATCTGTGACCTTGGGCAAGTCACTTGACCTCTTTGACCTTCAGTTGCCCTCTCTGTAAAATGATAGTGTTGGACAAGACGACTTCTGAGTTTCTTTAAAGCTTTAAACAATGATCCTGTGTTACTTTCTCGCTTTCTTTTACTATTCTGATGAATCTATGATTTCACCAATGAGGACATTCCTTCTAGGTACTACTCACAATCCAAACATTCCTTCGCACCCTGTATGGCTCTTGTTCATGCTCTGCCAACATAGATCCTATATATAGAGAGAGTATTTTCTATGAGTTGGAGACCTTCTTCTAGGTCTTCTTCCATTTTGTGGGCCCCAGTACCACAAATACTCTAGCTGCCTACCAATTATTGTCTTGTGACTCTCACTATATAGCTAGACTACTACCTTTTCTATTCATACTTTTCTTGAGTAAGAGTTCTTATCCTATTTCATGTACATAGACAATCACTGGAAATATTCTTCAGGCACCATGTTTGAAACAATATAGGCAGGAAAAATCAAAAGGACTAAGAATGTAATTGAATAGGAGGCATCTAAGTGATTCAGGAGATAGTGCTTAGAGTAAGAAAGATCCAAATTCAGATCTAGCCTTAGATAAATTGTGTGACCCTTGGCAAGTCACTTAAGCTCTCTTTGCCTTAACACACTGGAGAAGGAAAAGGCAATCCATTCCAGTATCTTTGCCGAGGAAACCCCATTGATGGTCCATGGGATCAATGCAGGGTTGGATGAGCCTGAACAAGAACAAATGAATAAGACACAAAGTTGGCATGTCAGTATACATCTCTGGTTCTGGGCACTGCAGATGAATATTTTGCCCAAGGTATCATGAGTGCACTCCCACCCCCAAAATGCCCTCTTTGAGGGAAATGCTCATTATTTCACAGCCCTAATACACCTGGGTTGGTGCTATTTTAAGAGTTTCCACTAAGGATGGAATTGCAATGTTAAATCTTCTCTTTAATGAGATTCTTCCATTTGTTTATAGTTTTGACCATCAAAGATATCCACACAGTATAAATGCTTCTACTGGGAGGATGCCTGTTCCCCTCACCCTGAAACAACTGATGATAACTTTGCCAGTTCTGGTAGGTTCATTTCTTTTCTTTCCCTGCAGAGAGGAATTCACTTCCATCTTCAACTCTTTTAAATTTTAAATTCCCAGTGGGCAAATCCAGCTGAGATATCCAGCTTCCTGTCATGACTTGTTTGGAGATTACCTTGATGTTCTAAAGGAAAAAACAAAGTTTGTTTGATTCTCCTGGATCTGTTGTTTCCTCCATACGGTTCTGTAGGAATCGTTTATCCTTGATGAACAAGAGTAAGCCTAGCTTTTAAATTTACTAATAGAGCATGTTTAGTAATAGTATGAAATGTAATGATGGTAATCTTGAATATTGACATTGGAAGGTATTTGTATGGTATTTTTATTTTGTTAAATGTTTCCCAATAATATTTTAAATTTTTCTAGAGTGTGCATTTTTATAGTATTTACATATTGACCTTTATGCTAAATGTTATTGAAGAAAAGGTTTTTCTAATGGCATGAATACTAAAAATTACTTTTTAAAAACATTTTTAGGAAGTTAAGTCAACAATTAAAAGCAGGAATAATTGTGTTGATTAAAACTAAGGAGAAGTTGCATTAACTGGACTGAAAAGATTATGGCATATTCACCCTTGTAGAAGAAATGATTAAAGGACAGTTTTAATTTCCCTAATTCTAAGATAAATGACACTGAAGGCTTTATGACAGTGAGTGAAATCATTGTCATATGTATCTCATTTGCATTAGTGCCAGCTTCCTGGAACAGTAATTGAATAGAGAAGGTTTCCTTTACATCAAAAATATGTGGTATTGCGTGTATGTGTGTGTGTGTGTGCACGCACACACAGATAAGTAATTCTTTAAAATTTTGTTAGAATTATTGAAGCATTCCTAAGTCGTAGACCAGGTAGAGGAATATCACATAAAATCTTTCTGCCCCCAAGATTCCTCATCAGCTAAAATGAGGGACTTGAATCAATCTCTAAGGTCTCTTTCTCATTCTGTAATTTTGAACTACCTTCCATCTTTCTCCTTTAATTGGTTGGTTGGTTGACTTGACCAAGATAATATCTTATCCATCTTCAACATATCCAATTTGAAGGTTTTGTTGTTTTATAAGGAAACTGAACTTGGATTTAAATTCTGAATGGTACTTCGGTGACTGTGGAGATGAGGCAACAACATTGAGTTTTCAATTTCACTTAAAATTGTGAATTTTATTACTTTAAGAACCAAAGCTATAGCTCTTAGTTATATAATTATGTAGTGAGAAGTCACTGTTAGAAATCATTGCTGTAAATGCCCCCCACACCATCTTACTCCAATTTCTCATGATAATGTGGTATACTTGGGTTCTTGAACTTTCCCAATTCCCACCTCCAGTGAAGCCGAGGCTCTGGTATTTTCTACCATATGATATGGTCCTATCAACAAACTACATGTGCTTTCTGAGAACTTATCTCACTAAATAAAGAAGTTCATCACTAGGGAGTTGACTACTTGGTAATAAATTGTATGTTCGTAGTAATCCACGAAAAAAGTACAAAATGGCCCTAAATTCTGTGTCGCTAGTTGTATTATATTGCTATAGTATATTTATATTATAGAATATTGTCTATTTCCTATCAGGGTGGTAGAAAAGAGGACAGAAGATAGTAAGAACATACATCTTGACTTACCTTGATTTGTTTAAGCATTACCTAATCAAAGGGAATGTTCTTTTTTTCTACTTCTTTCCTACCACAAAAAATGTTGCTATAAATATTTTGATGTGTAGTATTGAGGGGAAGAAGAGCATTTTTGTCACTGACTTTTGAAGTATATACCTAGCAATGGAATCTCTAGGACAAAGGATTTGAACTTTTAGGTCACTCTTTGCAGAATTCTAAACTACTTCCCAGAATAGCTGGACTAATTATAGTATACAGAAAACTGGCATGATGAGTTCAATTGTTTTCAGTTCTTCTTTGTCTAGTCTTTTCTATTCATCTACTTTTCTATTTCACTACTACAATTTTTTTTTGTGATTACTACTTTATAATATAGTTTTAGATCTGGAAGAGTTATTTCTCCTTAATTCCCACTTGAAAAAATTTCCCCTTGATAGTTCAGATTTTTTATCCTTTCCAATGACTCTTTTATTATTTTGTCAATCTAAAGTATCTCTTTGATAGCTTGGCAAGTCACTAACCATAAAAATTAACCTCAGTAGTATTGCTATTTTAATATATTGGTACTACCCACTCATAGAAACTGAATATTCTTACAATCACTTAATTTCCTAATTTCTTTGAGTCTTTAAGTATCTTTATGGCTATTGACTGTACTTTGGTAGATTTCTTCCCAGACATTTTATGTATTTTGTAGTTGTCTTAAATAGGGTATCCTCTTTGATTTTTGCCTTCTAGATTTCATTATGACTTTATTGAAATGCTGTTAACTTTTGTGGCCTTATTTTATAGCCTTCTACTTAACTGAAACTATTCATTGCTTCAGTTAGTTTTTTTAGTTTTTGTTTTTGCAGAAGTCTTAAGATTTTCTTAGTAAATCTTCACATCATCAGTAGATACAGATGGTTTTGTCTCCTCTTTGCCTACTTTTATGCCTTTAATTTAAAGAAATTAAACTTTTGCCTAAATAATAAAATCACCAGAAATGTTTAAGTAATACCAGAGAAAGGGGACAGCCTTACTTTACTCCTGTTTCTGGTGGGAAAGCTTCTGAAATTTCCCCATTACGTATAAAGTTACATTTTAGTTTTAGATACTTAAAAAAAATCATATTAAAGATCTTTTTATATCAGAACTTCGTAGGTCTTTCAGCACAAATGAGTGTTATACTCTACCAAAGATTTGTTTTAATATGTTGATAGAATCAAGTCATCCCCTTCTAGTTGCTAAGTCTCTGTAAAGGTCTTTGCTTAGGGGTGAGGACCCTGCAGCTTCAAGGCCACATGTGGCTCTCTAGGTCCTCAAGTGTGACCCTTTGACTGAAGATTTTTCCCTCTTAATAAAGGGATTCATTCTGTAAAGCTTGGATTCAGTCAAAAGGCCACATCTGAGGATCTAGAAGGTCAAAATGAGGGTGTTGGACTAGAGAATCAATATTTGTTCTATCTCCAAGTCTATGATCCAGTGATGATCTTCAACTTTTCCACATGATTCCATAAAAATTTAAAAAATAAAGCAGAAATATATAAGCAATGGTTCTAAAATAAATTCTTAGAATATTAATCTAAAACACTAATAGATTGGATTTTTTTGATGTGATAGTGTATGAGTACATGCTTTTAGAGATGATACATATTTTTACCTTATTGCAAGAAAAAAAGAAAGAGACTCATGGATATGATGCAAAAATTAACTGATAGTATTAAGGGAAAATGAGGAAAACAGAGGAATCACCAGTAAATTGCTAATAAATCTCATCTAAAATAGTTTCATCTGTGCTGAGACTTAAACACATAGAATGGCTATATTCATGTGTTCATAGTCTAACCGTATAAAGAAAAATGATAAAGACCTATTGTTGTATCTAATCTTCATTTTAAAATTTTAGCATGCATCTTAAATTCTACATATCTTCCAGAGGGGTGTGTGTGTGTGTGTGTGTGTGTGTGTGTGTGTGTGTGTGTGTGTGAAATTAGAACTACATGAATGGAAGTTTGGAGTAGTGACAAGAACACCAAACTTGGCATTGCAAGGTATAGATATGAGCCCTTTTTCTGCCAGTTACAAATTGTGTGACTTCTTTGAGGCAGCTAGGTGGCATGGTAAGAGGGCTGGACCTCAAGTCAGGGAAACTTGAGTTTAAATCCATCCTAAGAGACTTAATAGCTGTGTGACTTGGGTAAATCAATTAACCCTTTCTGCCTCAGTTTCTCATCTGTGAAATGAGGATAATAATAGCACCTACCTTACAGCATTGTGAGAATCAAATGAAATAATATTTGTAAAGTGCTTTGTAAACCTTAAAGTGCTACATGAGTGATAGCTATTATTATTATTCTCCTTTAAATGATGATAATAATGCTTTGACTACCTAACTCTTTCATGGTTGTAAGGATAAGAAAAAAGACAACTTTGTAAGTCATATCAAACACTTTATAAATGTGAACTATTTTTAGCATTTTAAATGGCATTTAAGGCATTTAGTATTTAAATATTAGCACCAGGACAATCAGCTATTTTTTTTTCAAAGGAAGTTCCAGGACAGACATTTTTAGCCTACTATAGCCCATCTCCCTCAGGTAAGGAGATATTATGAACTAGAGCAAAAGCTCTGAGTACTCCCCAAGATCTCCATGCTAGAGAAATGGGGGAAGACTATCCCCCTGGTTCCTAGATTTGAAAGAAAGCAGTGTGGCACTTGGATTCCTTATAGTCCTGCAAAACCCCACAGAGTCTAGGTGAATGAAATATACATTTTACAGAGTAAAAGAAAATCTTGGCAGCCTGTTTTTACTTCTGACCAAGTGGCACAGCATCCAAATTCTTAAAGGAAAAGTTAAATGAATTGTAGAAGGAAACAGAAAAACTATACTAATGCTCTCAGAGATAGATAAATCTAACCAAAAAGTAAATTAGAAAAAATACAAAGAGATTAATAGAATCTTAGAAAAGTTAGATATTGATAGACCTCAGGAGAAAACTGAATGGGAATAGAAAGGAATATATCTTTTTCTCAGTTATACATGGGACCTTCACAAAAACTGACCATTCATTGAGGCATAAAAAAAATCACAAAAGTGGAAATAATTAATGCACCCTTTTCAGACCATAATGCAATAAAAATTATATTCATTAAAAAACCATGGAAGCATAGTTTAAAAATTAATTGGGAATGAAATAAGCTAATCCTAAAGAATGATTGGATCAAAGAACAAATCATAGAAACAATAAAAAATTTCATTAAAGAGAATGACAACAATGAAGACAACATCCTAAAATGCGTGGAATGCAGTCAAAGCAATACTTGGGGAGCAGTTTATATTTCTGAAAGCATATATCAATAAAAAAGAAAGCAGGTCAATTACTTGGACTTTTAATTAAAAAAAACCTAGAAAAATGAACAAATGAAAAGCCCCAAATTAAATATCAAAATGGAAACCCTGAAATTCAGAGCTCTATAAAATTGAAAGTAAAGAAGACATTGAACTAATAAGTAAAACTAGGAGCTGGGTTTTAAAAAATATATTATTTATTTATTTTTAGTTTTCTACATTCATTTCCACAAGATTTGGAGTTGCAAATTTTAGAAATGAGGCTTTAATCAGAAACACTGGCTATAAAGATTGTTTCCCAGCTTTTTGCTTTCCTTCCTTCTGATCTTAGTTTTATTGGTTAATTCCAAATTATTTTATAAAGTGGAAATCACTAGAACAATGTGGTACTGGCTAAGAAATTGAGTGATGGTTTGGTAGAATAGATTAAGTAAACAATATGCAGTAGTCAATGGCCATGGTAATCTAATGCTGAATAAACTCAGAGTACTAAGCTTCAGGGGTAAGAACTCAGCATTTGACAAAAAACGCTGGGAAAACTGGAAAGTTATTTGGAAGAAAACAGGCATAGACCAACATCTCACACCATAGAGGAAGATAAGTCAAAATGAATAAAGGATTTAGTCATAAAAGGTGATATAAGTAAATTAAGGATACATGGGAAAATATACCTGTTAGGTCTATGAACAACCAAAGAGTTTATGACCGGATAGGAGGTAGAAAGGATCACAAGAAGTAAAATGGATAGTTTTGATTAATGACATTTAAAAACTTTTTGCGGAAACAATGAATGCAGCCAAATTTAGAAGGAAAGCCGATCACAGGGGAGATATAGGGATTTTTGTAGCAAGTTTCTTTGATAAAGCCTCATTTCTCAAATGTATTGGGAACTGAGTCAAATTACTGAAAATATAAGCTGTTCTCCAATTGACAAGTGGTCAAAGTATATGAACAGGCAGTTTTCTGAAGAAGAAATCAAAGCTATCAACAATCACATTTAAAAATGCCTAAATTACTACTGATTAGAGAAATGCAAATTGAAACAACACTGAAGTACAACCTCGTACCTAACAGACTGGCTAACATGACAGAAAAGGAAAATGATAAATGCTGGAGAGAATGTGAAAAAATAGGAACACAGGCATTGTTGGTGGAGTTGTGAACTGGTTCATCCATTTAGAACTACTCCTTAAGGTCTATAGAACTGTTTATAACCAGCTGACCCAGCAAAGCCACTACTAATTCTATATCCCAAAGAGATCAAAGAAAAGGGAAAAGCATCTATTTGCACAAAAACATTTGTAACAGCTCTTTTTGTGGTGGTAAAGAATTGGACATTAAAGGATACCCATCAATTGGGCAATGACTGAACAAATTGTGGTATAAAATTGTGATGAAATATTATTGTGTTTTAGGAAATGACAAGCAGAATGGTTTCAGAAAAACCTGGAAAGATTTATATGAATTGACACAAAGTGAAGTCAGCAGACCCAGGAGAACAGTGCACACAGTAACAGCAATATTATAAGGATGATCAACTGAAAGATTTAGCTACTCTGATCAAGACACTTCAAAAGACTGCATGGTGAAACATGCTATCCACTCCAGAGAAAGAATTGATGAACTCTAAGTACATATTGAGACATTTTTTTGCTTCATTTATTTTTCTTGAGTTTTATTTGTGCATTTTGTAATATGACCAACATGGAAATATGCTTTTTGTGACTTCATAACATTGCTTGCCTTTTCAAGGGGATAGGGGAGAGGAAGTAGAGAGGGAGAGAATTTGAAACTCAAACATCTTTAAAATAAATGTTTAAAAAATGTAAATGTAATTGAGAAAAATTTAATGAAATAATTAAAAAATATATTTTGAAGAAGAATTTTAAGCATTTTAATCTCATTTCATACTTTACCACTTTGGCAAGCCATAACAGGCATCTCTTTATGTATCTAAAACTAAATGTTATTTATTATTATGGTAGCTGACACTTACTTATGTGTCCCTTTAAAATTTGTGAAAGAATATTCTGGCAGTCAGCATCCCTGTAAATTAGATTATACAACCATTATTATTTTCATTTTATGAATGAGAAAGATTAAGGTCATAGACTTGGTCTGGAGGAGAATTTAGGATCCAACCCCAACATTTTACAGATGAAGAAATAGAAGTGTAACAAGGCTAAATTATTTGCGTAGCCCAATTAGTAAGAAGCAGTCCTAGCATTCGAATCTAAGTCCTCTGGCTTTAAATCCAGTTTCATTTCTACTTTACCATGCTATGATTGGTCCATGATGTCTCAGATTATAGCTCTGAATCTTAGAATTTTCAATGGCTCCTGAACTCTGAGCAAACCTCAAAGCCCTTGCTATATGTATGAGCTTTGTTCTGCTCTGCACATGACATGTTTTTTCTTTTCTTTATATTTAAGTTTCAATATTTGTTTATGATATGTTTCTATTTTTCTCTATTCTGTACTTGAGTTCTGGTGTTTGAGTCTAAATTTAAAAAAAAGACAAAAAAGTCTGTTAACCTCTACCACTCTAGTGTCTTTGTTCATAAAATGTAGAATACAAAGTGATTGTGAGAATTCAAGCATATACACTATATATATATGTGTGTGTGTGTGTGTGTGTATATATAGTATATGTGTATATAGATATTAATGTATGTATGTGTGTGTAAAGCCCTTTGTTGTCATAAAATGCTTTGTAAATATGAACTATTAGAAGACCAGACCTCCCAGAAACCTACCTAGCTCATTTGACTAAAGTCTTCTTTGATTCCCAATAACTGCTGACACTCAGGATTTCTAATGCTACTGACAACCATAAAGAGTGTTCCCGGAATATTTATTTTCAGAGAATTAAGAATTCTGCCCTAGATAATTTCTTAGCTGTTCTTCAGATACGACATTTTACAAGAAATGGCTTCATGCCCCAAAAGTGTTTCCACACCCATAGAAATACAGACGAGAGAGATTGAAATAGAGAATGCTTGCTCTCTGGAGATCCTTTATAGACTTAAATAGACAGAGACAAATGTCTTGTTGGCCTTTTCAAGCATTCCTACTAGCACCCTTGTCTACAAGACACCCATGTGGATAGGTAAACTGAGGCTGAAAAATTATAAAATGATTTATCTAAGGATCACATACACAATATCAGAACCAAAAATAAACATCCATTTTCTTAATAGCCAGGATTCTAGAAACTAACTCACTGCTTCTCCAGTAAACATTTCTTGGTAAGGGAATGGGATTTCCACTCTTGAAATTCTGAGCTAAAATCTTGCCTTTAAAAAATGTTGATAAAAAAAGGAAAAAAAAATGTTGGTTGGTTAAAATATTAGAGACACATCAAACTTTTAGAGGAGAAACAGAACTAGCTGGACCTAAGAAGATCAAGGAGGATTTCCTAAGCCACCTTAATTAGGAGTCATCAGTATTTGTTGTCTTTTGTTTTTTCTTCAGTTTAGAATCTTTTAACATCAATAACTTGTAATTCTCTTGGCATCTCCAAAGACTACACTCATCTTTAACTAATAGTCTTAGAGTTCATAGTGCCTCAAAGAGGTTAATTGCCTTATTTTACTCACGATCATAGATATAGTGTCAGAGGTAGAATATGGACTCATGTATTTCTGTTTCCAAGTATGGTGCCTTATGTTCTTTTAGAGCCTTAATGTTCTTAATATCATATCCTTAAGCAGTCTCTTGTCTATGAATTCTTTGCAAGTGCTAATTAATCCACCAAAAGAGAGGAAGAAAAAAAGGTAATATTATTTCCAGAAAGTAATAAGATAGACTTAAGATTAAATGCTTTATCAAAGTTATACAGAATTAGTAATCCTACAATGGGTTAGTAACAACAAAAATTGGAATCTTGATTTTTCTGATTTCAGGTCCTTCTTGGAATGTTTTGAATTTGTTTTTGTTTAATCTTATAATAACAAATTCCTGCAATAACTTACTAAATGTTTATTGACTTGCCATCAAGCCATTTTTTTTCTTTCAACTCCTAATTACACTGATTCTAGAAAACTAACTGGTGAATTCAAAATTAAAGAATTATTTAAGAACTAACTTTTAAATAATACTTAAAGATATGCAAAACTTTTGCTCCATAATATGCTTAGCTGTGAAGAAAATTGTTACAAGTAATGTTAATGGGTTTTTTTATAGATAAGGAAATAGAGACCCTAAGTGGTGATATTAATTTTTCAAGGAAAGTGTTACAGTCTAGATGGGAACACAAGTCTCCTGACTCCCAAGTCTAGTCAATCTTCTTACTACACCAAGTTATCTCCACTAAGAAAAAAAAGTGAATATAAAAGCTTGTTCTAAGGCAGTAGTTCTCAACCTTCCTAATGCCGTGACCCTTTAATACAGTTTCTCATGTTGTGGTAACCCCCAACCATAAAATTATTTTTGTTGCTACTTCATAACTGTAATTTTGCTACTGTTATGAATTATAATGTAAATATCTGATATGCAGGATGTATTTTCATTGTTACAAATTGGACATAATCCACAGGTTGAGAACCACTGTTCTAAGGCTTTTTCTATTCAATTGGTCCTTGATTTTTGTATCTACAAGAGTTAAAAAAAAAACTCTTAAAGTAAAAAGGAGTATTTGGAAGTCCCTCCAAAAATCTACTTTAATTAAATAACAAGTATTTATTGACCCAATAGAAATTCTTAACCTTTTTTTGGGTCATGGTGAAGTCTAAGGATGCCTTTTCAGAATCATATTTTTAAATATATAAAATAAAATACATAGCATTACAAAGGAAATCAGTTATAATGAAATAAAGATTTTTTCCACCAAAGTTTGTGAACCCTTTCACATTCATCCTGGCTAGAGGGTAGAAAGAGCTCTGGAAGAACAATCAGGAGACCTAATTTCAAGTCCTAGCTTAAGTCCCAAGTGACTCTGAGCAAATCACTTCACTCTTCAGTTTCCTTACATGTAAAATAGAATAGGATGAAATTATCATTAAACTCCTTTAAGGCTTTGATAATTTATGAAACCTGTAAGACAACTACTAGCAATGTGTACAACAACTTTAGGGAAATGTCAGGAAAACACATCATAAACAGGGTGATGCATTGAATCTAGAAGTCTTTCCTTTATAATAAAACTACTTTGCTGGTACTACCCTGAAAGCTCATTGTAACACTGAGGTGATTGGGTTCTTCAACACTATGCCAATGGAGACCAACTTCTGGAAAGACTTTCACCATGCTGTTGGTCTGTCATCCAATGATTCAGCTTTGCTGAGTCTCTGGAGTGTCATTATTAGACTAGGAGACATTTAGGACCCCTTGGGACCTCTACTTTGAGGGTTCCTCAGTACTCTTCAATGAGGAAAAAAAGTTTGAGAACAACTATCCTAAAGCATAAAGCTGAATAAATGTTTGGAAAAATTAAATATAATAAAACAGGATAGAATATCCCTAGGAGAATGCTGGGTTGGTTTTCAACTAAAAGATTAGAAGCCAGTAGTTAAAGAGAAAATCTTACTCAAAGAGAATATCACCTTGAGGAAAGGAAAAGAGATGAATTGAACTTCTGTGGCAGGGGTGGGGGGAGCCCCCAAAAAGAGGGGCAAAAGAGAGTTGGTGTCAAACTGGAGATATGGTGGTATAATGATAATAGATGTATATAAAATCGTATTTGTGTGTGTGTGTGTGTGTGTATTCATCTACAATGCAGCACTTTTTTAAAGTTTGAAGAACAGGGAGAAAACTAGTCTAGCTACATCACACACATGCACACACACACACACACACACATCCAGATTTGTGATTTTATTGATGGGAGGAAATTTCCTCTTCTGATATAGAACTATAACTGTTCTGAAACTTATGGTAAAGTATGAGTTAATAAAATAAAATAACAAAGAAAAAAAAGTAAATTGACATTAAATAAACAATTTAAAATAATTTAAAAATATTTGCTATATAACATAAGTCCTCCTTTGGTTACAATACCATGTTTTAGACCATTTGATATTCATAACACCTCAATGTGTGCTTTAATTCATCATGAAATCACAAATCACATTGAAAATTAGGTGTACTTTTCAAAAGCAATCTATTTTTCCAAGTCCAAATTTGATTATAATACAGAGATTTTTTTTCAGTGGGGTTCAAATCAGGCAGGCTCCTAGGTCACTGAAGTGTATTTGTTTCTATCTTTTGGATTTATCTCTTAACTTTTCTTGACATGTAGCAGTACTCCCTCTCCATTTGGGAATCTCTATAATTCCAGAGTAATTTTGATTACCAGCATATCTATTTTCCAAATGTTCATAATTTTCTTAATGGGGACAAAGCTTCTAGTTCCACTGGAAATATGTCTCTGCACCCCATCTTTTTTGGATGGATATTTTGCAGCTTGATGAGGATGCCCAGATCTCATAGGTTTACCAAGGAATTCTTTTGATAATAGTATTTGTAGCTTCAAGTGAAAAAGTAAGTTACATTAGTAAAAATTCATTTTTTCCCCCAGTCTTCAATACTCTAGTCTTTGTCTTACTCATGACAAGTATCGTTTTTCTTAATATCAATAGTTAGCAAGTGTTTTTTTTTTAACCTAGTTTTCTCTTCGTACTTCTAACTCCAAGGAAACTATGCTGCTTTGCAGATGAATGAATAACAACCTCTCCAAGGCTCAACTCCTTCTGAAGGACTCAGTTTATTTTCCAACTATAAATCAAAATTTTAAAATACACATCATTTTTCAGTTCTTACAGCTTTTTCTTTTTCAACTGCACTTTTATGCGGCTAATTCTGTTTCATTGTGAGCTCAAATGATTTTTGAAATGCTAGATTTCCTCATAATTGTCAATTGTTTTAAAGAGTAGAAAGGAGAGAGGATTTGGAATAAGGAGACTAGAATTTCGATTTTAGCTCTTCCCTGTGTCACCTTGTACAAAGCTCTTTATTTCTCTGGGTCTGCCTTTTCTAATCTGAAAAATGAATCCATTGAAACTGATGGTTTTTACATTTCCTTCCAATTTTGAATCCTATGATTTCATAATCACAACACTGTTTGGTTTACCCATTGCTCAGAGGCACTAGTCAAGACTCTCCCATTCCCAAGACAAAAAAATTGAGATAATCTTGGTAGAATCTGTCTATGATATTTTACCTTCTTTCAATAGTCAGTTTCCCCTGTAATATCCCCTGGCTAATCAAAGCTCTGCATGACTGAACAGAGATTTGCACTCTGCTACAGCATTCCATGATCTAAAATTAGACCTCCTCCCTTCCCCCATTCAAACCTTGGGAGAAACTGAAATTTTCATTCAACAGGAAAGCAATCAGATTAACTGATTATAGTAGTTCTCACTAAAGTGTGAATGACACAGAGACTTAAACCTGTAATGTTATTTGAGATTTAAAATCAGAATTTGAAACATATCACTTGTTGGTATAATAAATGAGGGAGAACATTGTCTGAGCAGGACAATCACTTTTTCTTATATCCTTTGTCTATGGTCAGCTTTCCATTCTTATCCCCTTTGCAGTATCTTTTTAGTTCTTTGTTGTTCAGTCATTCAGTCTTTTCCTACTCTTCATAACCCCATGGACCATAAAGCAGGCCAACACCCTTCTATCTTCTACTTTGTCTCCAAGTCTGTCTAAATTCATTTTTGTCATTTCCATGACACCATCTGTCCATCTTGTCCTCTGCCATACCCTTTTACTTTTTACCTTTAGTCCTTCCCAACATTAGGGTCTTTTCCAATGAGTCCCATTTTCTCATCATGTGGCTGAAGTATACCACCACTTAGCAGGGAGGATTAAATCAAGCTATATAAACTAGAATTCAAAGTTCTCTATTTTTCTAATCCCAGACCTAACTTTCCTGGTTGTGTAGTTTTTGGTTTCTCAGGGTGAACCTCATTTCTTCATCTAAATTGGTCTACTAGATGTCCTTCAAATACATTTCAAGACTTATGACCTGAATGAAGGCACCCTTGCCTTTTTACTAAGTTAAATCCTACTCACTCCTCAAGGTCTTACTCAGGTTCTTACCAACACCACAAAACTTGCTTTACTTGTCTCACCCCATAGCCTTCCATTTATTCTTTGAACTCCTATTGCATTTTTGTGCAGGAATCATCTCCCCTATTAGACCATAAACCATCAACCCTAGTTTATCTTTCTTTGTGTATTCCCCAAAAGGATGATCAATGCCTTCTATTGAACAGAATTCAGTATTTTTTTCATTAATACCTATTCCCAAGAATCTCATTTTTGTCCCACTTGGAAGGGAACAATCCTTTTTAAGATACGTAAGTAGAATCTATATTAATTAATATCACTGCATTTCCCTATTAGAGCAGTTTCCCAACCAATTATTCTATATGTATTAAGTGCCTACTATATTCCTACTATATAAAGGGGTTAAAGGCCTTTTCTGTCCAATAAAATTAAAAATAATATTTGTTCCATTTGGGAATTACTAGATCAAAGTATATTCATTTAAATGAATAATTTTGTGAGTACAGCTGGTTTACTTAACAAAAATGCAATTGCCTTCAAATATACAAGTCGTTTAGATTGACACTCAAGTTTACGGCAAAAATCAGACTATTCCTTATATTATATGGACCATAGAGAGGAGCACAGCTCTAGAGCCAGAAAGAAGCCAAGAGGCCATGTAGCGCAGTCCTCTTATTTTATGGATGAGAAAACTGTGGCCTAGTGAGCAGGCTGCATGACTTACACACACTTCCGTGACTTGCCAGAGATCACACGGTGAGCACAAAGGGTAGCATCTGAATAGCTCTCCCGAGCTAGGGTATTCTCTGCCATGTAACATCATTGTGCTACATTCTGGATTGTTGGGGGTTTTTTTTCCCTAGAGTCTGGTCCAAGTATCCCAATAATTTGTTCACTCATTTGTCAGTCATGTCTGACTCTTCATTCTTCCCCATTTGGGAAGATACTGGAATGATTTGCCATTTCTTTTTCCAGTCCATTTTACAGACGAAGAAATATAGCAGGTCACACAGCTACTAAGTACCTGAGGTCAGATTTGAACTCAGGAAGATGAACCACGCTGACTGTAGTCCTGACATTCTATCTACTGCACCACCTAGCTGTCCTAATAATTATAACCATCCAAAAGGGAAAATGAGCTACTTTCAGAGATAATTGGTCCACTATTTCAGAATGTCCCTAGGATCAACAAATCTAGAATCAGAAGGAATTAGGACACCAGAGACTTGCCCACGGTCACCCAGGTAGTATCAGATGACCTCAGGTTCAACATTGTGACTGTAGTGCTCTTTCCACTCTGGTATGTGGGCTTTGTCAGAGCTTAGAGAAACAGTTGTTGGAGTTATTTTTGAGGAGACTCTGACTTGAGAGTACTTTGTTACAGATGACCATTGAGGTCCCTTCCAACTCTCAGGTTATGTCATCCCAAATTCTTATTCTGACCAAGGCGAGAAAGAGTAGCTGATAGAGTAGAATGAATGAGCACTAAACTCTTAGAGGACCTAGATTCTAGTCAAGTCAAGCAACAAATATTTATTAAGTACCTACTATGTGTCAGACACTGTGATAAGGGTTGGGCATGCAAAGAAAGGCAAAAATCAGTCCTTTTCCAGGGAGTTATAGTCAAATGGGGGAGACAACATATAAACAAAGTGTAGATGGGCTAGAATTGGAGATAATCTCAGAGGGAAGGCATTAGCATTAAAAGAACTAGGAAGGACTACTTGTCTTGGCTAGCTTGGTGACCCTGGGCAAATGACACCTCCTCAACCCCAGGACCCTCTTCTAGAAAATTATGAGGTTGAATTAGATTATGTGTAACTTTTTTCCCCCAACACTGGCAATGTCCATGACAAGGCAGAAAGTGAGCTTTAGACTATCCTGATATGGCAATGTGGTCTGATGTGTTACATATATGTAAATGAAAAATATAAACTGTTAGACAATTTTTTTGTGAGTGTGATTTAATTGGTGTAAGGAATTCCCAGTGTGGAGACTGCCTCCTCCTTACCAACAGATCAGCAATCTTCCTGTAACTTTAAAAAATTGTCCAGAGCATTGAGACATTAAGTGACTTGCCCAGGGTCTCATTGTCAGTGTATCTATATCAGAGGCAGAAGATGATCCTGCCTTTCTGATTTCAAATACCTGCCTTCTATAAATTATATTATGCTCCGTCTCATATAAATGTAGCATTATTTTTTGTCGTTAATCATTTTTATAGCAACTTTGGCTTTGCTCTTGTTCTAGACTTCATATGTGAACCTGGAGATGGTGAGCTGGATTTCACTGACCATTTACACTTAGGGTTTAAATTGCTAAGACCTTAAATAAAAGCCATTTGGACTATCCCAATTGTTTGTTAAAATTTGGCTTAGAAAGAACTTAGGAATAGAGGGGAAAACCAGGAGAGTGGAATGATTCTAAAGGCATTGAGGGAGGAATTACCACCAGTGCTCATCAGCACATTCTCGACCGTTTACCTCAGATTCATTTCACACTTCTGGGTTTTGAAAAGCTAATATGTGACATCTCCAGCAAATAAATATCAAACCCTCCAAATTAATGCTTGCAAGTTTAAATACCAACTTTTAAAATCTTAGAAAATCTGAAATGTTTTATTGCTACTTTTATTGTGTGAATATGGGTATATTACACATATATAACTCATACATACACATATCCATCTATCTGTGGGTTCTCATGGGAATTCTGCATCACATTTTCCTGATATATAAAAGGGCATGAGAAATTTCTTAAGGTACCTTATCAACCCAGAAATTGAACTGAATCTTTTAAATTTCCTTCCTTTTTATTTTGAAAAAAATTTTTATTCTGAACTTAAGAAACAAACCAAGCATTCCCATAAAATGGTAGAATGGGTGGAGAAGTGTTAGGGAAACCACGTGAAACCACAAATCCATAATGTACAAACTTTCTTCTTCAGAGGATACTTTCTTAGGTATTTCCAGAGTCCTTGACATTTATTACTTTTTTTAAAAAGTAATTTTTATTATCTTCCTTTATTATATCATCACATTTTCCTTTAAATAAGGCCCATGTCTTATAATAAGTAATTTTTTTAAAGAGGAGGAAAAATCCAACAAATCATATCAACATATCAAACATATCAACCAACATATCAAAAAAAATTCTGACATTATCTGCATCTGCCACACCCCTGGAAAGAAGCATCAGATATGTTCTGATATATCTTCCTTGATTTTTTTCTGCTTGATTTTAAAAATTGACTTCTTGTCTTTGTGCCAGCTTTAGCTTTCATAACTCCGGTTCTTGTCAAAGTCTATTCAGTAATGGCTGCAACTTTTGAATATGCAAGGATATTCTTTTCCCTTTTGGCTTCTTCCTCTAAAACTTTGTGCCAGGTTTTATACCTTAAGTCTTTGCTTTCTATCCACTGACATTACTGACATATCTGTTGGCAACATTTAAATGCATTTAGTATGTTACTTTGATAACATTATATGGGCAGAAGGGTAGCCACTGCAATTAAAATCCACATAAAGATGTAGTTAAAATAACATTTTAATTATAAAGAAAACTTAACAAGCAAAATGCAGAATATGACTGGTCAGAAGGGATATTTAGAGTAGAATTAAAATTATTAAAGAAATTTGGATTGGGTCCCACTGAATTACTTGAAAAATAATTATTATTGTTTAAAACAATGATTTACACAATAGAATCTTTTGGCTAGAGTTGATCATAAAGGTATGTGGGTTTTTGTTGTTGTTGAGTCATTTTTCAGTGGTGTCTGACTCTTCAAGACCCCATTTTGGGTTTTCTCAGCAAATATACTAAAGTGGTTTGCCATTTCCTTTTTGTATCAACAATGCAGTATTCATAATGCCTACAGTAAATATAATTCTGCTGATATGGTTATTAATCACAAAATTAATCACGAAATTTCTCTACATGGGAAATACAGTTAGAATATTCATTCAAATACCAGAAAACTGAGTCCCAAAACCAGAAAGTCAAAGCCATCACAGTAGTTATGAAGTTGGCACATGTAGTTAATGTAGCAAACACCCACATTCTCAAGCCTCCAAAACAGAACAGGCTACCAGAGGCAAAGATCCTCCTCTCCTCACTCACAACAACTGCTAAGGGTCCAGGAAGCTTGCTCCCAGCAGCTCTGGCCCCTCTGTAGTTCCTGTCCCTGGCAGTCTTCAGAAGGAGTCCTTAGCAGAGATTCTGGCTGGCTCAAAAAAAGGAGTTCACAAGGCAACCACAGCCACTGCCACTGCTTCCAGTCACCTCCACATGGACTCTAGTGTGGTTTTGGCTTTTTCTTGCTCCACCCCTTCTTGCTATGTCATCAAGTTCAAGGGGCATGGAAGATCTTCAAATCCCATTACCATTACACTTTTCTAGCTCATTTTCCAAATGGGGAAATTGAGGCGAAGAAAGTTGAATGACTTATCTATAGTTACACAGCTGGTAAGTGTCAGAGGCCAGATTTGAGCTCAGGAGGAAAAGTTTTCCTGATCCTGGGCCAGGTGCTCTATCCACTGTACCACCTAGCTGCCCCCATATGTGTGATTAGATTCTCTAATTGTTTCTCTCTCTGTTGCCTCAAACTTTTTTAACCACAAGTAATTTGGTCACAAGTCAATATTTCTTTAAATGTATCTGGTCTCTGAGGACTTGTCCTTAAATCCCATCTCTCTGCTACAAGGTCAACTGTGTGATTTTGAGAAACTCAGTCAATCTCTGTGAAATGAGGGGGTTAATAATTAACCTTTTTTGAAGAATATGCATTAAGGGACAATTGAAAAGCTGCACTCATTACTGAGTAGACTTATCCTTTGGGCAAGCTGATTAATCCCTTCTCGTAATACTTTCTAAATGCATAGAAATATAAAGAAAACCAATTATATTATATCCAAGCACGGGAGACAGCCAGAGAAAATGCTTGGGGCTAAGACGGAAAGAGCTGAGTTCAAATTGAACCTCAGATACTTGTCAGCTGTGTGATTCTGGTCAGGCCACTTAATCTCCATTTGCCTCAGTTTCCTCAACTGTAAAAATGCATCTGTCTCACAGGGTTATTGTGAAGATTAAGTAAAATGTCTATAAAGTGTTTGGCATAGTGCTTAATAAAGGCGCCTTCTCTTCTCCCTAGGGACTTAGAGCTAGTAAGTGTTAGGGAAAGGATTTAATCTCAGGTATACAGAGAAGTTTGTCTCTAACATTTCCCCACATGAATGGGAGGGTTCCCTTAGAAGTAAATATCTGCTAGAGTAATTAGTATTGTGCCCCCAGCAGCATCTTGCCACTTGGGGGTGGGGTGGGAGTCACTTCCTTAGATTGCTTTCCATTCAAAAAGGAATGAACAGAATGACTGATTTTGTAGGAAACACTAGAACATAAATGAATCCTAGAGATATTGGAACAAATCATGTTTTGAGTGGCTCAGCATTAAAGAACCTTAAAGCACTAGGTAAATATGAGTTGTAAGCAGCTTGATATAGTGGAAGAACACATGGCTTTGGGTTCAGAGGGACTGTATTGGAATCCCAGTTCTGCAACTTAATATCTGCATAAGCTTGGGCAAGTTACTTAATATCTCTGGGCCTCAGTTTTTGTCATCTATGAAATGGAGGGCTTGGACTAAATGATCTCTAAGATCACTTCTAGTCTGAAATCTACAATTTCTAACGTATCATTATTACCATCAGAAAAACCAAAGTCCTCCAAATTCCATATAGAGTTAGAAATATAGAGAATGTAGCTTTTCACTTCTGTATCTGAGTTCTGTGAAATCCCTGCCACTGGATACTTACTATTATAATCTTGACATCTCTTAATTGTCTCCTTTAATGTCTGTCTGTCATGGTTACCCATCATACCACTGGTTTTTGTTCTGTGAAGAGAAAGGTTGGTGGTAGAGATAATTGAAGCTCAGGTTGGGGAGGTGGGTGGAGAAAAGAGATTGTCTAGCTTTTAAAATGCTTGTCAATCTACTTTGCTTATTGTCTTGGAGGAAAAGGGAGGAAAGTAGGGTAGACAAGGTGTCTGTCCATAACCTATTTATTGCAAGAAAAATAAGGAGCATGTCCCATGCTGATGATATCGACTAATATCCCTGAGTGGGTGAGACATAGCAATGAGAAGGCAGACAGACCTTGAGAAAGAAACAGCTGGAAGTGCCCCAGCCCCCAGTGTGGGGAACCCATTGCTATAAACTGGGAAGTCTTTATTGCTGCTGGGCTCAGAGGAAGTTTTTGGCTGTAAATGGTCATGCACTGCAGCTCTCAGAGAAAAGGCTGTGAGAGTGGGGTCTTCTCTTGAGAACCAAAGAACAATTAGGATTCAAAAAATGAGATGAAAAAAGTGAAGGAAAGAAATAATACTGGGAAACCAGAGAAACACAAGTCATTAAAGGGAAGGAAAAAAAAAATCCCATCTCATTCACACTCAAGAGCTCCTTTGTACCCTAGCTAAGGAAACCAAAGACACTTTTCTCCACTGAGTTTTATGAAAACCTCAACATCTCTTTTCACCTATTTGGAACCTCAATATTCCTGTTGTGAATTTCTTTTTTTGCTTTATTCTGACTTCCCCTGTGCTGCAGAACTGAAGTCTAAACAAAGCTTTCAAAATTATCTACTGATTCTTCCAATATTCATTAGCTCTTATGAACTAATAGGGAAACCATTTACCAAAGCAAACAGAGCTCTGAATGAACACGGATGAAACGAGATTGCACCCTAGTGCCCCATCCCAATTGAGTTCTTCCCTTGTGTGCCTCTGTACCTCTTCACTTGCTCACACACATTTACTCTCCCCTGAAGCCCTGACATTTTTTCTTTTAAAAATACAAAATGCAAAATAAAAATCTAGAGTAGAACTATTTTCTTCAAGATACCATTTTAAAAGAAAAACAATTATTAAGATAGACTAACCAAAACCAGTAACCAAAAGAATTCGGGTGGGAGGTATTTTAGTCCATTTTGGTTTTAGTGAATAATTTCTAGAACTCCTTTCTTAGTCTTACTTTCCTCCCAAAAGATAAATTAAAGTTCTAACAAGAAGCATTGAGGACAGGTTAAGTAAACCGATCCAATTTCTGATTCGGAATATTTTGGGAGATTCCTGTTTTAAGTAAGAAAGGCAAGTCAAATTAGATACATTAGAGTGACAGTATGAATTTTTCTCAATTCCATCACCCGAGGGGCAGGGCCCTGAAAACTGTCCCGGATGGGATTTTCTGCAACCATCCTGGAATAGACTGGGTGTCCACCAGTCCTAAACCATGAACGAAGTTTGTGGCCCGCCTTCCTCCAACTCTAAGTGAACCAAAGGTTTTAATTCCCTTCCATAGCGTTCTCCCTTTAGGTTTAGACATATTGATGGAAGAAAAGAGCCCTTCTTGTCCTGGGCCATCTCGAGAATGCAGCTTTCCGTTTATGTATCTATATTCTGGAAGTCCGCTGCCTAAATAACAGGGACGTATTCAAAAAGGTAGCGTAGAGTTGATTAAGAGTTGATTAACTTTCTGGGATGGTAGTAGGTGAGGACCTCCAGTTACCGTGAAAATCCCTCCTCCTAACATAGAGTAGTTGTAGTACTACACTAAACCAGACACCTCTATTCTGAGAGGAGGGGGACAGATGATTTGATGTTGATGGAGAAACTTTACAAGGAACAACTGCGTCTGTAACCTAAAGCTTCCTTAATCAACTCAAATCAATGAACCAGACCAGATCTTTAAATGTGGAAAGGCTTTCTGAGTTTTTTTTTTTTTAAAAAATTCTCAGCTTTACACTGGCTTCTGCTTTCTCTCGCCTGTTTGGGCTCCTGTTTAAAGGGATTGTTATTGTTTAAAGAGACCCCATTGAACTATTTCCTGCTCATTGTCACCTCTCCTTCTCCCTACATCCAGAGGTTCTCACCGAAAGGTAATAAACCTCTCCTCACACCACTGACTGCAGCAGAGAATGCAAAGTACTCTTGAGTTGGGAGCAATTCCCAAACCCTGCGTGTGGGTGGGAATAAATGAACCCCTTCCACCGTCTCCCTAAATCCTTCTCCTCTGGTCTGATCTCAGTAGTCTGCTAGTCATACACGAATAAGGAAAGAAATAAAGACCGCCTCCCCTAGTCGATAATAAATGCATGAATATGAAATGAAATCCAAATGTTTAGTTGTGGAACAAAGAAAAAAAAAGTTTTCAAAGTTCTAATTATGTGTTTCGGCTAGTGGGTAGCCCCTTGATAAATGAACGTATTTCTGCGAGTTTCCCATTTCTGAGGAGTCCCAGCTTCTTAAGGAGAGTCAATTCAAACTCGACCTTCAATGTGTGTAGTCTGAGAAGGCGACTCTAGAGTCTTCAGCTTTGTGAATAAAACCCGGAGAAGCTACCTCTCTTGCTTATAGCAAGCTAGCCAGTAACCAGGTGCCACCAAGGCGTTTGCGTGTTTTGAAGGGAAAAACTGACTTGCATCTCTTAAGGACTGTTGCCCTCAGATCTCCAGGTGAGACCACAAATTTAAATCTCCAGCCTTTACCCCATCCTTTCAAACCTGCTGGGAGAGGGTGGACTAGGAGAGGGAGAAGGGAAGACCGGCAGGGGCAGGAGGTGGGGGTGGGTGAAGAGAGGAGCAAAAATAGTGAAGTGTCAATGCCTCTGCAATGAATGTATGAATTGAGGGCCAGGAGGCGGCAAGTTATGGGGCTGTCCATTTCCTCCTCCTCGGCGGCTGCAGTGGCGGGTTCCAGCGGCTTTGATAGAGGTGCAAACATTTTGGGGAAGGGGGAGGGGGCGGGGTGTGGGGGTGGGTGTGTAGAGACTTGGGAAGGGAGGGGGAAGGAGGATTAGGGAGGGGAATTTACATGAAACAACCTCGCTGGATCCCACTGGCGGCAATTAACATCACAGGCTTTCCCCGGGCCCAGTTCTGATATGGCCGCGGTCAGCCAATCGGTCCCCTGGGCCAAGCACATCAAAGGGTCCTCCTGTCCAATCAGGCATGCCCCGTCTTCCCAGGGCCACATGGGCTCTATTTATGGGGGGCATAATTACTATCCCTAAGACCAGTTTCTGTCTCACATACCGAGAGTTCAAGTGGAATTAACTTTATTCCCCCCTCCCCTTTCCCCGACCCCCTCCCCCCAATTTCTATCTACCCACTCCTTCCAAGTTTGCGGCTGTGCGCTGGGAGATCTCACAACTCCTTCCTGCGCTGTTTTCTTGCAAAGGTGGCAACCTGGTATAGCTGAAGGTGGCTCTCGGAGAGTGAGTTGGACCTTTGGGGGTGGGGGGAGGGGTGGGGGGTGGGGAGGGGGGACAGAGGTTGAGAGGATGAGCTCCCCCAACACTGAAAGCTCTGGGAAGAGCCTGCAGTACCGAGTGGACCATCTGCTGAGTGCTGTGGAGAATGAGCTGCAGGCTGGGAGCGAGAAAGGGGATCCCACAGAAAGCGCGCTGCGCGTCACCCTGGAGGAGAATGAGCTCTGGCTCCGCTTCAAAGAGCTCACCAACGAGATGATCGTTACCAAGAACGGCAGGTAAGACGCGGAGCTCTGAACTGCGATGTCCCGACCTTCCTGCTCCAAACTCTCTTCAGCTCAGTTCTGCTATTCTTATCTGTGTGACCTTGGGCAAGTCACTCGTCTCTCTGGGTCTCAGTTTCCTCCTCTGTAAAATGAGAGCATTGGATTAGATGGGACCCTGAAGTCCTGTCCAACTCATAAGTCTCCAGTCCTGTGACCCAGTTTCCGGTTGATTGAGGATAAGACCTCTAATTTAGAGAGCAGGTCTGCATTTCTGCAGTCTGGAGACACACAGTGAAAGGCTGTGAATATGGACCTCGATTTCTTGGGGGGAAATCTTTTATGTCCCCATTTTCTTCTGGGAAATACTGGTCCTTTTACCCCACCTTAGCCCTCTTTCAAACACACGCACACCCCCATGCACTTGAGAATGCAGATTCTAAAGCTCAAGCCAGGCCTCTAGAGTTTGTTAGCTTGAAAGGCACGGGCCCTGGATTGGTATGCATTTATACTTTCTCTTTAACCACCAATCCTATGGGAATGTAGAGGAGCTTGTCAGGAGAATATTGCAGGACCTGTGTGGCAATGTTGGGTTTCCTAATTTTCAGTTCTTCCTCCTCTTCCCCTCTCTACTTCCTACCTCCCTCTACTTTTCTTCTTCAATTCCTGAAATTTCCCAGCCCCACCTTTTTCATAGTATCCCTACAACCAGCCAAGAAATGGGAGGAAAACCTTTCCCTTCCCTATCCCACCTGCCCTCATCTCTGGCCCTTTACTGTTTGCTTCTCCCCCTTGCCAGGAGAATGTTCCCGGTGCTGAAGGTGAATGTGTCTGGCCTAGATCCCAATGCTATGTACTCTTTTCTGCTGGACTTTGTGGCTGCAGACAATCACCGATGGAAGTACGTAAATGGAGAGTGGGTGCCAGGGGGCAAACCAGAACCGCAGGCCCCAAGCTGTGTCTACATTCACCCAGATTCACCAAACTTTGGAGCTCATTGGATGAAGGCACCTGTCTCCTTCAGCAAAGTCAAACTCACCAACAAACTCAATGGAGGGGGGCAGGTAGGTCCTAGCCTCATTTTGACAGACCCTTGGGTGGGGAAGTGGGTTCTAAGCTCAGAGGATAGAAGGGCAGAGATAGGGGGACACACAGTGACCAATCTCTTCAGGCAAAAGAATCCTTCCCCTTCCCCTAACAGATTCAAGATTTAACTTCTTATTTATAGGATACTGATAACAGTAATTCCAAGTCTGTCTAAAATGTTGAGGGCAGAAGGCAAGGAAAAAGAAGTCTAAATTTAAGGATTAAATGAGAGAGATTGGTTACTGTGCATCTCCCCATTCCCACCCACCCCATATGTAGATTTTAGGTATCCCAAGGCTAGGAATATGTATTGAGTTTGATTATAAACATTTCTTCTAGTAAAACTAAATGTCTCCCATAATATTTACAACTTGAATCTTGTTTCAACCTGTAGTAAATGAAAATTGCTTTTCTAGTTTTCTTTTGTGGTTGGGAATAGTTAGTGGAAGACTTTATTTCCTTCCAAGAAACAAAACAAACCCAGGTTTCTAAGGGCTTTCCTAGCTATTATGGAGGCCTTCGGCCTTAATTCTGCCAAACCAAAGACTTTTCTGATTGGCTTTCGTTGACTTTAATGGTGTTGGTGTAGCATGTTCCTTATACACCTTTATGATGAAGAGGTTATCTTTTGCAATGATGTAAATAAATATCTTGAGAGTTATTACCTGACTATGATCCAAAGAATTGTTTTTCCCTAACCATAACATACATCCGCTATGCTTAAGACATGCACGCTGGGTTCTAGAATGGCCACTTTCCTCCTAAAAGCATTAGTGTCAAATGAATTTTTTTCTGATGAAACTGTTTTCTTCACCATGCATGCTAATGGAGGACTTCTCCTGCCTTCCTCAGATCATGCTGAACTCCTTACACAAATATGAGCCCCGAATCCACATAGTGAGAGTCGGTGGGCCTCAGCGCATGATAACCAGCCACTCCTTTCCTGAGACCCAGTTTATAGCAGTTACTGCATACCAAAATGAGGAGGTAGGAAGAACAATTCAGAATTGCTTTTCTTCTGGGATTCCACTCTCTCAGAAAATTGGAACTTGGAGCTTCCTACAAAGAAGAGGATGGGAGTGGGGGGAGAAGAGATAAGATAAATAGCAGAAGACTTGGACCACCTTTTTAAAGGGGTCACATTTGATTCTGCTATTTGGGCAAATACATTTTGCAGTAAGAATTTATTCTATTTAAACTTTTAAAAGTGCTTACCTCTGGACTAATATAGTTTTGAAGCATGTGAATCATGTTGAGTACCTTGGTGGAGAGGCTCAAAAGAAATAGGAAGGAAAGGAAAGGAAAAAGAAATCTAAAATGAAATAATATGACAAATTAATTTGTGATTTCATAGTTATAGAGCATTTTGGATGAAGAAATCTCTGTACTAGTCTACAAATCTGTAACTTCTAATCTTAGAGAGTGGCCTGAGCTATTAAGGAGTTATGTGATTTGTCCCAGGTCAGCAGCAAGTATGTTTCCGAGACAAGCAGTCCTAAACCTCAAGGTCAGATGTCTATCCACTAGGCTAGGCCAGTTTGCCTCTCACATATATTATCAAATTAAATAATGTATGTAAAACATGGTATAAATGTTAAAATGCTGTATGTTGCTTCTCAAGCCATTTTTCACTCATGTCTGACTCTGTGACCCCATTTGGGGTTTTCTTGGCAAAGATATTGGAATGGTTTGCCATTTCCTTTTCTAGCTCGTTTTATAGATGAAGAAGCTGAGGCAAACAGGGTTAAGAGACTTGCCCAGGGTCACACAGCCAGTAAGTGTCTGAGGTCAGATTTTGAACCCAGGGAGATAAATCTTCCAGACTCCAGATGCTTTAAACCCTGTATCACTTAGATGCCCAAAATGCATCTGGAGCTGAGAAGGTTTGAATTGGAGCTCTGCCATTTGGCATCTGCAGAAAAATCATTTTACCCCTCATTCGGGTTTCCTCATCTGTAAAATGAAAGCGCTTAGACTAGGTGACAGTTAAGATTCCTCCCAGCTCAGCGAAATTTAAGATAGATAGAAGAGGTTCCTGCCTATCAGAATTGTCCAATGAGGAAAGAAGATGGTACAATTTTCTTTTGACTTGAAAGGAGAGATTCTCTCTGTCCAGGATAGAATTCTTTGTTTGGGTAGTTTGGGTAAAATCTTGGCAGGGATTTAATGGAGATGTATTGATACTATTGGAGCCATCAAGGTTATAGCCAGTAATTTCAAGTGGCAGCAAAGAGATCAACAGACATGATACACTTCTGATTAAAACCTTTTTTCCCCCTGAATATGTAGCTGTTTATCATCCTGTGGTAGTTAACAAATGATCTCTATTTCCCTGACAGAACTTATACAACAAATGGTGCCCTGGAGATATGACAATTTTTTAAAACAAATCTGTTAAATGTACATGGTCAAATTAGAATCTAGCAGAGAAGATGGGGGTTTTATTTTGAAGGTCTCATTTGACATTGTATACACCCTAAAATTAATCTGAGATAATTATATAATTTTTGTAAATTTATTAGGATCAATCTTTACGAAATTGGCTTTAAGCAAACTGTCTATGAATGATACTAGTGAAAATTTTCTTTAGAACATCATTTGTCATAGAAGACTTTCTCATATAAAATTCATTTAGATATTTATTGATTGTTGATGTTTTGTGGGGTGTTGTTTAGTACTGGGCCAATGCAAAAATATATTAGCAAATTCAATTTCTTGTTTTTCAGATCACAGCTCTTAAAATTAAATACAATCCATTTGCAAAGGCTTTCCTTGATGCAAAGGAAAGGTGAGAGAATTCCCACTAACCATGCCCACTTAGCAAAGTATACAGAAGCTCAAATATGAGTTCTATCAAAGTTTCTTGGAGAGTTTTATTTTTTTGACAAAATAAAATTTGTTTTTTACAGAAGTGACCACAAAGATATATTGGAAGAATCAGGAGACAACCAACAGACTGGATACTCACAACGTATGTTATACACTGAACTATTGTTTTAAAATACACTTTGTTATTAAATCCTAGGTGATCGAGATAGACCTAGAAGACAAGGAAAGTAATTTTGAGGCCACTGAGTAAAGGTAGGGTAGGAAAATTGTTCTACTTCTGGGCCAGAAAAATGAGAGGAGAGAAAGAAAGAGAAAGAGAGATTTCCTAGGGGCCTCAGAGTTTGTCCCTTGTCTGGAGGGAGCAAAGGAAGAATGCACATCAGCAGAGTTAACTTCCAATAAATGGTGCTAGTGGGTGAATATCATAGGAACCAACTTTGTTGTAAGATCTGCAAGAAATGGGAATCTTTCTTAAACTGGGAAGACTGAAATGATTCAAGGGGGGGGTCTAGTCTTAAGTGTTCCTGGGAGTTCTAAAGCCAATCCCAGGTCATTGTAGGCTCTGGAAAATTGCTTTGTGCTGCACCCAAGGCAAAGTTAAATTGGACCAGGCTTTCTGTAAGACCTGGGGAGGCTTACCAGTTCAAAAATAGTCTCAAGATGGCTGCTAGGATGGGTGAAAGGTTAGGATTTGGCTTCATACTGGTATGCTCAGGGTTTAGTACTCTCTTTGGGCAGAGGGGCATGCTGAATTCTAGACAAGTAAGACTTTCTTTATACAACTACAGTGGGGACATTCACCCTATGGGTATATTAGGAGAGAGTGTTTCCCTACCCCTATGTAAAAGTGTATCAGCTTACTCCCTCTATACAGAGCAGAGATGAGAGCTTTTGGGGAAGTACTACATGCAGGCAAAGCAATAATGACTGGGGAATTTGAGGTTTAAAAGTAATGATACTATTGGAACCATCAAGGTTATAGCCAGTAATTTCAAGTGGCAGCAAAGAGATCAACAGACATGAGACACTTCTGATTAAAAACTTTTTCCCCCTGAATATGTAGCTGTTTATCATCCTGTGGTAGTTAACAAATATCTTCTAAAGTAACTCAAAAAGGACTGAAAGTCGCTTAAAGTAGATGATAAACAAACCAGGATAACAGATGAGGTTTCACGTATGTTGTGGGTATATCTGCTCAGCTCACTTAGATCTTGTCTAAGGAATTATTTGTAGTTTGGCAATTGTGAGCCATTCACTTACCCAAATTAATTGTTCCCCTTCGGGGTTTCTGAAACAGGTGACCACATTTTCCTGAAAGGAAATGGGAAAAAAAAGGGATTTCAAATTACTGAAGAGTGTGTGTGTGTGTGTGTGTGTGTGTGTGAGTGTGTGTGTGTGAGACAGAGAGAGAGAGAGACAGAGACAGAGACAGAGAGACAGAGGAAGAAGAAGAGGAGGAGAAGGAGGAGGAGGAGGAGAAACAAAGACAGAGAAGAGACGGACAGAGACAGAGACAGAAAGACAGAGGCAGAGAGAGGGAAGAGACAGAGAGAGAGAGACAGAGACACACACAGAGAGAAAACATGAGCAAAGAAAGTATTTTGGGGATCCTCTAAAGACGTCCTCATCAGGTCTTGTAGATGTTATTAACATTACCTAGATTTCCTAAATTATGATTTTTTTTAAAGCACGAATCTTTGTATTGTCTGTTAAGGTATGGTGAGGTTGTGATCTGCATTGTGCAGAGTTATCCAAAGTGCCAAATTTGTGCATACTTAAAAATATTAAAAGTCAGCATTTTGAGGAGAGGGAAGATTTAAACTCTGAATCATGACTGAATCAAACATTGATTTCCTGCTTTTGTACCCAGCACATGTATTTTCTGAATCATTTTTACTTTCTATGTAACTAAGCTGTTCAGATGAAAGCTGATCTGAAGCTACTTTAGGAGAAATAAGGAAAGAAGGAGATCAGAGGTCTGAGGGAAATATTTACAAAAGAAATACAGTGTAATGAGCAAAACTATGTATTTTACCAAACTCTATAGAACTTACAGACTTTTTCTCTTGCCCACTTTCTGATTTAATAAGCCCCAAAGTGAATCAGTATTCCTTTCTTGCAGTTGGAGGGTGGCTTCTTCCTGGAACTGGCACCCTTTGCCCACCTGCCAATCCCCATGCTCAGTTTGGTTCTCCTTTAGCACTCTCTTCTACACATGGCTGTGAACGGTACCCCACACTGAGGAACCACCGATCGTCTCCTTATCCCAACCCGTATACTCACAGGAACAATTCTCCAAGTAAGTCTGATGTCTGCGATTAGTTGGTGGTGATCAAAAGAGGTTGATTATTGTGAACCCATTTTGACCTGCCTTTTGAGAAAAGAGTGATTGCACATAGACATGGACCTGGGAAAGGGAAGAAAGAGAGGGGAATGAATAAGATAACTGCCTACTTATGCTTTTTGGATATTTATTCTGGAATGTATACATGTCTGTGAAACCTGAGGGTATCAGAGTATCTTACTCAAGCAAAATAAAAGGATATGGAAAAGCATTAATGAAAGTCACTCCAAGTTAGTCAGGAACATGGCTTCTAGACTATCTCTTCTGTCAAAGGTTACATAAAAATGAGTAGGACTTACCAAGTACAACTGGTCTACCTTCTCCACCCTAAGACTGTCAACCAACAGCATGAAGAGGCAGTTAGACTCTATATAAATATTAGTATTAGAAGACACTGTTAAAGGAGGAATCACATCAGACAGTATAATACAATGATTGGGGGGGTGGTTGTAAAATAAAGTGTAAATAAACATACTATTTGACTGTAAAAATGTCTCTGACTAGGGATTTCTCTCTTCCAACTAAAATTCAGCTGAAACCATGAAATTTATCATCTTGGACACAGAACCCGACTTATAACCAAACTTGGATTTCAATGCTTTGCCCACCTTCCCCTCAGAAATTGTATATAGTCTGTCCTATATTATATTTCATATATCCTACTTAATGGAGAATCTCCTAACCTTCTTTGTGCCATGGATGCATTCTCAGAATATTTTTAAATGCATAAAAACAATTACAAAGGAAGCCAATTATATTGAAATACAGTCAGTTACAAAAATATTTCTTAAAAAGCACATTCATAGACCCCTCAACTTAAGAACCCTTGATTAGTGAATTATTGACTCTGCTGTTTTCATATGTATCTTTTTTATCCTCAACTAGATTTCAAAATGTCTTCAAAAGTAGGGATGATATGGTTCCTTCCTTTACACTCCAGCATCAGTAGATCAATAAATTCTTGTCATTATTACTCTTTGACACAGGAGGGCGCCTTTTAGATCTTTCCCTTACATTGCTGGCCCAAGCCATGGAGGAGCATAAAAGAGAAGAATGATAGCTTTGCCTGGTACCTTTCTACTGCCTCCAAAGGGGCTCCCAACATCTGTTGACTTTAATGACTGTACCAATAAGAAAAGCCTAGTTGTCACCATGAAGTGGTACCTCTGTCACCAAGTCAGGTCCTGAAAAACAATGCGGGAAAACAAATTAGATGATATTTATTAAGCAAGCCTGCCTTTAAAGGCTGACCAAGTGCTTAATCTTTCTCTATTCTAAATTTTAATGTTTTAAACTTAAATTTTAAAAAATTTAGCTCAAATTTAAAAAATTTAAATTAATTTTTTAATGTTTTGAATTTAAATTTAAAAAATTTTTTTTAAAATTCAGTGCTGGACCTGAAGTCAGAAAGACTCATTTTCTCGAATTCAGATCTGGTCTTGGACACTTCCTACCTGTGTGACCCTGGGCAAGTCATTTAACCCTCTTTGAGTTTCCTTGCTCCAAAATGAGTTTGAGAAGGAAATGGCAAACCAATCTGGTATATTTGCCAAGAAAATCCTTAATGGTGTCACAAAAGGTTAAATATGATTGATAACAACAAAACTTAGACCTAGAGCCAGAAGGCGCTTCACCCTAACTTGGGTACTCTAGTTCAACCCCTTAATTTCACATCTAACAAAGTGATATCTGAGAAATTTAAGTGACTTGCTTAAGGTCACTCAGCTGTCAGAGGGAACTTAAGTCCAGATTCTCTCTTTTCAAAACTTTTCAACCATGAAGAAAAGCATTACAAGAAAATTGTTTTAAAAGATAGCATAGAAGGGGTGGCTAGGTGGCACAGTGAATAAAGCACCAACCCTGGAAGCAGGAGGACCTGAATTCAAATCTGGCTTCAGCCACTTAACACTTACTAGCCATGTGACCTTGGGCAAGTCACTTAACCCCAATTGCCCTGCCTTCTCCCTTCCAAAAAGGAAAAAAAAAAGAAAGAAAAAGATAGCATAGAGAAATTATAAGCTTCAAGTGATTTTCATTTTACTTTTAAAAATTAATATTAACTAAGCTTTACCAAATTAATAGTAACAACTCATGTTTCTTTCAAATTCTTCTTTTGTCTTCCATCAGATTTTTGACCCCAGTTATATTTGGTCACTGTCTCAGTACATGTACTGTTCTAATATTGTTACTCTTTCTCTGTTGCTTCATTTGTCTCCCTCTATTTTTCTGTATTTATTTGTAATTTCTTATCACTCAGTAATAACTCCTTCCTATTGATATAAACAGTTTCTCTATGGAATCTTTCCCCCCAGCTAAGCAAATTTAGGTATGTAGAATATTTCCTCCACTCACCAAATTGTCCATCTAAATAGAACTTACCACTTCTAAGGAGTTTGTGTGTATATGTGTGTGTGTGTGTATGTGTCTATCTTCCAATACCAACTGTTTAATTTCTCTTCTAAGCATATAATACTGGCACAGGTCTCAAATTAGTCTAAACGCATTGTTATTGAGCATATAAACAGATATTACTAATGGGTAACAATAATTTGAATGATGTCAATTGTTTGACCTAGTTGGTTTAACATTTTTAAATCTGGTATCAAGTTGAATTTTTTGTTCAGGAGATGCCCCAGTAATCTTTTTTTCCCCCATAAATTCCCTAGCTTATTCTGACAATTCTTCTGCCTGTCTGTCCATGCTTCAATCCCATGACAACTGGTCCAGTCTTGGAATGCCCACCCATACCAGTATGCTGCCCATGAGTCATAGCAGTGGCACGTCTCCAGGTTCTAGGTAAGAGTTATAATTGTATTGCTTCAAAGACTGGGCAAAATCATGGTTTGGACCCTCAGCAGTTGATATATTACGTGGGTGAATGATGAGGCACATGGTTTCTTCATATGTCAGGAGGGAGCTAGAGCCTTCTCCTTGATATTTGCCCTTCTAGCTGGCTGAATCACTTTCATGCAGGCTTCAGAGCTAGCTTCGGGTGGAGGGGGAGAAGGTAATTTTCCCCTTATCCTCTGGCCCAAGTTCAACTCATTTAATCCTCAAACATGCATCCTTTTTACACCACTTATTAATAGGAAATTCTATTGTACAGCTCCTGTTCTGAAAGAGTAAGTGGATGAAATTGGTAAAAATGAAAGTCAATGGATGGACTTGGAGATGGGAGTAGAAAGAAATGGACAGAGGACATATTACCAAAAATGATACTATGTGCCTCAAGGCCTCTGCCCAGGGGCCAAGGACTTCAAATTCAGAAAGAAATAGAAGTAATTCTTGCAATCACTCCTGGTTATAAAGGGTCATAACTTTTAGAACTAGGAGGTACTGTAGAGGTGATCTAGATTCTTCTCATTTATTTGTCCAGAGGAAGTAACCCACATTCATTTTACAGATAAGAATACTGAGGCCTCAGAAAGATTCTAAGTAACTTCTCTCCAAGGTTGTATAGCTAGTTAGAGAAGACTCAGGGAAAACATGATAGCTGTGTTCCAAGTAGGAAGGGATGTTGTGGAAGAGAGGGCCTAGATTTGTTCTGTTTAGCCCCAGAGGACACAAGCAGAAGCAACAGGGGGAAGATGAAAAGAGGCTAATTTTAGTCTTGACAACAAGAAAAAAATAATCCAAAACTTCCCTCCAATTGGAGTCGCATAAAGTGGAATAGATTCCTCAAGAGGGCATGGGACCAGATCTCCCTCCTTGGGGGGGCTTCAGCCAGAAGCTGGATGACCACTTGTCATGTATATTATGGGGGGGGGATTCTTTTCAGGTATGGATTGGACGATATGGTTGCTGAGTTCAAATCTAGTTTCAGACTCTTGCTGTCTGACCCTGGACAAGTCATTTAACTTCTATCTACCTCAGCTTCCTCAGCTATAGAATGGGGGTAATAATAGCACCTACCCCACGGAGTGTTTGTAGTCAAGTGAAATAATGTTTGTAATGTACCTAGTGCAGTGCTTGGCATCTAAGTAGTGACCTAATTAATGTTTGTTTCCTTCTCCTTCTCCTCCATCCAACTTCTCAAAATTCTGTGATTATGATTCCTACCTCTATGAGTTTTCTCCCCTTTGCCAGGAGGCTACCCTTTATAAGTTACTTATTTTGATGTATGTGTTGTATATCTCTTACTCAACTGTAATGTCCTACAGCTCAGCATCTGCGTATTAGCCATTTCTGAATTTCTCCTTAGTACTTATGGTACTGTCTTTGGACATCTGCTGCAGACTTAGGATGATAACTCGGACCCCCTGACCTCAAGCTATCATGCTTGAATGGCTTTTACTGTGGGTAATTAAGTTCACAAAATAACATTGAACTGGTCCCTGGTTTATTATGACTCCCTTTCATAGGTTAAGATATATTTTCGAGTAGTGTGAATTTTAAAGGATATAGCACTGGGAATTGGGCAATGCACTCTACAGTCTGGAACCATCCCACCTTTCCAGATTTTATATTAATAATGCTCCCCTCTATGTTCTTGGTTTTCTGAACTATCCTAGTCTATCTGGATGGACCAGTCATTTCCCCTAGCCTTCTTTGTCACTCTCCTGCCACACTGATATTTTTCCTGTTGGCCCCTATGCCAGGGAGTTAGCCATTCTCCTTAGCCATTGGAATCCTCCTTGATTTAAAACAACTGCCTTGGTCCTGTAAGAATCCTTCTCAGAAAACCTCAAACTGGTAACGGGTTTTGCCTTTCTCTTTTTTAATACAGTCGGTTATATATCTTCCATATTCCTCCCCTCTAAATTATAAACTTTAATTGAGATGCAAACATTGTGTCTCCTATCCTGATCTTAGTGCTCTGCATGCAGTAGAGACTTAGTAAATAGTTGTGGCTTAATTGAATTCATCAAACGCTTATTGTGTATGTTTATGTAGGAACCCTAGATTAGTCATTTGTACTTTAGCATCATTACCTACCAAAGAGAAATCAAAATGAGACAAAAGTAGCTTGTTGAAGGAGAGAGAGTGTTCTAGAAAGCCAGAGCTCTAACTCTTCTTCAGGATACTTTAGCTGTCTGTCTTGGTGCAAGTAATAACTTCTTTCAGCCTCGGTTTCCTCATCTGTAAATAGGGAGTAATAATAGCACCAGCCACATTGGGATTCTGTGAGGGTCAAAGGGAAAGACAAAAAATCTGAAGCCCTGTGCAGACTTTGAAGTGCTGCATAGTGTTAGCTTCTACTGTTATTATAACCTTACCTACTTTTATCTATCTCACTCTGCTTTGGGAACAATATTTAGATGTACAAGTTCTGCTGATTACAAACAGGATTTTGTTGCATCTCTCTTGTGCACCTGCTCTCCCCTCTAGTGGCTGGCTTTCCTGCTCTCTACTCACTTGGGTTTTCTTCCTTCCAGTCAGTACCCTAACTTGTGGTCCGTGAGTAACAGCACTATCACACCAGTGGCCCAGTCAGCCGGGATGTCCAATGGGCTAGGAGCTCAGTTTTTGCGGGGCTCCACTGCACACTACCCACCCTTGCCCCATGCGGTTTCAGCCTCCTCTTCCTCTGCATCTCCACTGTATGAAGGCAGTGTCTCAGCCACAGATATCCCCGACAGCCAGTATGATGCTTCAGCACATGCCCGCCTTGCAGCCTCCTGGACATCTGTATCACCACCTTCCATGTAAATTGAGGCACTTTTTACAAAAGAGTTGCACAGACTTTTTGCTGTTGTTTCCTCTTGATTCCCATGGGTTGATTTGGTCTACTCCTAAAGGTCTCTCTTAATGGTGTTGAAAAAGAGTTCTGGACTATATTTTAAAAAGAAACGAAAGCTAGATTGCTGTTTTAGCAAGAGTTTAAAATCCCCAATTCTGAGAAAGAGGAGCAGCAGTTCAGTCTTGGGCTTGGGTTTGAGCTTCTATATCTATCACCAGGAATTGGATCTAGGTCAAAATCAAACCAAAACAACAAAACCAGCCTTCTTTCACCTAGGTTTGTTTGGCTGGGACCCAGAAACTTCACGAACACAAGACCACTCCGTATTTGATAACAAAATCTGGACACCAAACATAATGGTACCCATATTGTCCTTTTATCAGTGAGGTGGCGAAGTACCCTGGTTCCTCTTTAAATGAACTGTTCTTTTCCATTTAATTTAAAAAGAAATTCAGTGTTACTTTGGATCAATTTCCAGGTCACTTTGTATGGCAGTAAACATAATTGTAGTTGAGCTGTTTAAAGACAGAGTAAATTGATAGTTGGAAACAAGATTAGGATTGCACAAGTTTTAATTGAACTGCAAAATTTGGGAATTCTCAGCCCACTAGAGTGTTATTATTTTGAGTATTTGCAATTATTTGTATAGTTAGATTATATCACAATTGTATGCTTATATTCCCTTTTCTGCTAAAAAGAAAAAATCAAAGACAATCAGCAGGAAATATTTCCTGCTAAATAAAGGCAATATGCAAATTTTGGCTGCTCTAGTTGTTATTATGCAAATCAAATCCCCCACCTTTTAAGGTGAGTTTTGCTGCTTGATTACAGATGGTCATAAAATACTTTCAGAGAACTCCCCGCTAAGCATTTCAAGCAGCTGTGAAAGGATTATTAGATGATGAAGGAAGTAAGGTTCTTTGTAATATTTAATTCTATTTCAAGTCTGCTATTTATAATTCACATTGTGATTGTTCTGCACATCATAGCATGAGCCAATGTGGATATTAGACCAATTATGCACAGGACACAACTCGAGTTTTTGAGGGATGGATGTAAAGATGAATTGTGAAGTTTACTAGCTTAAATTTTAATGTTGAAGTGATGCCAGCCTCATCTGCTGTTGTAAACACACCTTCTTTCCAACATGGACCTCTGCATTATGGTTTGATTTTAAAGTTCTAATATAAGAAGAGAATGTAATGGAGAGGTAGAAAGAAAAATTTTAAAGTGTCTTCTGTCTTTATCCTGATGTATATAAACTATGCAGAATAACCAGGTCAAGATATATTTTCAGGGAGTAAGTAACATTACCAAAACCCATTGGGCAGAAAAGAACAATATGCTTTGTCAACTTCTTGTAAATTTGGAGATCTGGTGGCTTCTATTTTGTGAAAATGTACAGTGAATGTGTAAATTCTTTTGTAGCTATCTCTTTTAATAGAAACTGTATTTAATCATGTATAACATGTATTTTAAAATAAGTTAAGCATTTTCAAGTTTAGTAAAATAATTTTAAAATGTTAATTTGCACTTTGTGAAAATAAGTATTCTAATCTCTCTCTTTTTTAATCTTTTAATTTAGTTTTTTTCCCCATTAAGTCTAGTTTGGATCTATGGTCTATTAATCAGTGTGAAATATTTCAGAGGAGAACACAACATTATGCTTAATTTTGTATCATTTGTGACTTAGGTTTCTGATTTTTTTTTTGTTTGAGCCAGTTTTTCTTCCTTTGGGCCACACTGAATGAAAGATACATTTTGGAAAGAATCAAACAGCTCTTTTGATGTAAGCAAAAAGTCATTCCCAAGTCCCTCAATAATAGGATTCTAGACATATAGTTATGACACAGAATTAATTACCATTATTCTGGGCATTACTTTCCTTATTTAGTAATATTAATAAATCCATCTAAGATGTGAGGTAGATAAAATAGTGAAGTAGATAAAATAATATTATAATTGTGAAAAGGCATGGGTGAAAAATGAAAAGTTCTATACCAATCTAAGATTGTATTTTGTCTATATTCTCAGTGCCTAACACAATATTTTTTATATATTTGGTACTTTGTTATTCTTATTAGATTTACAATGCCTTTCACATAGCAGGTTCACCATAAATATTTTTAAAATTTGATTTGACACTTATTTAGGCAATATACTAAATAACTTGATGGGAAAATAAGCATTAGCTGCCAGGTCTCCATTCTTTCTTTTCCTTTCTATCTCCCAAACAACTTGTGGTAGCAGATGGGGAAAAATAACCTGTTAGTGCTCATTTACTAGCAGTGAATCCTTCATTCCTGCTATCTAATTCATCGTTAGATTGATATCCTAATGTGTAAAAGTATTCCTACTAAAAAGAAATCAACATTAAAAATTGTTGATATGCAGCTGGTACAATTGAACAGGATAAGATTATTTTGGTTAGGTTTAATGAGGGTGTACATAAAGTACTCCTCAGTTTGTGGTGGAAGCATCTGGTACATAAATTGTCTTTAATTCCCTTCTACTCTGATGTAGGGCCTTTCAAGCTTATTTTCATAAGATAATTGGGAACTCTGTAGAACTCACCATTTTTTTTTGCAAGTCATTAACTTACCTTCCCTTTCCCATTTATCTCAAGATTGGCTAGAGTATTCCTACCTTCTGGAAATATTCAGGAGTATACTTGGTTGTTGTGGAAAGTAGATTTAATTACTTTAGAATAATTCATTTTGTTGGTTAATAAGCTAGGATTTCTCATTTATTGGTATTTGAGTCTTTTTTCCAAATAGACTGCTTATTGGAAACTTAGTCATGAAATGGTAGTAACATCCTGCCATCTAAAATCAAGAATTTGTTGATCTTCATGAATTAGAACCAAACTTTGTCCGGTTGATTTTGTGCAAGAAGAAAAGCCAGTTGACTTTAATAACTGAAACAACAATGTATATCAAAGCAGCTGTCTTAGTTTGGGGGAAGCTTTAAAGAGATTATACAAAGAATAGTTAGGTCAAAACCAACAGAAAAATTGGGGCTGATACAGATTGTATTCGGAGAACAAAAGCATCAATATCAACAAATAAAGATTGATGTAACAATTTATGAAGTTATTTTTCAATAGTTGAAGTTGGGTTTCTAGGACAGGACTGGGGAACCTGTGGCCTTGCGGCCACATGTGACCCTCTAGGCTTTCAAGTGTGCCCTTTGACTGAATCTAACCTTCACAGAACAAATCCTTTAAGGGGAATTTTGAATTATAATAATGATTAATTATGTACAATATAATATAAATACATAATTCATAATTATATAGAAATTGAATAATTTTATGATTACTTAAGTGGAAGTTTGAATTCAGTCAAAGGGCTACTCTTGAGGACCTAGAGGTCCACATATGACCTCAAGGCTGCAGGGTCCCCATTACTGTTCTAGGGTTTTGCTCTTACCAATAATAACTGGGTATTTTTTCCTTACAAAATTATTTTTCCATCCCTTTAAAAAATCTTTGATATAGATCCTTAGTACGAAGTTTACATGCTAAAATGGTACAGTGTTAGCTTCTGTAAGCTATATTGCTTTGCAAGAAATCTGAACCAAATCACAGTCCCACTAGCAGCATAGAAGCAGATTATTTTTCCTCATTCTTTGCCATCAATGAATTTTATTTTCATTTCTTTTCTGTGGATGCTTCAACCTCTAAATGCTGAACCTTTAAACATCTGGTTCCCTAAAGTATAAGGAATCAGCAATACTTGAGCATCCTTGGCTTTTACTAAAACACTGATGACATGATCATATTTCTGAAGTTCTCTGTCACTCTACTAAACCATAATTCATTTTTGTGGGTCAGTCTGGCAGAAGCTCTTTCAGAAAAATAGGAGTTCTCTACCAAGTCCCAGTAACTGATAATGCATTTTTTTCATATCAAGACTTGGAAGTTCTCTATATTTTTTATACTTTATTACCTTCTTATATAGACATTTGAGGATTCTTACTTTCATTCTTTTTCTCTTGCATATCACTAGGCTTCTCCTCCAGGGTTTTAATTTTTATCCTGTATCTATTGTCTTTAGGTTTATTATTTTGTCAGGGTGTCTTTCTCTTAACTATTTAGCATGGCATTGAGCCTGACGCTGAAAACTCTCCTCAATCTTGCTACTCAACATTCCCAAAATTTAAGCATTTTATGAGCAACAGTGTTGCATGGTGAATATAAATCTGGCCTTTGGTTCAGGAACACCTGGATTCAAATCCTGCTTCTGACATATTCTGACTTTGTGCCATACAATAGTAGTAGGTCAATTAACCTTTCAGTGTTCTATGGAACAAAAGGTACCAGATTGTATTGGTAGAGGAAATTTCCTCATCTGGGATGAGACTGGAATTAAGAATTGTTTGAAGGAATTGGGGATGCATGGCCTAGAGAAGAGAAGGCTCAAAGAAGGACATGCTAACTGTATTCAAGAATCTGAAGGGCTGTCCAAAGTAAGAGAGTTTAAATTTGTTCTATTTGGCTACAGAGGGCAGGAGAAAGAACAGCCAAAATTTGAAGAAGCAGCTTTCTTTATCATCAGATGGAACTGGTAATAGGACCACAAACAAATGAACAATAGAAAAGTTAACATTTATTTAACAAACTTCATCAGTGATGGTGGAATTGTCACAATGATTAAATTCTGTCATCAAAATTTCCTGTTTTGCATGAAGGCATAGAAATGGTAAAGAAGAAAATGAAGGGGAAATGGTTAGTTTCCTAAGTATACAGAGAGAAGAACTGCACTGGGTGTAACATAAGTTTGAGGTGGTTGAGGTTTTAATTCTTTTAATATCTGAAAAGACAAGAAAATGAAATTTTTTTAACGTCCTAGACGTTATTAGTACTGAAAAAGGAAATGAAGAACTAACAACAATAACCCATAATCTCCACAGGTACTGAGGGAGTCCTTGATGTAAATATGAAAAGGAGCCAGACAGGCTTTCTGTAGGTTGCATGGTGAACAGAATGTTGAACCTGGCATCCTAGAGACTTAAGTGTGAATACAGCTTCGTATATTTAATAGCTATGTGACCCTTAGGAAGCCATTGAACCTTTCTCGGCCTCAGTTTCTCAGTTTTTCTTATCTATAAAATTGGGATAATCACAATAGCTACTTATAGCAATGTGAAGGTTGAATGAGATAATTTATGTAAAATACTTTGCAAGTCTTATAGTGCCGTGTAAATGTTAGCTTATATTATTAGACATTCTACAACAGCTTTGCAGTCACACAGTTGACTGAAAGGTGGGGATCTCAAGTGCTTAAAGTTTGCTGACTATAAAAGGTGATTCAACAAGTTAGCACAAGAGTTAGATTAAAATTTTAATTTAATTATTAAATTAAATTATTAGATTAAAATGCTTTCTTCCCACATGGTACACCTCATGTATTTGTTAAGCTCATATAAGCTTTTTTGATAGGTCCAGCAAATTCTATTTCCTAACATCAAACGAGGCATCAGATGGGGAGACATTTGCTTGCCAAAGGTTTTAACCACTGTCATGGGAGACATTCGGCAAAAGTCCAGAGGAAAGATGCATTTTCCATTCAGATGGGAAGCCTTCCAGTTGGCAGATAATATTGTGCTAATTGCATGAGACCTGAGAACATTGAGAAAATATCAACTCCAGAGCTTCTTCAATAAGATCCATGGTCACTCAAAAGCATTGAACCTAACTATCCACACAAGATAAAGAATGCCTATCATCCAAATGCATTTTTATGGACAGCCTGTAGGATCAGTCTGTTAAATTTTATCAGAGGCACGATTTGAATCTAAATGCTCTTGACTCCAAAAGATCTCTATCCACTAGTCAACACTACTGCTCATACAGTTGTAATATTTAGGGAATGTTGAGTAGTGCTAGTTGGTTGAAGCAAGACTAGGGAGGGTCTTCAGTGTCATGCTAAATAGCTTCCACTTTCTCCTCTTTTTTGTTTCATGGTGATGAAGATAGCAGTATCTCACAGGACTTTACTGAGGATCAAATGAAATAAGGCATAAAGCACGCTGCAAAACATAAAGTATTGTATAAATATTGATTATTAGTGTTATTCTTATTGTTCACAGTCACATGGTTACTAAGTGATTGAGGCAGACTAAAGAATAAGCAATTATAATATAATTTTGAAATAAAAAAAACTGCAGGTCACCCAAAGATTCCTGGAGAGATGCATAATGGGTATAACTATGTTACCTATTCCAATGAACATGTTCAGGCATACTTCATCTTTAAAAACCTTGTTCACCTGTACCATCCCTTTAAATGCTTGTTCTACCTCTCACCTCCATTTTATTTCCAAACTCCTAGAAAGGTTCCTGCCTTCATTTTTCCCCTCTCAATCATTTCTCCACCTCTTCACAAGCTGGCTTCTGACCCCACAAGTTGTCTAAAACAACTATCTCTGAAATAATCCACATTTTCTTAACTACTAGGTCCAATGACTTGTTTTCAGCCCTCATTCATCTTGTCCTTTCTGTAGCTTTGAAACTGCTCATTTCTCTTGAAATTCCCTGTTAATTTATCTTGAATGCTCTCTCTTCCTTTGGTTTCTGGGACAATGTTCCCACCTGGCTCTCTTGATTCTCTTTGATTAGCCTAATCCTTCTTCCTTGGTATAA
>CM053593.1:323267123-323327266 GCA_028646575.1 Pseudocheirus occidentalis | reverse complement strand
AGAGAGAGAGAGAGAGAGAGAGAGAGAGAGAGAGAGAGAGAGAGAGAGAGAGAATACAAAGTAGATGGGAAGTACTAACTACTATTTGGGGGATCAGGAAAAGCCTTATTAAGGGACATGTCTAGAGGGAGCACTTCAGTTTGCAATTCCCTTTCCTCATAATCACTTTATGAGGTGGAGGGGTGTGGGGTGAAGTGGAAGTAGTTTTAGCTCCATTTTATAGATTAGGAAGTTGAAGCACAGATATCTTGCCTAGTGTCTATCTACCCACAAAAGCCAGCAGATGACATTTGGGTTGATAAGTGACAAATATCAGCATACAGGACAGAACTTGGTTCACTGAAACAAAGACTGGGATCTACACAAGGGAAATGAACAAATCAATCACTCTGGTCATGTTAAAAATGGACAGAGGAATCAATGAGTTTGATTCAGTCAAGATGTTCAGCATAATTGAAGTAACTCCATTGAATATCTGGCAGTTCCATTTGGTAGACGTGACTGCATTAATCATATTTACAAAAAAGTAGGAAGCAACTGCTAACCTGGATAACTTCATCGAATTTCAATCTTCAAGTGACAATTCTGGTTAGCACAAATAGCCTATACCATTAATTAGTCTGTGGCACTTTCCACAGGGGATCTGGGAGAAGCCAGATTCAGTAAATCCTGTATCAAAGGTGAACATAGTTAAGATTAAATTTCTCAATCTAGCAGTCTTTAAGATTCAAAGTGATCCCTTAGGTGCTTCTACTTTTATCCAGAAAAGTCTTACCACCCAGGGAAGCTGGTCTCCTCGTGTTGTAGTAAGGATGGGGTAGCTCAAAAGTGTCAAGAGTATGAGTGATAGATGAGCTTCCTTATTGCAGACCTGACTGTGAGAACATTCCCTCCAGATGAGTCAAATAGAAGTCATTTTTGTTCTGTGCCAACCCTGTTATTTGCAGAGTTGAATGGGTCTGACCTCACAGCTCCTAAGGCAAATATCTAATCCAATGGCTTCTAAAGGTAAATGTGAACTAATGAACAGTGGTTCTCTGTTCCACTAGCTTTGCTAGGTCTTTTTATCAGTCTAAAGAAAAATGTCAAAGTTTTGCAGGGCTGGAAGGTGGAGTTAAAAGAGTTTTAAAAAAGGCAAGTGGAATAGGGCATAGGAGAGGATCTCCAATTAATGCTAATTGTGTGTGTTCAATGAAATTCTTATCTGATTACTAACTTCAACAACAGGTAAAAAATATAAATCACAAAATTCAGAGGAAAAGCATAAACAGGTGTCTTGATTACTCTCTATGCTTTGCACACATATGTACAACCTGATTCTTTAAAATGAAAATAACCTCCTCTGTTGGTCTTTTTGTTGTTGTTAAACTAGGTTATAGGATCATAGATTCAGACACCTCAAGAATCATTCAGTTCAGTTCTCTTTTTATTTACAGAAAAAACAGTGTCCAGGAATTCTGAGTGATTTGCTCCAGGTTATATGGATACTAACTTTCAGAGGCAGGATTTCAAACCAGGCATTCTGACTCTAAAAGAAATGCTCTTGGATATGGTGGGTGAGAGATAAGTGAAAAGTCCAAGATGATCATCAGATCCTATATAGCCCCCATCTAGAAAATCAGGAGAAATGTTATGTATCCGCAGTCTTCCATCATTAGATTCTCTTCACAGAGAGAGTGTCTGTGAATATGGGAATAACTATTCAGGGAGCACTATTTTTGTAAACATTATTGCTGATTTTGGGAAATAACCAAAATTTATGCTCCTCTAACTTTGTCCAGATATAAAATTAAATGCTTCCTTTTCTAGGTTCTGTTGATGGAAACTGAGAAGACTAAGAGTCATAGATAAGACAGCTTTATTCTCTTTTGTTGTGGTAGTTGACTGAGGTCAATCACCTCATAGATGTGTGCCTTTGATCATAAGAAGGACTGGGTCAAGAGCTATGGATGGATCAGTGCAAATTCATAACCAGTCCTGAAAAGAAAAGTGAAAGCATATAATCCTTATTGATGATAGACCAGTAAATTTACTTTCAATAGAAAGGAAGTAATAAGACTGACTCTTAGTTCCTATTGGAATCTCCCAGTCAACTGGAACTTGGGTAATATTTGGTGTTCAGAATCAGAGACTTGTTTAACTGGAAAAAGTTCATTCACAATTAGATATACCATGATAGATGGAAATGGTCCTCTAATGCATCTTCTTCTCAAAAACACTGACATATTCAAAAACTGATGAAGAAATTTAGGCCTGGAAAAGTTGAATAATTCATCCAATCTCACGCAGTGAATTTTCTGATTCCTAGGAATCAAAACAGGTTTTCTATTATGGAAAAATGGGCACAATGCATGTTAACAAAATGCTAAAACCTGTTTGACCCACTTCCCATGCTAAGAGTGGGGCAAAGTAGGGATATACTAGTTGGGGTGGCCCTCATATCTCTTTGTTTCCTCCTACTGATGTCATGACATCTGAAGGTCTGGCAAGAATGTTGTAGCACTGACCATTTGGGCTCTGGCTCTATCAGTTATGACCCGGGTCAGTATGATGAAACTGCTTCTTTGAAGGTGAGAAATAGATGGGGTGACTTAGGGTTATAGGTTGATCCTATTTCAAACTGTCCTGATGATCAGCTTGGTGTGTAGTGAAGCCTCCAGTCTTAAATCTCAAACTGCCTATTGGACAGCTCCAATCAGATATCTGGTAGACATCTTAAATTCAACATGTCCCAAACTGATCTCATTATTTTTCCCTCCAAATGCCTTCCTCCCTCTCTGATTCCCCTATTACTGTTGAGGGCACCCACCATACTCCCACATACACAGACTTGCATTCTAGACGCCATCTTGGACTGCTCCCTGTCTCTCACCCACCATATCCAATCTATCGCCAAGGCCTGTCGATTTTTACCATTATAGCATCTCTTGCATATTCTCTCTTCTCTCCTCTGCCACTGGTGCCACGTTGGAGCAGACCCTAATTACCCCACACCTGGAATATTATAAGAGCCTGCTGAGGGGTCATCCTGTCACAGGTCTCTCCACTCCTTTCCAGTCTCTACTCAGCTGTCAAAATGATCTTCCTAAAGCCCAGGTCTGACCATCCCTCCCACATTCAATGAACTCCAGTGGCTTCCTATGATCTCCAGGATATAATGTAGTAAGTCCTTCAAAGCCTGCCTCCTTCCTACCTAACCAGTCTTCTTACACCTTTCTTGGTTCTACATACTCTATGATCCAGTCAGTGACACTGGCTAGCTTGCTTTTCCAATAAGCCTCTCTGTCCTTGGAAATTTTCTGGCTAACTTAATTAGCTTAACTTTCTAATTCACGATTCAAGTAATTGATGAGAACAGAAAACACTGTGTATCCCTGAACTACTGCTCTGAAATTTTTACTACATCAATTTTCATGGCATACCCTGTTCTATAATCATGTGGAAAGTAGACTTTCTGCTTACAATGGAATTCAAATCAACAATCCATCAAGCAATTATTAAGCAATTAGTATATACAAGGCACTCTGTTGGGCACTAGAAGCACAAAGATGAAATTTTAAAATTTATCCATGCCCTAAGGTAACTTACATTCCACAGATCACAAAGAATATGATGATACTGATTCATATCATACCCTAGGATGCTCACACATCACAAAGTATACAAGTATACACGAGGACACCGTGGCAAGCTGAGTAAATGACTGCCTTCCTCTGAGACCTCGGTTCCACCTGACTAGCATCAGTCAGACCACGACCATAAATGTACCCCTGCTAACACTAGCTACTCCATTCTGCCCTCTCTCTTTGCTCAATGCTCAGCCCACCTTTGCCTCAACCTAGCTAAGTGGAAGATTGCGTGTTTAGTTAACTATCTCAGTACTTGCCTTTTTTTTTTGCTTTTTGGAGGGCAGTTGGGGTTAAGTGACTTGCCCAAGGTCACATGGCTAGTAATTGTTAAGTGTCTGAGGCCAGATTTTAACTCAGGTCCTCCTGACTCCAGGATTGTTGCTCTTTCACTGTGCCACCTAGCCACCCCTCAGTACTTAACTTTGGTGAATTACAACTGATGCCCTTGGTGTGCTACACAGACTATAGACCTAAGCCAAAGTCCCATTGGCAGATTCAAGGGGAGCGATCCTCTTTGTAGATCAGTCCCCTTGAGATAGATGTTTGACTCCTTTGGAAAAGAAGGGTCCTTAGTTGAGAACTTGCTGCATTAAAGTGGATTGCTTGTTGAGTGAAGAGCACTTTGTTAGTTGTAGGGGAAGGAAAGAAAGATGCAGGAGACTTCATTGTTCTGGAGAAACTTACATCCTGATAGAGAAGATAGGACAAACAAATATAAAGCAGTCACAAATATATGTGGAACTATCTTTGTGTATCGGTAAATACACTTGGGTCGGGGGAAAAGTTATGGAGTGATAAAAAGGAAGAACTCTATTCACAAGAAAACATTGTATTATATATTCAAAGGTGGAACACCAGTTCTGTGCCCCTAGCTGACTTCTCCACAGCTTTGTGTGGATTTCCTATTGACACCCTAAAGTCAACAAATCCAAAGTAGGGCTCATTATCTTTCCTCCTGAAGTCCTCTATAACCTAATTCCTATCTTCAACTTTCTAATCTTCCAACACCCATCTGTGAGATTCGGTGACACAGAATGCTATGCCTTGGATGAAACACTCAACTCCAAACTCTGCATTTTCACTGGCTGTCCAACATGCCTGGAATTCTCTACCTCCTCACCTCCATCTCCCAGATTCCCTGGCTTCTTTCAAGTCTCTGCCAAAATCTCATCCTTTACGAGAAGGCTTTCAAAGTTTCCCTTAAAGTTAGTGACTTCCCTCTGAGATTTTATTTCCAATTTATCCTTTGTATATATTGTCTGTACACAGTTGTTTGCATATTGTTCATCTAGTAGATTGCCAGCTCATTGAGAACAGGGAATAGTTTTGCCTTTCTTTGTAACGCTAATGATTAACATAGTGCCTGGCACACACACCATAGGTGCTTAATAAATGCTTGGTGATTTCACTTGACTAAATCTGTCTTGCTTCCAAACATCCTTATGTCTTTTGGGAACACCAACATCATTTCATTCACTCATATGGAAGACTTTAGAGGCTTTTTTTTATGCTTCCCTAACCATGCCTCTCCTCACCTCTGCCCTCACATTTGATCAATTGCCAAATCCTACCAAATCTACCTCCATCACATCTAGGATTGTTCTCTTCTCCACACTCACACTACCAGCACCCTGACTCTGAGCTCACATCCCCATTTGTTCTCACTGATTTAATAGTCTACTCACTGGTCTTCCTGAGTCAAGTATCTCCCTTCTCCAATTCTTCCTTTAGACTGCGACTGAGATAAAAATCTTTGTAAAGTACGTGTCTGAGCATTCCTTGCCACAGCTCACAAACCTTCAGTAAGCAGCTCCTCATTGTTCCTAAGGGTAAAATACACACGAAGCCTCTCCTCCACTTCTACCTTCCATACACATTTCCAATCTTATTTGACATTATTCTCTATTCCAATTGAAGAGGATTAGAGATGTTTGTTCCAGATCCTGACATGTCATCACTCTCTCTTTCATTCATTTAGACATTCCATTTTACCTAGACTTCATTCCTACCTAACATGCACATTAAGAAATTGTCTTTCTTCAAAGTTCAGCTCAGATTCCATTCCTATTGTTTGGATTCCTCCTTTTCCCCCATCAATGATCTTTTGTTATACTCACCTGACTTGTTAAACCCTTCCCCCATAAAATGTATAAGCTCCTTATAAATAAATAAAATATAAAATATTTAAAAACAAGGACTGCTTTATTTTCATATCCACCAGTGCCTTGGATGAAATCGGGGCTTAATAAATGTTTCATTGGATTGTAAACTTCAAAGTATTATGACACAGAATTTCACAGTCTAGGGGTTGGAAAATACCACCAAGGCAATGTAGTTCAACCTGTACTTGAACAAGAAACATCTAAGTGACCAGTCAGTCAACAAAGACGTATTAAGTGCCTACTAAATGTCCTTGCCCTAGAAAGCTTACATTCTAATGGGAGAGATACCAAGTAAATAACTAAAAATACACAGAAGGGTTGGAAAGTAATCTAGCCTTTGCATAAAGACTTCCAAGCTTTAGCTAGCACAAACTGTTACCACGATTGTAAGCGTCGTATTTATACTTAATATTAATGATAATGGTACCGTGGGATCCTATTTAGAGCTGGAGGACACCTCAGATATCAACTATTCAACTTCATTTTACAGATGGGGAAACTGAGACATGGGGGATTAAATGACTTGACTAAGGTCACAGGAGAACTAAATGGCAGAGTCAGGGCAAAGCCTCTTTCTACCATGCCACATCCCTCTCTAAGAACAGCAAGATTCAATTCAAGGCAATTGAGCTTCTGGGAATTGGCTTTGTTTATAAAAACTTCAGTTTTACTGTTACTTCTCAGGCCTTCCTCAGATATTTCAGTTGCCTAGCGACACCTGGTGGAAACGGAAAAAAATGTACCGAGATTGCGGCGTGTCCTTGTTCCTAGAATTATAGAACATTACATTCAGAGCTAGGCAGGGAATTTAGAAGCATTTAATTCAGTCTTCTGTCTGAAGCTGGTCTCTAATTGAATACTTCTTGATAAGCTCATTACTATTCAAAGCAGCCTAATTCCATTTTTTAACAACTCTAATGATTAGTCAACAAATATTTCATTTAACTGTCAGAAAACTTTTCCTTGCATGGAGCTGAATTTTACTTCCCTGTACCTGCCTGGTTTTTCTTCTTCCTTCTAGAATGAGGTAGGGCAAGGACACTCCGATTTCCATTCTATAATCTTTACAATATTTGAAAATAACTAATATGTTCCTGAAAAATCTTGTCAATAAGCTAAACATCATCTTCCTAAGGAATGTTTGTCCCCATCTATGTGAATTCCAGTTTATTGGTTTTTTTTATAAAGGTGTTGCATAAAATGGAATACAGTGCTTCACAGGTGGTTTGAACAGGGAAGAATGTAGTGTAGCAGATTCTTTCTTTCTTTCTTTCTTTCTTTCTTTCTTTCTTTCTTTCTTTCTTTCTTTCTTTCTTTCTTTCTTTTTCTTTCTTTCTTTCCCTCTTCCTTCTTCCTTCCTTCCTTCCTTCCTTCCTTCCTTCCTCCCTTCCTCCCTTCCTTCCTTCCTCCCTTTCTTTTTCTTTCTGTCAAGTCTCCCTGTCTTGCCTAGGTTGGAAATATAGAACATACACATGTACCAATTCCAATCTTATCAGCACAGGAACCTTGATCTGTTCCATTTTTTTTACCAGAGAAGGTTCATCTCTCATTAGGTAAATGTTCTTTCTAGTGTTTTTTTCTGTGTCCCCAGGATATTTTTTCAAATAAATGGTTTTCAAGCCAAATCCTTTATCATTTTGTACTTATGCAGTTTTTCTTAACCTCATAATAAGACTTTATAACTATACTATTAAATATTTTCTTGTTGATGTATTGTGGGGTAGTAGAGAAAGCCCTGAGCTGGTATGAGGAGAGACCTGTGCTTAAATTTGACCACTAAAATTCATTAGTGTTATTTATCTTAGACAAGTCACTTAAATTCTTTGATTTACAGTTTCCTCATCACCCTCATCACTATAGAATTGTGGCATTCATATTTGTGGCACTTACCTTGCAGAGTTGCTGTAAAGATTGAATGAGAATGTCTTGACAATACTATATGTGTGTCAGTGATGATTGTTTTGAATCTCTAGACTGCCATCCGGTCTACTGGGTATCCTACCTAGCTTTATGATACCTATACATTCAATAAGTATGTTTTCTATGTTTTCAAGTAATTTTCTTTCTTTTTCTTTTTCTTTTTGGAGGGCAATTGGGGTTAAATGACTTGCCCAAAGTCACATGACTAGTAAGTGTGTCAAGTGTTTGAGGCAGCATTTGAACTCAGGTCCTCCTGACTCCAGGGCTGGTGCTCTACTCACTGCGCCACCTAGCTGCCCCTCAAGTAATTTTCTAAATTGATGAAGAGATACAGTAGCAAAGAGTTGCAAACAAAATAGATGCCCATTGGTTTGGGAATGGCTAATCAAATTGTGGCACATGAATGTAATGGTGCTAAAAGAAACAAGCATGATTAATACAGAGAAACATGGAAGGTTCTACATGAACCGATGCACAGATTAGTAAGCAGAGCGAGGAAACTAACATATAAAGTGACTACAACAAGAACAACAGTCATGACACCATTGAAACTGGATGTTGTGAAATTATAAAAAACAAGCTAAACCCCAAAGGTGACATAAGACCCCTCATAACCCTGCCTTACTCCCCAGTGAAAAAAGGAAGTGTGATTGTCTTATATAATTCCTTATTGAATTCATATTGTTCTTTGATTATCACTATTTTTTCCTGTGTTCAAAAATCATTTTTTTTAGTAACTTGCATTTCCTAATTGGTCAGGGTCCCTTAAATTCTGGATGGTTCTATCTTGGGGATAAAGCCAACCAGGTAGTTCTAAGATGACCAGAATAAAGCCTTATTTAGCAGAATTTAAATAGTAACTTTCTTGTTACTATAAGACTGACTTGAAGCTTTGCAGCCTACAAGAGTGTTTGTTAGCATATGCTCTTTGCAGAGTCATTGCTATGATAGCAAATATCAACCTCATTTCCACCTCCTTAGTCCAGACCTCTCATTTCATTGGTAGGGAACTCCACATGCAGAAACTTCTACCAATTCTGATTTACAACAGTTATTTTACAATTTATACTCAGAGATTTGCTGGGGGGTTCTGAAAGGGTAAGTGACATGTGCAGAGTCACACAGTCAACATATATCAATGGTAGGACATTAATTCAGTTCATCTTGAAACTGAGGCCAGCTAGCCACTACTCCATACTGCTGCCCCAGTGACCTGACTGTTAGACACCATGAAATCACTTGCCAGATTGCCATTGAATCCTCCCCAGATTTATGGTCTTAACAACTACAACCCAGGTGGTCTTATATCCCAATAACTCCAGTTAATTAGAGTTATAAAAACCGTAGATTATAGATGACTACTGAGCTATTTTTCAGCAGCCCTTAGCCAGGAAAGAAGAATGACTGCTGGGAAAAAGGAAGGAAATATTCTTGTGTGCCAGACACTGTGCTAAATGCTTCATCTCATACCTATCCTCACAACAACCCCGAAAGGCAGGTGCCATTATTGCTCAGATTCAGTTGAGGAAACTGAGGCAAACAGAGGTTAAGTGACTTGTCTGGGGTCACATAGCTAGTTAATATTAAGGGCCAAATTTAAACTCAAGTCTTCCTGACTCTAGACCCAGGGATCTATTCACTATGTCACCTAGCTACCTCAGTGAAGGACGTTTTCTTGGGTTTCCCATAGACTTGCCATATCTTCTCAAAGACTTCAATCATAATTTCCTTCCTTGCCAAGCATCTTCGTTCATTCCTTGTTCTCACCAATCATCTTATTTTTCTTGGTTTTGCTTATAGGAAACCGGAACATCTGAGTCTCTGGCATTTACTTGATGAAGGTGGACATCTCTATTACATGAAAGGCAAAGTCTCATTTTATTGTAATGTTGCAGTGGGGAGGAAGGGTAAGAAATACGTAAGATTAAAACAATAACTCATGTTTCTATCTTTCAATATACTTATGAAATGCTTTTGTCTTAATAACCTAGTGAGGTATAAAGATTATCATCTATATTTTATAGGTGAGGACTAAGGCTCAGAGGGGTTAATTGGCTTGTTTGAGGTTATATAGCTATTATGTGTCAGAAATGGAACCAGAAACCAGGTCTTCTGACTCCAGACCTTGTCCTTTTTTTTGTTACAATTACTGAACAATTAAAGCAGGTTGGAGGGATAGAGGCACATGAGATAGCCTAAGTGTAGCTCAGGTCCAGGAATATCAAATCTGGTCACAGTCATGGTTATTCTATTCCCTCCCCAGACTTTGCTTGGCAGGGAATGTGATTAAAATTCCAGGAACTGATTAGTAGTCCTCTAGGACTAGGGAAGACTAGCCTATTGATGTGAGGGCTTATAATGAAGGAAGTACCTTAGAAAAGGATGATCATGAAAAATGAATTATGATTATTCCTAAGAGATAAAGGAGAGCAGAGTTATAATTAGGAATTTATGAATCTGGTTTAAGTCCCACAGCCTCCTTCTCTGAGTTGAAACATCAGTACATGCCTCCTTGTGCTGAGTATTGGGTACATGAAGATGCCCCACAACTGGTGTTTTAGGCTGCGTACCTCACCTCATCTCTTTATTTACCCCCGGGGAAAATTTCTACCCTTTGCTCATTTCCCCAGCATAGACCAAAGTCATTGTCATCCCACTCTCCTAGTAAGAGCTCTGAAGTGCAGTGGGGTTCTAGAGTTAGGATCCTGACTAAAAAATATACTATAGCAACCTTAAGCTTTAATGAGATTATTCTGTAAAGGAGGCCTCTCCTTTTCTTCCCTTTCCCCATTACCTTAGAGGCCTATAGGCAAGGAACAGAGGGATAGTACAGGGAAGGACTGGATGGAATGATGCCAAATGTATCATAGCAAATAAGGAATTTGAGAAAAATTACAAACTGTGCTTCAGACTTTGCAACTCCTGTTGGTTTTTTTTTTTTTTTTGCCTTTCTCTCAGCTGTTACTACTTGGGGCTAGTCAACATGAGCTAATTAGCTACTGATTGTGGCTGTTGCTGACATGGAGGTGGCTGGTGAAGCCTTGTACTTAGTCATTCCTATGTCTCACTGGCTGTGGTGGTCTTGGCCATGTTTTTGGTCCCTTACAGTTTATGCCCTGTAGTGATTTCGACTTGACAATCCTGTCTACAAGAGGAAGTGTTGCTTCATCTAAGACTTTTCCTGGTTCCCACGGTTCCTACTTCCTTTCTAAGGCTACCTTCCATTATATTGGTATTTTACCTTCTATCTACAGAATTATGTGTACATTGTTTCACCCATCATACTTTAAGCTCTTTGAGGGTAGGACTGTTTTGGCTTTCCTTTCCTATATGGACTAACTGACAAATTAGAAGAAAGAATAAAAATGAGAAGATATGGAAGCAATTAAAACAGCTGTAATCTATCACTGTTTCCTAAAGAAGTTTAACAGATGCAAATCAACTGGCACAATGAGGAAGTTAAAAGAGCTCAGAAACTGCCTGAGCCAGCAAGTACTTGATCTCCTTGCCAAGTGAAGAACTATGGCAGTCAGGGGCAACACAAGTTAAGACTATAAACTCATTTGTAAAATTTTACAATGAGAGGATCATAAAACATTTGCAGTAAAATTTCTTCATGAAACCGTGAGAAGAGGAAGAGCCAAAATGGCAGAGTAGCAGGAAGACATACAGCCTGGCTCCCCAACATAACTCCTTCACAGACATCTATAAAATACACCAGACTGAGTCCCAATTGGGAAATCCAAGAGGGAAAAAATCACAGTGAGTCATATTTTTTCAACCAGGTCTGTATATAGATCTCTCTATATACAGAAAGATCTTGGGGCACTGGGGATGGGGCTCTAGCTGGGAAAGCATTCCATTGGAGCAACTGAAAAGGATTGAGGTTGTTTACCAGGGTGAAAACAGGTCCCAAACAAAAGAGCCCAACCTTGTGTAGAATGAGAGATAATTAGACTACCTGAAAGTCATAATTAAAGAAAGGGCCTATTATACATCATATTTCAAGAAATAACAAAAGAAAATAGTTCAGGTCTCTTAGAACCACAAGGTAAGGTGAAAAATAGGAAGAGTCCACTGCTAACCTCCTGAAATAAAACCTCAAGGGAGAATTTCCAGAAACATTACAGTGCAAATCTAGAACTTCCAAGTTAATGAAAAAATGTTGCAAGCATCCAGAAAGAAAAAAAAGTACTGAGGAGCCATAGTCGGCACCATAAATAATTTTAGCAGTTACCACTATAAAGGACCAGAGAACTTGGAATGTGACATTTCAGAAGGCAAAAGATATAAGCTTAACACTGAGAATAACTTACTCGGAGAAACTGAATATACTATAGGAGAAAAAAATGAATTTTTCATGAAATAAAGGACTTCTAAGCATTCTTGATGAAATTACCCCAAAGCTTTGTAGAAATTTTGAAATATAAACAGGAGTCAAGAGAAACAAAAAGGTAAACATGAATGAACAATCATAAAGTACTAAAGAGTCAATTGTTTGCATTCTAATTTGGGGAGATAATTTTACATCCTTTCAGAACCCTATTATCATCATGGGTCATATAGGGAGAGAATTAAGATAGAGTATCTGGGAATGATTTTGCTATGTTTTAGTGATCATAAAAGAAGAACAGAAAGGGAAGAAAAACAAAACAACAGGTGGTGAAAGAGAGAACGATGTTGGGGGAAATGATTTCATACAATTTGAATGCACAAATGAAAAACTTTACAAAAAAAAGAGTCAGGGAGAAAGTAACACCTGAACTTTACTGTCATCTGAATTAGTTAAATGAGGGAAGAAAACATACACAGTTGGGTATAGAAATACAATTCACTAAATAGGGAAATGAGAGAAAGGAGAAAATAGAGTGGGAGGAAAAAGAGGGCAGGTAGATTAGGGAAGGGATTAGTCCTAATCAAAATAAACTCTAATTTAGAAGGGTGGATCTCTAAGAGGGATTTAAAAGAAAGTATAAGAACCTGTGATTCCTTGAGGCATACAAAAAGACAAGAGGGGGAAGGAGAGCAGAAGTATATTGCACTTAACCCTGAGCATTGGTACTGAGTACACTTTTTCTCTCATTCCTTATAAAGAGGGGACAGGAAACAAATAAAAGGAAAGCGTAAGAAAAGAGGATGGAGGTAACACACAATGATAATTACTGTGAATTTTGATGAGATAAACTCATCCATAAAACGGAAGGGGATAACAGAATGGATTTGGAAGCAAAAGTCAAACAGTATTTTGTTTATAAAAAAACACACTTGAAACATACACATTCACACAGAGTTAAAATAAGGTGCTCGAGCAAAATCTATTATGCTTAAGTTAAAATGAAAAAGTCAGAAGGAGCAACAAAGGCAACAGTGAAAATAGACAACTAAAAGAGATCAACGGGGAAACTACATTTTGTTGAAGACTACCACAGGCAATAAAATGATATTAATGCTAAACATGTCAAGTGACATAGCCTCTAAATACCTTTTTTAAAAAGTTAAATGAATTATAGGGGAAAATTGCTAGTAAAGTTGTAAAAGTGGGGGATTTTAATTGATTTCTTTCAGACCTAAATATAACTAACAAGAAGAAAGAAGTTAAGGACAACCAGAATAGAATTTTAAAAGAGTTAGATGTAATAAACCTCTGGAGATTATTGAAAAGAAATAGAAAGGGGTAAACATATTTTAGATAGTCAAAGAAATTTTATAAAAATTGACCACATATCAGGATTGTAATAGTAATGAAATTTGAAGTTCCTTTTGTATTGCTAAACTGAGAGGTACTTAGCAACTAGTTCAAATTAAACCTCTTTTAAAGAAACAGAAGGCATGAATCCCTGTTGCTGATGTAACAGGAAGGGGATGAAAAGGGAGGAGCAAAACTGTATATAAGGAAAAGCCCCAGAGAGGGAAAGTCGGAACTTCTTGGGATAAGCTTCATGGAGGTAGAAGCAGCTGCTGCCAGGTAGGCTGAAGAGGAAAGGCCCAGGCTGAAGAGAATGATTTTGATTTTGGGAACCTGGGTAAAGTGATTTTGATTCTGGGAACCAGCTGAAGTTTCTGTTGGGGAGCTGCCAGCTTCTCCTGGGAGTTGCTGCAGACTTCCAAGGGCAAGTTGGAGCTACCAAAGACTGAGGAAGCATGACTCTGATTCTAGTACTTTGTATGAACCTGTTTGTGGCCTTGTTGAGCCTTGACTTCCTGGGAACAGAGACTGTGAAGGATTTAAGGTGAACTGGATGCTGTGAGCTTCAATGTGGAACAGGAACTGCACAGATAGCTGGACAAGGAACTGGGAGCTGTCTGCCTTTGAACCAGGTGACAGTTTGGTGAATGTAGGTAGGAGCTGGGACCATGAAAGGGGATCAAGGAATCTGAGAGCCTACCTTGGGTAAAGATGAAAAGACCTCTCCATGAATACTGAGTAGTGATTGACCCTGATGTGAGATTTTGCTTTGGGACTCACTTTGGGAAGAGTTGTGTTGGTTTGCCAGATGAGACTCTGGGCAGCCATTGAGCCTCCCAGCTTTGAAAACCCAGACGTTGGTGCTTCCCTCTCTGGTAACACATTAGGTATAGATGTAATGGTCAGATGGCTGGAAGCTCTGTTTGCTGAACTGTGTTTTCTGTTGGGTAGTCACTGATTGAATTGTAATTTATTTGTGATCGTACTTTGTGATTGAATTAAGGACTCTGTGATTGACTAAATGAATGTACTACCCAGGGGCGGAGTACTTTGACTTTTGTATTTTGTGACCTTTAAGGAGGCAAACCTCACTAAGTGATTGACTAAATGATTGTACTTAGTTTTCACCACAGTGGTCATATAGTTTTGAAAAATGTGGCCATTTTCTGTGAGAAGTTGTAACATTGTGAATGCCATATCTTGATTTTCTGTGAATGTGTTTTTCTCTGATTTGTTATTGAATAAATAGTGTCCACTATATTACATAATCAGAACCTTGAAAGCTGTTCACAGCAGCATTCTTCTGGAAAGCTGCTTGTGTGTGGCTTTATAAGGACATAAAAATCTCACAGATAATTACAAAAAAGCAGAAATACTAAGCACATCTTTTACAGACCACAGTGTAAAAAAAATATGCTCAATAAAGGAGTAGTGAAGAAAAAGATTAATACATTTCTTCTCTAATAATTTTTGAATCTTAAAGAATGGGTGGGACAAAGAACCTGTTATAGAAATAACTTATAATTTCATTAAATATAATAACAACAATAGGATAAGATGCCAAATTTTTCTGGGGATACAACATTAGCATTACTTTGTGGAAATTCTATATTTGTAAACATTTTCATCAATAAAAGTGAGAGTGGAATAATGAATTGGGCATATAACTAATAAAAAATCCCTAGAAAACCAACAAATTAGCATCCCTGATTAAATGCCAAAATATAAATCAAAATGAAAATTAAGGAAGAAATTATCAAAATGAGGGGGAGAAAAAGGGGGACAGGAAGGGGGGAAGAGAGAGGGAGTGCAAGTGAGCAAGCTCAAGTATAAGGGAGGAATTTAGGATATAACTAAAGTTATGAGCCTGGGTAAAATGGAGGATGGCAGTATCTGACAGTAAATATCAAAATGGGGGTGGACAATTCTTTGAGAAAGGTAATGGGTGAAGTCTCGGGCCCATTGTATTTGAGATAACTGCAGGATGTACAATTTAAGATGTTCAAATGGGAGTTTGTGATGAGAGACTGAAACTCAGGAGAGAGATTAGTGCTAGACACACAGATCTGGAAATCATCTACATAGAGAGGATAACCCCATAGGAGCCTATGAGATTACCTAGTGAAATAGTATATAGGGAGAAGATAAAACGCAAGACAGAAACTTGGTGGACACCCGTGGTTATGACTTGGATGCAGATCCAGGAAAAGATACTGAGAGTGGTCAGATGGGTTATTGGAGAACCAGGAAAGGGTCATGAAAAACTAGAAAGAGTAACCAAGAAAACTAACCAGAGGCCACAGAAGGGTCAAGAAGGATGAAGACTGAGAAAATGCTATAAGATTTAGCAATAAAGAGATTATTGGTAACTTTGTAGTTTCAGTTAAATAACAAAGTCAGAAGTCAGCTTGCAAAGGTTTTAAAAGCTGAAGAGAATAGGTTTTGTTAGTTTTGGGTTTTTTTGTTTGTTTTTGGATGGGACAGATAGCCTCCCTATTGCAGGCAATAGGAAAAGAGCCAGTAGGGAGAGATTTGGGATAATAATGGGATTAATATGCTGGATAATATGGGAGAGAATAAGATCAAGGGTACATGCAGAAAAAATCTTATTTGGCAAGGAGAACATGAAACATGGGTGAAGGAGGAAATGATGATGAAAGACATCTGAGTGATGTGAGAAGAGGGAGCTTTTGATTAATGGAAGAAAGGAAAGAGGCATTTATTAAGCACTTTCTGTGTACCTAGCACTGTGCTATACAGTTTATGAATATTCAAGATAACCCTGGGAAAGTGTAGGTGCTATTATTGTATCTATTTTACAGCTGAGGAAACTATAATAGGCAGAAATTAAGTGACTTACCCAGGGTCACACAGCTAATAAGTCTCCGAAGCTCTATTTGAACTCAGTTGTTCCGGATTCCAGGCCCAGTGTTCTATCCACTGTGACATCTAGCTACTTCCAGCTAGGCCTTTAAATGATGGAATTATAATTTATTTGTGGTTGTACTTTGTGATTGAATTAAGGACTCTATGATTGACTAAATGATACTACCCAGGGATGGAGTACTTTGACTTTTGTATTTTGTGACTCTTTGGGTAAAGTATAAAGCAAGATCCTCAGATGAGAGGGTAGGGAATAAGGGATGCCTTGAGACACACAAACTGGGGATAGTGGCTGGGATGAATGGAACAGCAAATTAGTTTAGAGAGGGATGACCTTGTTATAGTCAGGGCCCAGTTGAAATAATACAACATAAATTTTAGTGGGCCCACCCAGCATGGCTTTATAATTTCCTCCAGCTCCATTCAGAAGCATATGAATAATAGTGAAGAAGGCAGATGCTGGGAGTAATCATAAGTTGGGGTTCCTCAAAGTAAGATCATTGGAATGAGCAATAGGTCAAGGAGAAAAGGGATCCAAAGGATGTATTGGATAGTTGCCTGGTGACACCAAGTGTTTGAGACACGTTTCAGTACAACATATAACAAATACAACAATTTGTCAGAGTTGGATCTTGAACCCAGGGAGCTCCTTAGCCATTAAAAGCATTAAGATTTAAAAGTGCTAGACCTTAATTGTTGCCTCCATTAGAACTTTTACTGATTTTTGAGATATGTGCTATTAAGAATGATGTACTACAATTATTTTGGCCCTATTCTATTAATATGGAGAGAGAACTAAGCCAAACCAAGGTGATTTCCCAAGCCTCCCCATTCGCTTCCTCCTTTCACACACAAATTGAAGCCTACCCCAAGAAGCCAAGAAAATAGTCAATGGCATGGCAATCCAGGAAAATAAAGATTCGGGAAAGGTGCTAGTAACTAGAGACTGTTTTCAGGGGAATTTAGTCATCATCATTGACAAAAATGGTTTGTTCCCGTGTGCAGTCATCCAAGATTAGCATCTTCTTGTACTTGTCTTACCTGGTAGACTGTATATGTGTGTAAAAACAAAAGTCCTAAGTAGCTTCAGATCTGTCCATTTTAGAAGCCTCCTAATTTTCCTGCTTTTTTCCCTGCCCGCTTCTACTCCTCCCCCTCCTCCTATTTTCTTCTATTCAATGAAAGATACTCTACATAAAAAATATAGTTGCCAGAGTTAGTTGTGTATTTTTGTTGATGGAGTAGAGATCACTTTTGTGGGATGAGTCCACTTTTCAATACCTTTGAGAGTACTCAGGTTTGTGGTACTTAAAAAACAAGACTGCTACCTCTCTGAGAGGCAGCTGGACGTAGTAGATTTAACTTTGAACTTGGAGTCAGGAAGACCTGAATTCAAATTCTTCCTCAAACACTTATAAGCTTTGTGTGCAAATCATTTAATTCCTCTGTGCCTCAGTTTCCTCATCTGTAAAATGGCATTAATACTAATGTCTACATCCCTGGGCTCTTGTGATGCTCAAGTGAAATAACATATGTAAAGTGTTGTGCAAACCATAGCAATTGTTGTTATTACTACAAAGACATTCATATTGTGGCTTAACCAGCAAAAGATGTCACCCAAACAGCAAATCAGAATCCCAATTTTGAGCTGAAGAAATTTGTTTTTCAAGATGTAACCCCCACTTCTGGGTGCACACTGAATCTGATAGACCTATGGGGATAAGTTTGTGTCTGAAATTAGACCATAACCTTCAACATTTAAAGAACTAGCATATTTTTCCTCTCTGCTTTTCATCACAGAGTATCAGTGTTGGAATGGGCTTCAGGGAACTGAGTTGCCGTCCAACTGAGTTGCCGTACAACCCAATCCATAACCAAAAAATGGAATTCTGATGCTCCTGAGAAGTGGTCATCTAGCCTTTTCTTGGAATCATCCAATAGTGGCTGGGAGAGGAGTACCTTTGGAAGCCGCCCATTCTTCATTTGGATAATTTTAATTGCCAAGACACTTTTCCTTTCAAGGCCTAAATGTGCTTTAAAAAAACAAATAAACAAAAATCCTTCCTTCCATCAATTGTTCTTAGAGATGTTTTCTGGGGCCAGAAAGCACAAATCCAATCTCTCATCCACAGGACACCCTGGTAAGTCAGTTGTAATCTGCTTCCTGACCTTTTTTTTCTTCAGATTTAACAGCCCCAGTTCTTTCAGAGGATCACGTGAATTCAAAGCCCTTTTAATTGATATTGTAGGAAGATGGCCAGGGTTCTTAGATCTGGGCAATCACTCCTCCTAGGCTTAGAGATGTACCATTTTACTAAGTCATAGGGGGAACTGCTTCTAAACTCCCTCCTCCAACCCAGGAAGCCACAAAGGCTCCCCCAGTCTTGTAGATATCCTAGGACAAATAAGTTGCTGGAACAGGTTGAGGACCAAGCACAGTGGGCTGAACCCTGAAACTTTGGTAGTCTCAGCATTCTGTGTCTGAGTTCAAAGGCACTGAGGCTCAGCTGCGCGATGGCTACAGAAAAACAATTTTTAAGCCTTCTTGGAGGGTTCAGTGTGGCATTCCCTGACTAAGCCAGGCAGGGGATTAAGTCTTCCCCAAACCTCTGCCTGGCTGATTAAACTTGGCTCAGATTTAGGACATTCCAGAAGGGTTCAGTATAGCACTCCTGGAAACAGATTCTGAGGCTAACCCAATTCTAAAAGGGCCCCAACCCAACCCTAGCCTGGCAGAGTGAAACCTCATGGTGTTCAGACCAGGATCCAAGTAGACACCAGTGGAGTTAGTCAAGCTGTGAGAAAAAGGCTGTAGGCAAACTCAGCCTCAGCAGCCCCTGAAACCTGTAGTAAGGGCTTAGAAGAGGAGTAACTCCACCCTACCCCAACTCTCCCCTTCCCCCATCCTGCCCCACCACATACCGCAGTCCACTATCAGGGAGAAAAGACACCAGGCAGAACCTATAGCAGGAACAGGTCCCTGAACCTGATGACAAGAGAGAGTCTGAAGTAAGGGCCATGACAAGCTTAGTCTGACCTACAGTACTCAAGACCTAGCAGATCTTGCTTGTATCATAGTTTCCCAATCTCACCAAAGGGCAGTTCCCAAGGGAAACCGGAATCATTATGAGAAAGTACTTCTGGATAAAAAGATTCCTAGGGAATAAAGCCTGCAGAGGATAGTGACTCTACAAATTCAAGTAAAGTCTCCAAAAATGCGCTGGAAATGCAGGTATTTACAGAGGGAGTGAAATGAGATATGGGATGGAAAAAGTAAGAGAAAAGAAGGACAAAGAAAACAGACACCTTAGAGCAGATGCTGGGAAATCTTGTAAATCTTGTTCAAGAACTGAATGTCCTAACAATTAGAATGGACCAGTCCAAAAAGAATAACTCAATAATATAAGAAATATCAAAACAAAAGAAAATCAAAGAAAATCTAATATTGAAAACAACTGGCCTGGAAAACAGATCAAGGAGGGATGAACTAAGAATTATCAGATTCTTCTGAAATTAGGATTTTTTTTTTAAGTCTAGATATCATATTTAAGGAAAAACAGATTCTACTTTGTTAGACAAAGCTTGCTTGGAGCCTTGGTAAAAAAGAGCCTTAAGTTATCATACAGAGCATGTCACCATCATCTGTCTAATCTTGTTATGGAATCCCTTCTGGAGGTTTATCAGCTCTTATGATACCCTTGGTTTCTTGGGAGCAATGGAGACTTCTAGTGGACAGTCACAGAAAACAGGGACAAGTTGTTTCTTGGAGAAAGCACTCCTGAAGCAAAGATGACACAAAGGTAAGTGACCAGGTAACACAAGTGGTTTCTATTCCAAGCCTAACTAGTCAGAAGTTCCTAACAATGGGTGTGCCTGAAAGTGATAGACCAACTTGTGAAATAATGAGCTCCCCTCTGATGAAACTATTCAGTCAGAGGCCGGATGACCACTTATCCAAAGAGCTTGTAGGGAAGATACAGGGATTGGCTAAAGGTTTGAACCTTTGATGTCCTTTTTTATTCTATAATTCTATAGTAAAAGTGTAGATATTACAGTCAGGGCCTAATTATGAATTATCATTGAACATTAACCTAAAGGCTATTTGATAATCAGTGTAACCAAAACAACAGAAAATCTCCAGTGCAGTATGAGATACCTTCCATTTATTGATTACATATTTCTTGCTTGGCCTTGTAAATTATTTACATTTGAGATTTAAGGGACATACAGATATATACATATTTTATATATATGTATATATATGTGTATACATATATGCACACACATATATGTATATATGTATATACATGTATATATGTATATATATTATATAGTTTTGTCTCAGATCCATGATCTCTTACATATTAGATTGTTTTATATCCTTGAATGGATGCAAAAATGGAAAGTAAGGAAAAAGGGAGGGAAAGAGGGAAGGAAGGAAGGGATAGAGGAAGGAAGATAAGAAGGAAAGAAGGAAGGAAGGAGGGAGGGAGGGGAGATAGGCAAGTAGGTAGATAGGTTTCTCACAGTATAGCTTAGTACAGCAGAAAGAACACTGACTACAGAGTCAGAGATCCTGGGTTCAAATCTGGAAAATGACACTAACAATGTACTCTTAGATAAGTTTCTTAACCTAAATTTCCCCAATAGAAAAATGAGCAATTATATTAGATACAATACAATAAGGTCCCTTCCAGAACTAAATTTGGTCCTTTGATGAAGCAATACCCATATCTTACAATATCCTGACACTAGGCAATAGTAATTTTTATTTTCACATATAGCAAATCAGTGACAATACTATATTACTGCAGGTAATTGGGTTTAGTGGGGGTTTTCAGGGTGGGGCGGGGCTTTTTTCCCTTTCAGTTTGGATTTGATTTTAAGTGCTAATTTAGATTCATTGGTTTTAGGAAGCAAAAATTAACATACCTCCCCTTCTCTTTTTAGATCCTTGAACTTATAAAACAAAGGTCTGATTTTTTAAAAATGGAAGGTGTTTGTTGAGAAAAGAACAAGGAAACTCAGTATCATTTTTTCCTGTTATCCATAGCGATGCATCAAGCCAACATTCATTTGTTAAGTACCTATTATGTCCCAAGCACTAAGGGCTAGAGATACAAAAAAAAAAGGCAAAAAAAAAGTCCTTGCTTTCAAAAAGCTCACAATCTAATGAAGGAGACAATATGCAAGCATCTATGTACTAACAAAATATATAAGAGATAACTTGGAGATCATCTCTGGTGTGTTAATTTTTGACATTTGCAGGTAAATCATTATTGGCAGATTCATATTTGCTATTAGTAACCTAAAGTTTGCCCAACAGAGGTGCTTATGAACTTGAAAAAAATAATTAATGCAGTTAAATTAGGCAACTCTGATCTTCCTTTCCACATGCTTCCCTACCCCAACTGCTTGATGTTTTATTTATTTAACACAGTGGTAAATTAGCACAGTGCAAAAAGCTGGAAAGCAGTTGATGTAATATCTTATCAGAACTGTTACTCCACACAATCACAAGCTGAGGGAGGCACTTTGCGTGTGCTGTTGGATTGTTTTGAGGAATTTTAAGAGGACAAAAGTCATGAAGTTACTCATTCCCTTTCTAAAGCAGTTTAGTATAGAGTCACTGATTTTGTTCTTGGAAGTAAGAAGAGACCATCTGTAAGGAGTTCAGTTGCTAAACTTGTTAGAAGACTACCAAATGATGTCTCAAAATATCTTCTAACTTTCTGTTCTTGGCTCTACCTCCATATATACCAGCCCTCATATATAGTATATTCTATTTTTATCCTGTAGCGATGTCCCATTAGAATTTTGGCTTCTCTCTCATGTAGTCTATTTCATATCAGGCATCTCATAACTAGGGGAGAATTCTTGCTTTGAGTCTTCATTAAAGAGGAGCCCTTTGATTTCATTGGTATAGGGGATTTTCTCAATATCAGTAGTCACTTGTTCTATAACTTAGAGTCCTAGAGAGTTGCCTGGAAGCATTAAATGATTAAGTAACTTGATCAGGATAAACCAGTTTCTATGTATTTGAGGTCAAGTTTGAACCCAAGACTTCCTGATTCTGATGCCAGTTCTGTTTATATGTCACAACTGCCTCTCAGGTATCCTGAGGTTGGGTGTTGTTGTTGTTGTTGTTGTTATTATTATTATTATTACATAGTTGAATTTTCTTCCTGTTGTCTTTCCATGACAAATGAGAGAATAAAATCAGGAAATATAATAGGAGGAAAGGAAACCTAAATCCTTATGGAAGGAATAGCAAATAGGCAAATAGGAGTCCTAAAATCTCTGAAACTAGAGATGAATATGAAGAAACAGAGGCAAACAATGTCTGATATGTGCTATAGTAGGTCATAGGAAGTCTTTTGAATAAGATACTGTTCAAGCAGAACTCACCAGAGTGAGAATATGCCTGGTTTGAGGTGTAACCCACTAAAAATGAAGGGTGTGTATTACCTTTGTAGATTCCATATGTGTCAACATGAGTTGTCTATGTGTGTGATTCATGGGATGCGTTGATGGATATTTCTGACTTCTTGTCCAACTCTTTCCAATGGAGACTGTTCCTAGAGGAAATTAGGAGAAGGAGCATGAAGCTGGCTATTCTGCTGACCTCAGAGAGGAATTATCAGTAGAGTTATATCTATTTGCCTTTTTAAAAAATGGCTATTTTAAAGGAATATTTTTTCACTAAGTTCTAATCACATGCTTGGCCGGTCTCTTTTAAAGAGGAAGAGATGCCCCAAGCTTCTGGATGAAAGCTTAACCCCTTTCCACCAAATGCTAGGTACACAAAAAATCAGTACAAATAGTGATTAACAAGCAAACCCATTTATCCAAACAGATAACAACAGAAATCAGAAAAGTGAAACAGATCAGAATTCAATAGACAATAAAGAGAGTGAATGAGCTCTCCTACTTGGAATTAAAATATCTCAGCTTGACCAAGAGAGTTCCTAATCCCACCGAGGGGGAAATTCTGTGAAGTCTTGAGGATGGGAATATGAGTTGAGGTTCCTCTACATTTCTGCTGCTTCTCAAAGTTTTTTCTCTCTCCAGAGTAAGTCCTGAAGAGAGTTTCACATCATTTGTGTCCCCTGTCCAAGGCAGTAATCTCTCTCCTTTCCAAAGTTCTCACATTCGTCCTCTTCCCCAGCAGACAGTGAATAATCTTTCCCATGGGCCAATTTGGGATCACTATTAGAGAGTAGTAGGTAAACCCCTCCTGGGGAACCTGAAGTACAAGATAGCTATGTTTTGACTTATAAAGAACCCCCTCCACCTACCCTGTCTGCACGTATTCTATACTATGGCTTCACATACATCTAAGATCACGGGTATCCATATATAGTTCTTGGACACTAGCTATGGCCATTTTTTTTTTTATCTACCAGATTCCAAAGAAAGTTCACAAAGGGTCCACTAGAGGGTGCCTCAGGTTGTCACATGAAATTTTTCCTTTGGGATTCTAGATTTACTCATTGGGAACATACTTTTTGGCCTGAGATATAGTGCTGCCATGCTAACTTATTTGTAGAAAAGGTATATTGTTGTAAGCCATGGCACAGGTGTTTCTGATTGTAAATGAGTTGCCTTTGGGGCTAAAATTTGCATTTCCTTTTTTTCTACTTTTTAAATGGACAGAATTGAGGTTTTATTAATTTAAAATGGGGAATCACAATTCTTGCCCTAACTACCTCCTCTGAAGATTATAGAAGATTGTAGTGAGGATCAAATGAAATTATGTAGGTTCTTTAAGGCAGGGATTATTTCATTTTTGTATGTGTGTCCCCAATGCCTAACATGGTGCCTGATACATGATAAAGATTTACTAAATGATTGAATGTGAACTATAAATCCTTTAAAACATGAACTATTATTATCATTGTTCAGTGTGTAAAGAGGGCTTTGCCAGTGGGAATGACTGACCTTTAGAAAATGTTACTCAACTCAATATTTCTGACAACTGGAATTATAAAAAAGATTCATTTATTGAATGCCAAATTTATTGAATTTTTGAATAAGTGTGTGGAAAGAAGCCTATAACTGGCACTCAGGAGACTGTGAATAAGTATTGGCTCTACTGCTCACTTACTTAGTGACCTTAGAAAGATCACTTGACTTTTCTGGGCTTTAGTTTTCTCATCTGAGAGGGAGAGAGAGAGAGAGAGAAAGAAAGAGAGAGAGAGAGAAAGAGAGAGAGAGAGACAGAGAGAGACAGAGAGAGAGAGAGAGAGAGAGAGAGAGAGAGAGAGAGAGAGAGAGAGAGAAGAGAGATCACCTCAGATAATCTCTAATGTTTTTTTAAAACTCTACTGTTCTATTGCCTTTGGGGGGGTTTTGGGTGGTGGAAATTGGCTTCTCTGTTTTTCTCCCTAAGGTCTCTATTATATCATAAACTATGAATGGAAATTCTCTCAAGTATCAACCAGCAACAATGCCACCTCTTTGTTAAATAAAAACTGGAAAATCCACTGACCTAATTCAAGTTCATAGCATGTTCTAAGTATTTAGTAGTAATGAGAAAAATCCCTTTGCCACTTATTTTTTTGTGAAAACAAACAACAGTATCTTTTGAAAACTGGGGACTTCCAAGGTTTTGGTTCTGTTTCTGTGTTTTCCTTTTGCATCTGCTTTGTGGCCACCACATTTTCTGTAGTTTTGGATCTTACCTGAGATTTTCCAAAAGCTTTGACTTTCCTCAGGATGTAAAAAGAATTGCCAAAAGTGGAGTGTTTTTTCCCCTTTGGTCCAATTCTTTCATTCTTGAAAAAATAAAATCATTGTTAGTCTGCCCATGTCATTTTCTCATAGCAGGCTTTTATTTTCGCTTACAAAACCATGCAGACTGAAAACATAATTGCAATCAGTTTCAATTTAAAAGTTAAGTAAAAAAAATTTCAAGAACTACTTGCATCGAATGAAGTAATTGGCATTAAGTGCTACTTGGAGCAGCAAACCAGTAATTTCCAATTGACATTAAACTGGAAATCATTTCATGTCAGTTGGTATTAATTGGACACATTTGCACTAAATTAATATAAAACATTTTGGTACCTGGAAAAAAGTTTTTCCATAAGGCTGGATTTTCCATTAAGTCAATATTAAATGGGCATGATGAGATGGCTGAATAGCTATTGGGCAACAAGAACCATTGATGGTACAAGTTCACTGTGAGCACAAAGAAAGAACGCTGGCTTTGGAGCCAATGGACCTTCATTTTATGAATAGCTCTCCTACCTGGCTAAATAAGATACTTAACCTTTCTAGGCCTCATTTTTCTCACCTGTAAAATGGGAGAGTTGGGTTAGATAACTTTTAAAAGTTCTTTTAGATCTAAATCTATTATGTCATCATCCCATGGCAGAAAATGCAGAATTGGAAGAAGAGGATAGTATCAGACATGCTTAGTATTGTGCCTAAACCCAAATCCCAGGTCACCTGCCCACCACCTGATTCGTGGCCCACCATTGCTCCCCTGTGCCCCACCATGAAGCCCCTTTTTATTTCTGTCTCTGTCTCTGTCCTATATCCTGTCCTAGCTTGGAACAGCTATAAGGCACGACTGGGCATTGCTCAGGGCAAAGTTCCCTATTATTGTTCTATATATATATATATATATATATATATTTTCCCTTGAATCTTTATGAGTGTATAAAGTGCAGCTCAGGGTTATGGCACAACATAGAGACTCTGTCCTGTTCCATTAACGAAGCAGGGTCCCCACACCCTCTGCCCGGAACATGACCCTAGCTTGTCCTGGGACTTTCCAGTTCCCCCCATTCCCCATGACCCACTACCCTGTTCTGGAAAGAGCTAACTACCCCTCTTCTTCCGAGGGACAACTGAGTCAAAGGAGATTGTACCCCTGTACCCTCATACCATATTCCAAAATTAGCCCTGAACTATAGATCTAACCAATGATTGTTCTTTTTGCATCTGTTGTCATGGCTTCTGATTTTGTGGTTTTGGCCTATAAAATCAGGTCTGTAATCCCAAAGATCACTGCCTGATTTGAGTGTACACTCCAGGTAGTTGCGTGCTTGATCAATAAATCCACACCTAAATTTATCTTGAACCCAGGTCTCGGCTCGCTCTTATTCTCTGCACAAGAGTATGAACAAAGAAAACCAGAACTGGGCAGCATGATGCTCTAGTCTGATTCACCATACACTCTAACTCCATATCTATGTGTATTTGTATATATGTGTATATACACACACATATATGCATACACATACAAGGAAACTTTCCACTTTGTGTATGCTTATTCTTCAAGACAGTTCATATATCATCTATACATATATAAACCTCCCACATATATACACACATATGTATATACACATATATATATATATATATGAATGCATGTATAAAAAAGGCACTTTTGTGATAGAAAAGAATTGGAAAAAAGGCGGAGGCCCATCAATTAGGTATTGACTAAACAAATTATAGTACATGAATGTATTGGAATATTACTGTGCTGAAAGAAATCATGAACGTGATAAATACAGAGAAACATAGAAAATCTATACGAACTGATACAGAGGGAAGTAAGGAAATCCAAGAGAATAATATACACGATAACTACAAAAATTCGAATGGAAAGAACAACCACAAGAAAATCAAGAGTGACTGTTGTAAAATCACAAAGAATAGGCGTGACTTGACAGAAAGATATGAGAAAACACTACCTTGCACATGCAGAAGGCCCACAAGCTTTGTTCATTCAGAGGTGCGTGCCCTGGAACCGGTTCTTAAATTGTTCTATTGCCCTCCCCTTTTTAGTAGTGATTGGAGGTAGAAATTGGCATCTCTGATTTTCTCCATAAGTTCTCTATTCATCATAAAGTGTGAACGGGAAGCTTCTCTTATATCAACCAGCAGCAAGGCTACCTTTTCATTCAATACAAATTCGGAACATTTCTAACGTGTTCTAAGTTTTAGTAGTAGTGAGGAAAATCCTTTTGCCGCTTATTTTGTGAAAATAAACAAGCTGATTGTTAAATTTTCTGTATGAGCATTTATACTCCAAAAATCAGTAAATTGCTAATTAAACATAAAGGGTGTCGTGAGCACATTAACTGATTGTTAAAACATTCCCTAGCACACTCTTGTGCACATTACACATTTTTAGACTTTTTCAATGTATCAATTATATTGATGTAACTAAATGGAATGACAGTTTGGGAGTGAAATAGGGAAGGAGAGCGAGGGAAATTATGGTGATGTAAGAAAAAAATAACATTATTAAAAAAAAAGAAATGACACGGATGAGGGGTCGAAGATAGGTCTAAATAACTGGTCACCCAAAACAGCCTCAAGGAAATATTAAGGGGTTCCAGAGTCATGTGACCTCCTTCTGCGGGCCCAGTGTTATGACTATATTATGACTGTGACTAATTTCTTTCTGCCCTTCAGATTATACTCCCAACACGTCCACATTTATATGCACACATGTTCTGGTACTCTGTGTGGCTAGGCAAAACTTTATAATCCCCTCAGTGTTAATAGGCTTTTTAAAAAAAACACTGGACCCCAATTAATATCACATTTTAAGACTGTATCAATTATTAGTGTTCTGCCACAGCTCCTAATAAAGATGGAATTGGTCACATCATAGGTAATATTATTAAAATAATAACATTCTACTGGTACATCTTTTAATAACAACTCTATGGATATGGGGAACAAGAAAGTAGTCTTCTGAATATACTTATCTTTTCTTAGAATTGTATGATGTGGTAGAAAATAGAGCTGGAGATCATTCAGTCCTTTTACCAATGAGAAGACTCGCCACTGTACATCCACATTCCTCAAGACAGGCTTTCAGAGTGGCAGCATGGTATAGTGGATATAGTACTGGCTTAGAATCTGGAAAACATGAGTTCGAATCCTGTCTCAGGTACTTGTTAGCCAGGTGGCCTTAAACAAATAATTTTACCTCTTGAAGCTTCAGTTTTCTTGTTCATAAAGGGAGATAATAATATTAATACCTACTTTAGAGGGTCATAAAAAAGATTGAATGAGATAATGGGTATAAAGTGCTTTGCAGTCCTTAAAGGATGATTCAAATGCTTGCAATTATCCCTATTACTATTATTACATTGCAGATGTCTCTAGAAGGTTTAATGATTAAAATCCCACATTCTGTAGGAAGCCTTTCCCAACTGTTCTTAAATCTAGTCACTTGCCTCTCTTAATTATTTCCTATTTATCCTGTGTGTGACTTGTTTGTACGTTTGTTTGTTTGTTTTGTCTCCCTCGTTACATTGTGGGCTTCTTGAGGGCAGGGGAGGTCTTTGGACTCTTTGTGTCCTTCTGGCACATGGTATGATGCATGGTGCAAAGGAGGCACTTAATACTTGCTTATTGATTGATTGATTGACTTTGTATCATGGGAGGGTTCATTTGGTGACAGAGGGGTCCCTGGAAGGGGTCAGCAATGTCAGTGACCGAGGTACTTGCCTGCTGATCGGTGGGTGGGTAAATCAACCATACTTCAACCATTTTATTCCCATCCAAGTCCCAGATTTGGATCTCACTCCATCCAGCCTCAGTACCCTAGATTTACAATCTGGAAGTCATTCTCAACTCTTCACTCTCACCCCCATCGATTCTGTTGTTGAATCAGAGCCCTTACACATCTACAATATGTCTCATCTATACCCTTGCCCTACCAATATGAACACCGCCCTAGTTCAGATTCTCTTTTCTTCTCTTCTAGACTAATAATGTTGTTGTTCAGTTATTTCAGTCATGTCCAGATCTTTGTGATCCCGTTTGAGGCTTTCTTTGCAAAGATACTAGAGTGGTTTTGCCATTTCCTTCTCCAATTCATTTTACAGACGAGGAAAGTGAGGCAAACAGGATGAAGTGACTTGCCCAGGGTCACACAGCTAGTAAGTGTCTGAGAACAGATTTGAACTTGGGTCTTCCTGACTTTAGCACTGGCACTATCCACTGCTCTACCTATCTGTCCCTCTGGACTAATATATTTTAAAATGGTCTTGTATTGCCCTTTCCTTTCTGTCCTCTAAAACCCGCCAATATGATTGTCCTTAAGCACAGATCTGGTCATGCGTTCCCTCTGTGCCAGAAGCTTCAGTGACTTACATTGCTTCTAGGATGTAGTACAAACTTCTTTATTTGGCATTTAAAGCCCTTCATGATCTGGCTTTAACTTATCTTTGCAAGTGATGACAGTACTCTTGCTGGCATAGGTCTGTGTTCCATCCAAACTGATCTATTTGCTGTTCGTTGTCTAGACGAAATGGTCTCCATCTTTATCCCCCAACTCTTGGGATCCCTAGCTCCCTTCAAGTCTCACCTGAAGTCTTATCTTTTTCAAGAGGCCTTTTTCATGACCACTGTGTCACTCAGCTGCCCCTAACAATATTAATTTTGCTTACTTCTTCTATTTATCTGTGAATGTGTCACATCCTCCCCCTCACTGACCTCAGAGGTCAGAGACTTACTTTTGTATTTGTATCCCTAGTACCTAGCAAAATACCTGGCACAAAGGAAGCATTTAATGAATTCTTGGCTGACTGATTATTTAAAAAACCAATAAAACATTGATTTTTTAAGAAAGTAAATAAATACAGAAATATAAAGTGAAGTTTTTTTTATTAGAGGTTGAAATAGACTTTATTTGGAACTCTTAAATACTACCAAACACTGCACTTAAATTTAGGGCGGAGTATCCTTTGGAGGATGACTTCATCACCAGCATCATTGTCTCATTCCTTCCTCCTTTCTTCTCCTTCCATCTATCCTACTCTTCTTTCTCTTCTTCTTTCCTTCTTTTTCTCTTTCTCCTCTTTCCCCTCATTCTTTTCTTTCTCCTTCACTTCCCTTTTCTTCTTCTTCTACTCCTCCTGTTTCCTCCTCTTCACTGTAGTGTTATCCTAGAGTAAACAGCTACATTCCTTTTTTTTTTTTAGTACTGAGAATGGAATGCTATTGGGAAATAAAATGAGTTTTCTTGGCTCCAAAGTTTCATGGTAAATATTTTGTATCTTTAAGATAAGTGTCTTTGTGAAATAATGAAACCAGCAAAGTTGGAACATTGGCTGTCCACACATTTGAAAGTCTTACACAGTCTTGGGTTGAAGGTTAACTTTTACAAAGAAAAATTTATCTAGATTTGTTTTGGTTTATGTCAAGTTAAGTTTTTGTCATTTGGCTGAGGATTGTAGAGCCATAAAGCTTGTCTTGAGGGTTTGCCATGTCTTCATCTTTCAATTTGTCTTTTGGAATCCCTGCTGCAGACCACTCTCTAAAAATGCTTTCAAGCCTCAGAAAGTCAGGAGAATGTGTATTGTTTTTTCATGGAGTAAGCCGCTAAATCCTCAATCATATCTTTTGAGATTCTCTTTTTGCTTATCATGTGGTCTAAATTTTCCAAAAGAACTAGAGCATAGAATTCTTGGATTTCTATTACGCTTTTGAGGAATACAGGTCATCTTAGAGGATATCTGGGGGCTGGTTAACAGTAGAGTGGCCAGCTAAGTTTTCCCTTTTTAAAAATTTTCGCTTTTCTTCCTAACTTTTGAAAATGATTTAGTGCTTTTATTCCACCCCTTGCTTCCTCCCATTCCTTTGGGCCCCGAACTTTCTGACATTTTAATGCATTTGCTACTTTACATCTGGTATATTTTCATAAAACTTAAACAATTTTGGATGGGATTAGATTTTTTTAGGACTAGAACTTAGGACTAAGCTAGGTCTTTAGACATATTTCTGTGTTTCTAGATTGTGAACAAGTTTCACATTTTAAACATTTGTATCCTAATATTTGTCAGAACCAAAGCATTATTGATAAATGAGTTCAATAAACATTGCCTAATACTACACAATATGACCTGTGAATTCAAGGGCCTAAACCCTAGTTAGATGAAGTCAATCCCTTTCTTAAAAGCATCCAGTGGCCTGCTATTACCTACCAAATACAATTCAAGCTCCTTGTGGCTGTATATGATCTTCCTCTTCCCTACCCCTATGGCACTGGCTTTATCTCTTAGTGATTCCCTGTAAATATCTTACCATCCAAACACCAAACTAGATTCTTCTCTGCCTTTAATCATACCATTTCCTCTCATGCTCAAAATCTCACTCACCTTTGTAGCCCCAACTTTAAATATCACCTTCTCCCTTTAGGAATCCTGTGGTTTTCTCTTCTGAACAATCATCTCAAATTAACAAACATTTATAAGCAAAACACTATGTTAGGCATTAGGGATTCAAAACTCAACATGAAACATGTCCTTTCCCACAAGGAACTTGCACTCTATTGGGGGAGTTCAATAGAGTTCAATAAGAGAAGTATGGATACAGATCTGAGCATAGCTAAGTATGAGTTTAGGGAGGACAGGGTCAGAGGAAAAAGCCAGACAATGTGGACCAAGAAAACTTGAGTAGAGAGAGGGAACACTTTCAATGAAAAAATCAAGAAAAACTAGAGGATAGAGGTAACATAAACTGAAGCTTAAATAAAGATAATGAGGAGGCAATCAATATCTTTGTGGCAGAAGGCATGGCCTATAGAAATGCATGGGGATGAAAGATAGGGTATTGAGGCTTGGGAACAGTCGGCAGTTCAATTTGTTACTGTTGTTTAGTAGTTTTCCGTCATGTCCAACTCTTTGTGACCTCGTTTGGGGTTTTCTTGCTAAATGTGTAGGTTTGCCATTTCCTTCTCCAGCTCATTTTATAAACGAGGAATTGAGATAAACAGGGTTAAGTGACTTGCCCAGGATCACATTGCTAGTAAAGTATCTAGGGCCAGATTTGAATTCATATCTTCCTGACTCCAGGTCCAGCACTCTATCTACTGAGCCATCTAGCTCCTAGCTGGAAAGCTAGGCAGGAGTCAGATCTTGGAGATTCTTTAATACTGAAGGCAAAATGGCAAAGTGGATAGAGTGTTGAACATGGAATCAAGAAGGCCTGGGTCCAAATCCTCAGACATTTAACAGAGTAAACCATTTAACCTTTCTCACACTCAGTTTTCTCATTTGAAAAATGGGAATAATAACAGTATTTATCTCACAGGGTTGTTGTGAAATCAAATGAGACGATATGTGTAAAGTACTTTGCAAACCAGAATATGTTACATTTAAATACTAGCTAGTATGCTAGGTTGGCTTTGACTAAGTATTTGGTATTTTATTCTGGTGACAATATAAAAATATTGAAGATTTTTAAACAGCAGAGTGACAGGATCAAAATCGTATCTATTTTTGACACCTGTATAAAGTGCAGGTTGAAGAAGGACTAGATGAAATAAAGATGTTAGTTAAGAGCCTATTACAATGTTCAAGTTAGAGGGGATGAAGTCTTGAAGTGGGTGGCTGGTGTCAGAGAAAAGAGATGGAAATGAATCCAAGGGATATGTGATTCTTTTCATTTATGTTGTTGGAGTCATTATATATCTGTATCTCTGTCTGTCTCTGTATTTGTCTCTGTCTGTCCTTGTGTCTCTGTTTCTGTCTGTCTATTTTTCTGTCTCTCTCTCTTTCTCTGTCTGTCTCTCTCTATGCCTATCTCTGTCTATCTATCTGTCTCTCTCCACCACCCCCATCACAACTGGAGCAAAGAAGGAGTCATTTTGAGTCATGAAGCTCCTGGCAAATAACCTCAATTCTCTCTGTAAAGTAAGAGGCAATGTCCATATATTGAGGAAAAAGTGTTTTTGGAGTGTCATCGGAGACTTGAGGAAAGAGGAGCAAGTTTAGAACAGCCATGTTGTGTGGGGAGTGAGGGTGAGAGTTGAGATAAAGAGTCAATCATAGAAGGAAGGAAAGGGAAGGGAAGGGAAGGGGAGGTGAGGTGAGGGAATTATACTCCAATACATTTTTTCCCTATTCTCTTCCTCCTCAAATTTTCCTAGAGAACTTTGTCAGGGTCTCCCCTTTAGCCCCATCACAACTTTCCTTATGCTTCTGTGCATTTCCTATCTCCTCTAAGAGAAAATAATGACCTTGAATGTAAGGACTAGGTTGTTCATCTTTACATTCTCAGCACATATATCACAGTATCAGTGAGTATAGAAGGCACTTAACATTTGTTGCATTGTATAGTAGTGAGCTGGATTAAAGCAGGAAAGGTGCTGCAAAATTGTGTGGGTTAGGTACATTTTCAGTCAAATATCCCATTTATTGTTTTACTACAACTCGACTTTTAATTTTTTTTCTGAAGTTTATTCCTTCACTCTTTGTACTATTCTGAGCCTACTGATTTTGCTTTATATAATTTTATATAAATCCTTCCATTTTTTATTTAATGTTTTATGGTCACCTAATCTTCCATCATGTTAGTACACGGTAACATGTTCAGTCATTCTCTACTAATTGAACAAACAAGCCTATTTCTAGAGTGGTTTGTTGTAGCTGCTATTGCAAATAAAACTGCTACGAATATCTTGCTTAGATATGCCTTTTTAAAATGTTATTTTTAAAAGTAATGGAATCACTAACTTGAAGGGTATGTTCAGTTGTGTGATTCTATTTCTTATCTTAAAAAAATCTTTGTCTATGATTTTATTAGCATAGGCAGCTACCCTTGAGGAACTCACCCATAGCAATGTGCCAGATCAGCCCCATTTTTGTGACTCAAGGTCTTTTTTCCTGGGACACTAGGTGACTTGTCTACAGTCACACTTGCCTTTATTTATTGCCATAGTTTTGCAATAGTCTCTAATCCCTTCACTACTCTAGTAGCCTGTTTCCCTACAACCCTCCAAAATTGAATTCTTTCTTTTTTTCCTCTTTGCTATTTACAAATACATTTCATTATGTAAATGTGGATTGGACACCTATTTTAGGCATAACACTATGTTAGGCATTCAAGGGGATAAGTAAGTAAAGAAAATAAGTCATGGTCCCTTTATTTAAGGAACTTGCCACCTAGATAGGGAGATGAGATAGTCACACACAAGACAGCTGAATAACAGTGTATGGAATGAATGCTTTGTGCCTCAATGATTTTCAATTTTTAGTTTCCTTAATTTCTTTTCCTTCCAAATCCGGCCATTCTCCTCATCATTAACCAGTCTTAATTGAAGATCAGGGCATCCACGACATAAAGGATCATCAGGTTTATGGAGTAAAACTGTAACTAGGATGGAACACCTGGGGTTTTATCCCAAAGTACTCACATCTGGGAGTCATTGGTGCCAATAGTCCTCTGCAGCCCTTTTGTCAGCAGGTATGAATACTTCCCATGTCTTTTCCCAGCCATGGACTACCACTACCTTGTGAGTTCAGTTGTTATCATGTCCCTCTGAAGGACGCAGCTCTCCCTCTCCCACTACCATCACAATGATGTCATAGCACCCAGCCAGGATGGACTACTCTTGGGCTACCTGGCCTGGAGACGTACATCACACAAGATGCCTAGAATCCTGGACAGTGACAACCTATGCTAACCTAAGGGTGTCCTAGGATCTTAGTGCTCCTACTGCTCCTCTCCCATGACAGAATTTGCCCCAGGTGCCAGAATTCCTAATTATGGTCATAGGATAGGGATTAGACACAATTCCTCAAAAATCAGATCTCTCTTTTCTTGGTGGCATCTTTTCACCCCACACATCCTCCTATGAATGGCACAATCTTTTCCTAAACCATAGGTGAGAAAATTGTAAACTCTTTGAGGACAGGGATCACATTTTAGTCATCTTAAATCCTGGTATAGGAGTTGTCCAAAGTGGGGGGAGGACACAGAAGGTAAGGGTAGGTGTGCACTAGCAGCTAAACTCATACATGTACATGGTAGACTAATGAATAATGGCTGAATAGAATTGAAATGAATCCAAATACGGTTTAATCACAAAATATGTTGCCATGTTGTATTTGGCAGTTGCCTTCTCCTAAGTCTCCTTTTGCGGCACCATGTCAGTGACTTCATTGTGGACTCAGAAAATAGAAGCACAGTTGTCAAATTATACAGAAGAGGAAAGTGGTGAGAGTTGACCATGAAACTTCATGTATACTTTTAGAATCAGAGGAAACGAGTGAGAAAAACAGCCTGGTGTAGTGGATAGAGAGCTGATCTTAGAGTGGGGAAGACCTGAGTTTAAATCTTGCCACTGACAAATACTGGCTATGTGGCCTTGGTCACAATCTTCCCAGTTGTTGAGTGGTTCAGAAAGAAGTGTGAATGAAAAGGTGAGGGAACCATTGCCGTCTATCACCACCAACTTGGTGCCCGACAGCTGTATAAGAAAAGGTGCTGATGTGCTGGGCAGGACAGAGAGTTTCTAAGTTTTGTCACCAGGAAATTCCCCTATGTGGATGAAATCACTGGTCTCCATGTTATCAGGGACACACACTAAAAAAGAATGCTTTTTGAAACACACATATATACTCCTGTAGAAATTAGTGATGGCCATGAAAGAGACAATGCCTGCCTTCCTGTCTCTGAAAGTTGCTTTTGGCCATATAGATGCTTTAATGTGCAATAAAAACATTTGCAGTTATGACTTTTCTATGAGTTTCACTGGTGAATTCTGTTCCTGCTCCATGTGTCTACGTGGTAATTATTCAGTGTGTGCACATTTGTTAGACTTTCCATTCCAGTCTGGTCTTGAAATATTACACCAAGGTGACAGGCTGAATCCTGATACTATCCGTAAACCTTCTATATGCAATATTTCTTTGTCCCCATGTGAAATTGTGGTTTAGCAACCATGGGATGAGAGAAAATCCAAGAAAGTGATAGTTCGTTGGGTGTGTAAATCATTTTGATTGCTTAGCTGTCATTCACAGAAATGTGGGAGAGGGGAAGGAAGTTTTACAGTTATATAATTACATGGACAAGACAGACACTCCACCTCTCAGCTCTAGGCATTTTCTCTGACTGTCCCCCAAGCCTGGGATATGTTTCCTCCTCTAACCTGACTACTGATCTTGTTGACTTCCTTTAAATCCTAACTAAAGTCGTCTACAGCAGTGACTCTCAATCTTCCTAATGCTACAACTCTTTAATACAGTTCCTCATATTGTGGTGACCCCCATCCATAAAGTTATTTTCACTGCTACTTCATAACTGTAATTTTGCTACTGTTATGAATCATAATGTAAATATCTGATATGAAGGATGTATTTTCATTGTTACAAATTGAACATAACCCACAGGTTGGGAACTGCTATTCTACAGGAAGCCTTCTCTAACCCCTCTTCATTCCCAGGCTTTCCCTCTTTAATTGTTTCCTATTTATCCGATTGTTGTGCCAAAAGAAGCAAGTGAAACCCCAAGTGCATATTTTGGATTTTATTTAGCACGTGCTATTTGGGGCTACATCTTACCTTGCCCAGGGAAACCTTGGGGGGCCCTGTAGCCAGTTTCGGTGAGGAAACAGGAAGAAGATGGCTGGCTAGGGCAGAATGGGGGGGAGGGGAAAGGATCAAGGGAGCCAGGTGAGGCCAAGTACAACACTATAAATAGCTTGCTTTGTATATATTTGTTTGCATGTTGTCTCCCCCATTGGACTGTAAGTTCCTCCAGGGCAGTGACTGTCTTTTGTGTAGACATTTAAAAAATGCTTATCAAATTAATTGAATATCTACATGTATACACTTCCTACAAACACAAATTTCATTTTGCTTTTTGATAATAATTTAAGAAACATCCAAGGCAAATCCTATTGTCACTCTCTTCAAGGGGAAGAGAACACAATATATGCATTTGGTATCGGGATAATGATGGAATTCATTAGATTTTAAGACTTGTGTCAACAATGAAGAACTAGGACTTTTTTATTTCTAAAGACCCTTCTGGTTCTAATACACTGTGTGTCAGCACTTCCACATCTTCCACATCTCAGGGGATGATCTTTGAGAATTGCTGTAATCAAAAAATTCATCGTCCTGTGGCCAACCTGTTTATAAATCTCTGATCTTTGATCATTCATTCTATTATCAGGCCCATACTCAAAGCCCAAATTTTAATTTTGACTCTGCCACTGACTGTGTGACTGTGAGCAAGTCACTTAACTTTTCTGCCTAATTTCCTAACCTGTGTCTAGCACATTCAGCTTGGGCAGGGACCTATTGTGGTTCAATCCATGAGCTTCAGAGTGAACTGGGTTTAAGGTTTTGTAAAAGAAGAAAGAAAGGAAGAGAGAGGGGGGGAAGAAAGAAAGAGAGAGAAGAGAGTGAGAGAAGGAAAGAGAGAAAGAAGGAAAGAAGGAAGGAAAAAAGGAGGGAAGGAAGGAAGGAAGAAAGGAAGGAAGGAAAGAAAGGAGGAAGGGAGGGAGGGAGGAAGGAAAAAAGGGAGGGAGGAAGGAGGGAAGGAAGAAAATCTAACCAGTAAACCCCAAGTTAAGTGGGCAGCTTCTGGCCATCAAAATTTACCTTCCTTTGGAGAGGAGAAGGGAAGGGAGAAGGAGAGGGAGAGGATGAGCTGAGTTACCCAACTAGCTGGGTCTCCATTCAGGCATCTTGATCTACTCACAGGTTGTGTTTGTCCTTCATTTTTGAAGAAGACCTATGGCATCAGAGAAATGATGACATGACTTGTAGTTTACTTTTATCTGAGTAAGGTTGGACTGTGCAAGGTCACCAGCCTCCCTTTCTCCTTCAGAGCCATCTGGGTTCCAGTGACCGGATATTCATCAGAATGACTGGAGATGATTCAGGATGTAAGGGAGACCCTGGCCCTTTTAGGCTAAGGCTTTTTCAGGCACTCACTTAGAATGAGGTCACTCCCATTCAGTGAATAGGCCTCTTTAAGAAGTGAGTCAAGGGGATGACCTTTTTAATTAGAAAAAAAAAATTAAACTGGGAGGAGAAGACCCTGAAGGTTGCCATTCCAAAGAGAAACAATTACCATTAACATTCACTCTTAGCCAGAAAAGGCCTTAGCCTGAAAGGACCATGGTCTCCCATTGCATCCTGGGTCATCTGGTCACTGGATCCAGATGGTTATAGTGGAAAAACCAAGGCTGGTGACCCTGCACAGCCCTCCCTCACTCAAATCAAAGTCAACTGCAAGTCATGCCACCATCTCCCTGATGCCATGGTCCTCTTTGAAAACGAAGGACAAACACAAGTCTAGCACATAGTAATCACCTAATTAATCAATTAAGCTAATTGATTAATTAAGCTTATTGACTTGTGGATTTTTTGATCTGTGAAATGAAGGGTTTGGACTAAAAATCTTGAAGATTTCACTTAATGCAGGGGCTTGAATTCTGTGAGAAGGAATGGCTGTCTTTTTCTGTTTTTAGATTCCAGCAACTAGGCAGCCGTTTTCTTTGCTGTCTAGGAGCTCACATCAATATTCCCAGTTGTAGAGTAGAACAGAAGGAGGACATGTGGCTACAAGGGTGAGGGAGACACTGCCGCCTACAGCCACCACCAGTAGCAGGACCATGACTGTTCAGAAATACTCATAGGCTATGCTGGGTACTGGCAAACTACACAGTACCCATATTTGGCCCTTACCTTATGTGTCATCACCCCTTTTGATAACTCTTCCACAAGGACATAAAAATTACAATAAATGATATTTTTAGAGCCCTTTACAAAATATTCATCATCTTTATCAAAATTTAAGAGCTCCATGAGATAAAAGTACACATATTATTATCCCGTGTTGCATATGGAGAAACTGAAGCAACGAGTGTTTCAATGAACTGCCTTTGGTGGAGTAAGTAGTCACAGTCCTGGGACTCCAATGCACATGTATTGCTATCATATCCAGTGCTCTTTTCACCAGACCTTCATGGTCCTTTGAGTCTTAAGGTCTCTCATTACAGCGACTGATCCAGGCCTTCCATCCCAGCGCATCTCCATGATAGAAATCAATTGGTCCAAAAACACGGGGACAAAATGGAGAATGGAGTGGGTAGAGAGAAGTGTGGTGATTGGTGAGTAAGAGCTTTCTACAAGCATAGCTTAGTAAGGTGGCATCATGGCAAAACGTGGCCTATGTGACCCCATGATCTTCGGGTTCCTTTTCTTCTACTTTCAAGTTGTGTCAGACTTAGCTCATGCCAGAGCTGCAACAAAGTGAGCAGGTGAGGAGTGAGATGATTGTTGGTCATGAACCTTTAATATGCATAGATGCTGTTACTGAGGGGAAGGAACATTGGGCAAATTGCCACATCTGGCAGCTTCAGAACCTTGGATTCTCTCCTTTGTTCTCTCCTACAGTTCTGTCAGTTTTCCTAGAACTAGATTTTTGCCTTCTCAGTCTTCATCTGCCAGTTTGCTTTTTTTTCACCAGTCCTTTTGTCTTGATGCTGTTTTTTCCCACTTAAGGCAGAATCCTGCTTGCCAGTCCTCAAAATTTGCCCTCACTTAGTTTAAGTGATCTTATTTTCCATAATAGAACAATGTCCACCTTCTCCTGCCCTTTGGGCATACCTGGCCCCATGGCTTTTATTGTTTTGTAGCTTTGCAATGAAAGACAACAAACAGGGAAAAGGAAGCAGAAAATCACTTTACCTGGAGAGAGACTAAATACAGAGGTGAAAAAAGAACCCTGAGAACACTTAGAAGTCTCATAAAGTTTTCAGGTAAAAAACTGAATGGTGAGATTTTCTATCCCTTAAGGAGTCAAAGCAGGCTGAAATCTAATAGGAAGATTGCCAGTAACTTGCAAAGGTAGAACACAGGGATGACATTCAGTGCTTAAAGACTCTGTAAATAAGTGAAAGTTAGACTACCTTAACCTGAAATTAATGAGTTGAAGTTTAGTTAATAGGCATCTAAACTATGACTCCACTATTTTATTTCTTTAAATTTCACTCCAAATCATATTTTCTCATAGACTGACAAATAAGTTAGCTAAACATGTGTATGGTTATTTTAGGTTATTTGAAGTTCATTTAAGAGTGGAAGCATGCATTTATTTCATCTCAAGGAACATTTTTAGTAAAGAGCCTTTAACCCAAGGCACCATGGTACAAAATTATAGTCATTGTGACTAACAAGAACTGTGGAGTTGTGTCCAAAATTCAACCATATTTCTGTGAAAACAAATGTCATTTTGGCTGATGATATTTTAATATGTTATTCCTCCATGGACATTTGTGTTTTAATACAAAATACTAGAGAAGCACACCCTTAATGAATCAGAAACATTTTTGATGGTCAAATTTCAAGACATGAAATAGGTAATGGGTAGGGAGAAATGTTTTTTGAATGGGAATTCTGGGCGAAGGGATGAGGGAAGAATACAAAAAGTGACTTTGACCAGGTCACTTGTCCAGTTTGGCTAAAGGGTTAGTGAAGTTCAAGCAGATGGATTGTTTTTATGAGCTTAACTCCAAAACTAGCTTAGATGGCTCCAAATAATAGAATAAATGACAGCATCATCAACTTCAAATTTGACCATGTGGTTTCAATGTCAGTGACAGTGAATTTTAATAAAACGCAGTAAAGAAAGCAGACTTTCTGCCAGAAGGCATTTAACCACGCAAACTACAATTATATGCAGCACATTCTTTTCTAAATACATTTGCTGGTTTTATGCCAAAAGAAAGAAAGAAAAACTCAGTGTTGAAAATTTTGAAATTTTAAAATATTCTAGTGACCAAAGACAGTTATTATTACAAATTTTATTGTATGGCACATGATGATAATTTGACATGTAATACTGAGTAAAACAAATTGAACCAACTTCCAAATTTTGTAATGCCCAATGCAACATCTTATCACTGAGTTAGATGTGAATTAAGGAATAAGGGTAAGAGAGCAGAGACAAGGTAAAGACATGCTTTTATTTGAAATTTCATTCTTATTATTTTCAATTAACAAGTATCTGTTTTCTTTCTCTCACCTACTCTGTTTGGGATGTAAGGCCTCTCACAAGTTTGGACTTTTCTATCTTTCCAGTCTTGACTAGATTCTAAGTCTTGACTTGACTAACTCTAAGATGTGCATTTATGGCTCAACTCAATGAGTTATACCTTCAACTTGGCTTCCTTCAGAGTTAATAGTAGCATTCATTCTTCTACTTCAGTTTTTCTCTGTGGGTTTTATGTCAAATGATTTTGAGTGGTCAAATCAAGGCAACAGTTGTTTATTTAGTACTTATTATGGGCTAAGCTAGGTATGCTGTGATAAGTGCTAGAAATACAAGCAGAAAGAAAGTCAGTCTCTGCTCTCAATGAGCTTACATTCGAATAGGGGAGACAGTACACAAAAAGGAATTGAAAAAAATGTGATAAAGGGGGAGGGGAAAACATACATAAAAATTTGGAAAGTCAAAAGCTAAACACAGAAAGGAACAAAGATATGACTGGCCTGGGTGTTTTCCTTAAAATGGAGTTTCTGAGAAGAACCAATCAGTAAGAGGAAAGGGTCACAGGGGCAGACTGTAATCCATATCACAGTTTGCAGTCTACCACAGTCAAGATGCTGGTCTTACAAGAAAGGAAACAGCTTGCCCATTGGTTAGGTTGCATTTGGAAGTGAACTTGGTGGAGATGAATGTTGCAACTTTCAAGGTTGAACCTACTTTCCCTAGATGGCATGGGGTAAACTACATCCTTAGTTTTAGGGGAAGATTTATACTTTTATTCTTGCTACAACTTCTTAGAAAACATCTGTTTATGAAAGATGTGATATTAATTGACTAAATGATCCTGAGGTACTAATCACTGGAGGGTATTAATGATATAAAAGAGATATTATTGTTGATTTACAGAGGGAGAAGACAGAAAATTAAATACCTGAGCTGATAGTATTAGAAAGATACTTTTGGGGCAGCTAGGTGGCACAGTGAATAGAGCACCGGCCCTGGAGTCAGGAGGACCTGAGTTCAAATCTGGCGTCAGACGCTTAACACAAAAACTAGCCATGTGACCTTGGACAAATCACTTAACCCCAACTGCCCTGCCTTCCCCCCTCCAAAAAGCAAAAAAAAAGATATCTTCATCACCCCTTAGGGGTATCCTATAGAACCATGAAGAGGAGATATAACTTTCGTTAGGGGACACAACTCATCAGTGTGACTATGAGTTAAGTATGGATACCATAATTTATAAAGAGTATAAATGAATAAATTTTTATTTTTTCCAAATAGAAGAAAGAACCTAGTAGAAACATTTATTAGCCAATTCCTTTACTTAGCAGAAGTTCCAACAACAAATTTTAAGAAGGAAGTTATGAAAGCTAATGATGAGTTCACTTTTGAGATGACTATATTTATGTAAACCATCTTTCATTATTATTGAATGATTTGGGGGGAGACAGATTTTAAAATAAGCACCTATGATAACTTTAAAAAATGTTTTTGACAGGGTATATGTGGGTGTATGTGTGAGAAGAGTATATGTCTTTTGTTCATCTCCTAATAAAGATACTGTAGCCCTGGATATTAGCTATCTCTCCGAGCATATTCACAATCCTTTATTCTCTGAGCAGTTAAGTCAGCTGTTTCTGAGTTCTTGGACAGGCCCAAGCTTTTCTGGTTTAGAAGTGACAACAGGGACTCCATATTTATGTCTCATGTCTATATGGAATAAAAAGAAAATGTGGAAAGGCTTTAAGCATCCGTGTTCAGTATGGTGGACCAGGGAGAGCTAAAAAATGGGAGTAACTATCTTTGGAAGTCTTATATTTTATTCAGTTGAATGCACTTTTATTCTAGCTTCCTCTCTTCACTAAAAGCTATTGCTATTAATAATATTTTTTCCCTTTGCCTGACTTAGAGTTAAGTCTCTAAGTTGGTCTATTTTTCTTTTCCTTTGGCCAATTAAACATTTACTATGTCAGAATGAACAAGGAACAGGATGTCGGCCTCCCCATCCTATGAACCAAGAAAATTCACAATTCCTCTTCACTTTCCTTAACCCCACCCACACCCCAGTCCTTAGTACCTGGCAAATCTGATGTGCTGGGTAAACATAGTTAAATGTGAGGTAACAAGATAACAAATAAATGGATAGTTTGAGAACTTCTTGGTGTTTCTTATAGATTAGGAAAATGATATTCATAGTCCCCCAATTAATTCCTCTATTTTTAATCAATAAAACAAAATTTTGTTTTCCTAATATTCTTGCTTTTACAAATGACACAATTATTTCTTGAGTAAAACCTGACAGCAAGTTAGTGCAGTGAATAGAGTGTTGATCCTAGGGTCAGGAAGATCTGAATTTAAATCTAGTCTTAGCTGTGCGACCCTGGGCCAGTCACTCAACCTCTATTGATCTCTGTTTCCTCAACTATAAAATAGGGAAAATAATAGAATCTATCTTTGTAAAGCCAAGCATGAGCAGCTTTCCAGAGGACTGCTGCTGTGAACAGCTTTTAAGGTTCTGATTACATAGTATAGTTAATTATCTATTTATTCAATAACAAATCAGAGCAAAACATTCACAGAAAATCAAGGCACAACATTCACCATGTTACAACTTATCACAGAAAATAAAAATACAGTATTCTCCATGTCACAACTCAACAACTTGCCACTAAAATGGCCACACAGTTTTTAGCAAAGTGGTCACATGGTTTTAAACAAAGTACAATCATTTGGTAACTCAGTCATTTAGTAAATAACTCAATCATTTAATGGTTCTCTTTTAAATAAGGTGCACTCATTTAGACAATCAATCATTTAGTTAAGTTCTTGATTCAACCAATCTTAAGGAGGAAAACCTTCTTAATCCTTAATCCTTAACTCATTTGCCTTGCCTCCTTAAGGGACACAAAGTACAATTGTCAAAGTTCTCCACCCATGTGGTGCAATTAAGTTGCAACTTCAACAGTCACTACTCAGCACCCTCTTAAGGGGTAGTGGAAAGCACAAGAGCCATCCATCCCTAGATCACAAGTAAATTACAATTTCATCAGTCACTACTCAGTATCTAATTTCATCAATCACTACTGAGTACCCACAGAGAGGTCTTTTCATCTTGATGCATGGCAGGCTTTCAGCTTCCATGATTCCTCTTCCATGGTCCCAGCTCCCATCCAAATCTAACCAAGTTCAAAGGCAGACATCTCCCAGTTCCTTGTCTAGTTCTCCATGCAGTTTCTGCTCCATATTGAAGCTCACAGTGTCCAGTCCACCATAAATCCTTCACAGTCTCTGTTCCTGGGAATACAAGGCTTAACAAAACCACAATAACATTCATGTACATTAACAAAGCCACAGCAATATTTGTACAAAATACCAGGACCAGTCATGCTTCCTCACTTTTTGGCAGCTCCAGCTGGCCCTTGGAAGTCCTTGGAGGCTCCAGTTGGCCCTTGGAAATCCTCAGCACCATAAGCTCTGTTCTCCAAATCAAACATCACTTTATCCAGCCTTCACATGGCTTGCTCCAAGAAATTCTGTCTCAGTCCTCAATTCTCATTCCTTTTCTCAGTTCTTCTCAATTCTCAGTTCAGTCTTCAGTCCAGCAGCAGCTGCCTTGCTTCTACCATGCTAATCCCAAGAAGTTCTGACTGTCCAGCTTGTGCTCTTCCTTATATATGATATAGTTCCTCCCTGTTCAGTCCATTCCTGTTATGTTAGCAACAGGGGTTCCCTGTTCAGCCCCTTCCTGTTATATCAGCAACAGGGATTCATACCTCCTGTTTCTTTACAGAGGGCTAATTTGAAACTAGGTGCTAAGTACCTGTCAGCTTTCCAATACAAAGGGACCTTCAAATTCCATTACAACCTCTCAGGGTTGTTGTGAAGATGAAATCAGACTATATTTGTAAAATGCATAGCATGCAGTAGGAACTTAATATATGCTTAATTTCCTTCTTTCCTTCCTTGCTTCCTTCTTTCTTTCCTTCCTTCCTTCTTTCCTTCCTTCCTTCCTTCCTTCCTTTCTTCCTTCCTCCCTTCCTTCCTTCCTTGCTTCCTTCTTTCTTTCCTTCCTTCCTTCCTTCTTTCCATTCATACATTATGGGTTTACTAAAAACTCTTTTAATTGCCTATTATTTTTTGTGTCTCTCTCTTAATTCAGTGAACTAGATGAGAACATCCACATGAGCCAATGTGGAACTCAAATGCTTGTCTCATTAGTCAAGTCAATAATTTATTAAGTTCTTTCTATGTGCCAAGCATTGTGCTAAATGCTGGGAATACAAACACAAAAAAAGAATCAGTCCCTGCCCTCCAAGGGCTTATATTCAAATAATGGGGGAAGATCACACATAAAAGGAGACTGAAAAGGGAAGGAGAGATAGGGGACAAAAACGAACTGACCAACCAGAACAAGTATTCAAAGGCACAGAGTGGGTGCTCTTGGGTGGGAAAACTACTTTGGTGTAATGATAGTCCAAGGTGAGGTGACTGCTGGATCATAGGGAAGAAAGAAGTCTTGAGAGTTGGGAACAGAATCCAGAGAAGAATGAAGGAATAACCATGGGTGGCTTGGGCAATTTCCTTAAAATGGAGGTTCCCAGAAGAACTGACTAATCTGAAAAAAGGGGCCGCAAGAAGAGAGTGATCACTAAAGTTATAAAAGCCATTTAAAATGATGAACGTTTTCCACAATGGCATTAACACTGCTCTTTCTGCCCCTTTTAAGTGTCATAAATTGAAATGACTCACTAGCAAAATTCCCTTTTGCTTTAATCAAATCTTATTAGATTGTGAGCTTATTGACAACAAGGACACTCTTTGTATGCCCAGGGTTAGCACAGTGCCTGCCACATAGTAGGCACTTTATAAAGTCATGCCAGCTTTATTTGATGACTCCAGTGTAGATAGAGTGAAGGATCTTGGAGGGCAAAAACTTTGACACATGATATATAAGCAGAATTATAAAACCTGTATGCAAAAGAAGAGGTTCTCTCTTCATGTGTTGACGCTATTGTCAAAGGTTCTCAAATAAGAAGCCTTATTTTTAAAATATTCAATTTTTGATTTTCTACATTAAAGAAACACTTTACTAGTCCTTATGTATGTCATTCACCATGCTGCTTCCAAAGTTGTCATTACTAGCTTATTTTACAAAAGTCCTTGTTTTGATGCATTAGTTGGTGCAGTGAATATAAGAAGTAACTTAGAGTCAGGAAGTCACGAATACAATCCTGCCTTAAACACTTAGGAGCTGTGTGACCCTCATCTGGTCACTTAGCTTCTTTCAGTCTCAGTTTCTTCACCTGCAAAATAAGCATAATAATAGCACATGTTGCAAAGAATGGGGCTTCTTCAACTTTTTCCATTCAGGACCCCTTTTCTTCATTTCAGCAAAAGTTAGTTGGTGTTGCGTGGCCTGAGGACTTGAGCACTGCAGAGTGTGCATGCTTAGTCTTCAGAACCAAGGCTACAGTCAAGTTGCACAATGTAATACAGGCAAATATTGCCAGAGAGACCTCAAATTCAGTATGCATTTGATTTTGAACTAATTTTTGGTTGTGCATTGAGAAACATTTTACTGTTGCCAACTGGGGTCACAACCTATAATATGTACATGTACACATATAGGATATACACATATATAGAATATATATACATATAGGATATACACATATATGGGATATACACATGTATAGAATACATACATATATAATATACACACATATGGGATATACACATATATGGGATATGCACACACATATAGAACATGTACACATATAGGGCATACACATATATAGAGTGTATACACATATAGGATATATACATATATGGAATATAGACATATATAGGATATATGCATATATAGGGTACATATACATATATAGGAAATATACCCATATAAGATGTATACATATACAGGGCATATACACATATAGGGTATGTACATATATAGGATATGCATATAGGATATATGTATACACACATACATATATACATATATACACACATATAGCATATGAACACACATACAGGATATATACATATATAGGATATATATGCATATAGGATGAATACACATATAGGGTATATATACATGTAGGATATACACATATATTGCATGTATACATACATATGTACATATGTGTGTATACATATGATATATATCCTAGCTGTTATTATTGTCATTATTATTATGATGATATAACCTTACACTCAAAATGTCACTTTGATGGCTCATTGAGTCATGGAGATGGCCCTTGGTCCGTAAAGGCTATGCTGGTGGAAGGCAGCCTGTAGCAAGTATTATGAAGCTGGAAAGAGCTCAAGTACCGTTGTGGTGACTGTTATCAAAGGACCAGCCTAGCTAAGACCGAAGAGATTCATCCCCTTACCAGGTAGTGATTTCAACTGCATCCATTCACAGAAGGGTTACGTTTTTTACTGGTAGAAGAATAGGTTGAAGACCCTATGATTTGGGGGAGGAGAATTGCTTCTACCTACACTGATTGCAATCAGTTGATAATTTATGGTATGAGAAAATACTACTTTTTAAGTTGTTTTCTTCAGTGGATTTTTGTATACCTTTTTCTATTTTTTGTATTTCCTTTACCAAGCTGCTGACTCTTTTTTTTAATAACTTGCATAGCTCTCATTTCTTTTCCCAATTTTTCTTCTATCTCTACCTTTCTGATTTAATTTTTAAAATCCTTTTCAAGCTCTTCCAGGAGTATTTTTTGGGCCTCAGATCAATTTATATTTATTTTTTGAGGCTTCATGCATAGGCATTTTGACATTATTGTCCTTTTTTGTGTTTGTGTTTTGATCTTCCCTGTCACCACAGTAGCCTTTTATGGTCAAGGTTTCCCCCCCTCATTTTTCCAGCCTATTCCTTGTTTTAAAGTTGAGCTCTGCTCTTAGGGTGCAGGGATCACTGTTCTTAGCTTCTTGAGTCAAGGCCAAAGGCCCAGCTTTTGGCCTGCTGTACCAAGGCCTTGGCCTGGTGGCTGGCCTGCTGCATTGGGGCATCTGGACCTGCTGGACCTAGACAATTTCCTGTGCACAGGGTGATGGAGGCCTCATGGCTAATCTGTTTTGCCTATGACCTGCTGTGCAGGGGCCTCAGGGCCTTGTCTGCTGATCTATGCTGGCACTAGGGGTCTCCTGCTGACTTTCATGGACACCACCTGTGTTGGGTTGCACTCTCCTTTTATCTGAGTGAATAGACCTTTCCTGCAGTCTTTCTAATTTATCTCAGGGCAGAAAATTGTTTTACTCCACAATTTTGTGGGTTCTGCTGCTCCAGAATTCATTTTGAGGTGTTGTATAAAGTTTTTTGGAGGGGAATTTAGGAGAGCTCAGTGAAAGTTCCTGCCTTTTCTCTGCCATCTTGGTTCTGCCTCTCTATGATATCTGAATTAGAAGGTATGTAGGAGCAGCCACTGTGAGCTTGTTCACTCTACATATAACTGTCATGGTACACAGCCATGGATGTGACATGATATCTGTAAATGCATCTAGTACTCTTATGTATATGCACTGGCCATTAACACTATGGAAAATTTTTCAGGCTTGTTATAGTCCCTACTGAAAAAAAATGAACAAACCTGCATTGTAATTTCCATTTATGTTGCACTTGGTCCCAACTTTTTTCCCATCCATATTTCTGGTTTTCTACTTTTCTCTGAATTCTCTGGTCTTGATTTATATGAATTACAGTTTTCATCGCTCTGGTGTTCTGGAGTCATTGTCTTCACCCTGGTTATTTTTCACCTTATCACAGGGCATGCACCCCTCACATCTCTCTCCCTGTCACTGTTACTTTCTATCTGTTACTCTTAGATATGTGATCAAGACAAAATTGCCATTGCCTATGGAAAGGGTACTCTAAGAATTATCCTGTTGGCCCACTTACCCTTTCTATGACTTCGTGGACCAAAACACCCTTTCTTGTCCACCTCCACCTGTATGTTATTTCCCTTATTAGGATGTTCGTTCTTTGAAGGCAAGAAATAATATTTCCATCATCAACATGCAACACAGTGTTTCCCATAGTAAAAGCATAGTAAATGCTCTCTCTCTCTTCTCTCTTCTCCTCTTCCTAGTTCCATCCTGCTTTTCTTTGAGCATTCACCTTACAAACTTAAATATCCACACTCGATGATCTGGATAAGTTAGAAGTTGCCCAAGGCAACTTGCAAAGCACAGTTTAAGCAATCAAAGCAGTGTGTGCAAATGGGAGACCAGACACCATAGCACCATAGGGAAAATAGATGTCAAAGATATAAGGAAGATTTGATTGTCCTTCTCAAACTTATATGATAATAAATCTTCTGAAATCATTAGACAATATAGTAGTTTCTTTCTCCATTGCCAAGGTAGGAAATTCCATGTCTTACCGTCTAGGATTTTCTGCATAACTATGAATCCACCTCTAGTCTGTAGTTCCTTGTTGTGGTGGGCTCACCTTGACATTAAATTGTATTCGCCAGATCTTCATTCATACTTGTTCGTTGTGGACAGGCTGATGAATACACAATACAAGAAATCATAGATTTACTGAGTAATGGTGATACCTCCATCCTCCAGTAAAATAGCTAAATTCTTGTCTTGAAGAGAGGGAATGAAAACTAGTACCCAACATTTATTACCCCTGTACTAGAGCTCTTCTAGCTTAGCTACATTGCCAGATCATAACCTCAAACTTTTACATGAAGGCATTTTAAGGGAAAGGATGAATCGATAGTATGTATGACTAAGGCAACACAGACACAAAAAATCAATGAGGATTATTGTTTAGCATCCTGTCCTTAAAAAAATCCTGTCCTTCTCCTTGTATAGAGAAATTGCATAGACAAATCGACCATGTTGACTGTAGACCAATACTTGCTGCTCACCTTCATTGACTGCATTTTTACTTCCTTAGCTTTAAAGAGTTGCTATTTTTTTTTACATCCTGCTCAGTCTTTGAATTTGATTATCTCATAAATTTTGGCATGACTGATCACAGTATTGTGTTCACCCACATGACATCCTCCTTCCAGAGGGTTCTTTTCCTTAGATTTTGAAAATTACCCCCAATCAATACCCTTCATCAACCCTATTTCTGAGGACTGAAGTTTGACAACTATATGGATCATAAGGTTATAGATTTAGACTTATAGGGTATCTTAGAAGTCATCTAGTCCCTTACTTTACAGAGGAGGAAACCAAGCCTCAGAGATATTAAATGACTTTCTCTTAGCCACATATTTAGCAAATATCAGAAGGAGAATTCAGGAGTGGCTATGTGTCGTAGTGAATAGAGTACCGGCCCTGGAGTCAGGAGGACCTGAGTTCAAATCTGGCTTCAGACGCTTAACACAAAACCTAGCCATGTGACCTAGGGCAAATCACTTAACCCTAACTGCCCTCCAAAAAGCGAAAAAAAAAGTGGAATTCAAACCCAGGTCTTCCTGGCTCTAAGTCCAGCACTGGAACAATTATGTGACTCTCTCCTTCTTGCTTAAGGAACAATTTATAAATACAATAACAGATCATCTCAAAAGGAAATGATACCAAAAATGTTGTTTATTTTTAAATAATATTTTATTTTCCCCCAATTACATGTGAGAAACAATTTTTAACATTCATTGTTTTTGGTTTTTTTCTGAGTTCCAAATTCTATCCCTCCTTCCCTCCCCTATCCCTTCCCTGAGACAATCTGATATAGGTGTATGTGTATAATTTCCATATTAGCAATTTTGTGCAAGAAAACTCATTAAGAGGGGGAGGGGAGAAATAAAGAGGGGGGGAAGGAACACAGAAAAAAGAAAGAAACAAAGAAAAAGAAAATGCTTTAGTCTGTGTTGAGACAACATTGGTTCTTTCTCTGGAGACAGCATTTTTCATGACGAGTCCTTTGAGATTGTCTTGAATCATTGAATTGCCAAATATAGCTAAGTCATTCACAGTTCTTCATAGTGTAATATTTCTGTTACTACATACTGTGTTCTCCTGAATTCACTTTGCATCAGTTCATATAAATCTTTCCAAGTTTTTCTGAAACTATCCTGTTCATCATCTCTTATAACACAGTAGTATTCTATCACAATCATATACCATAACTTGTTCAACCATTCCACAATTAATGGGCATCCCTTCAATTTCCAATTCTTTGCCATCACTAAAAAAACTGCTATAAATATTTTGTACAAATAAGTTCTCCCCCCACCCTTTAAATCTCTTTGGGATAAAGACCTAGTAGTGGTATTGCTGGGTTAAAGAGTATATAGTTTTATAGCCCTTTGTGCATAGTTCCAAATTGCTTCCCAGAATAGTCAAATCAGTTTACAACTCTACCAACAGTGCATTAGCATTCCAGTTTTCCCACATCACCTCCAACATTTATTTTTTTTCCCTTTTTAAAAATCATATTAGACAGCTTGCTGGGTATGAGGTGGTAGCTCAGAGTTTTTTTAATTTGTATTTCTCTAATCAATAGTGATTTAGAGCATTTTTTTCATATGATTATAAAGTAGATTTCTTTGTCTGAAAATTACCTGCTCATTTCCTTTGGCCACTTATCAATTGCAGAATGACTTATATTCATACACATTTGACTCAGTTTTCTATCTATTTCTATCTATTTTAGATACTTGCTATATAATTTCTCCCCAGCTTTCTGCTTTTCCTTCCTATTTTGGTTGCATTGGGTTTTTGTGCAAAAATTTTTATCTTATTTGTTGTTAAATTCTTCCCTTATTCATGGATCTAAAAGGTAAATTATTCCATGCACTCCTAATTTGCTTATGGTATCATCTAAATCAAGTACCCATTTTGACCTTATCTTTTTTTCTAGTTTGCCCAAGAGTTTTTGTCAAATAATGAGTTGTTGTCCCAAAAGCTTGGATCTTTGGATTTATCAAACACTAAATTCCTATGGTAATTGTCTATTGGTGTATTGTCTACCTTGTCTCTTCCACTGCTCCCCCACTCTATTTCTTAGCCAGTGTCAGTGTTTTGATAATCACTACTTTGAAATACTGTTTGGTCTGATACAGCTAGCCTACCTTCCTTCACATTTTTTTTCATTGATTCTCTTGATATTCTTGACCTTTTGTTCATCCAAATGAATTTTGTTATTAATAAATGTTACTTATAAAAATTATTGGAAAAAAGAAAAAAAATTAATGGAATGCCATCAAAGTAGCAGAGTAGATAAATGTGTATTGGTGAATATTTACAATGAGGAAAAAAGAGAAATTTAAGAAGCTGAATGATTTAAAGAAAAAAAGAAAATAAACACCACAAGAAAGAAGAAAAAGTAGAGTATCAAGGTCAGACAAGAAAAATACAAGAGAAAAGAAAGTAGAATAGAAAACAATTGAAATGATAAAAACCAAGGTTTTTATTTTTTTGGTTTGGGGAGGGTTTGAGGGGGGAGGGCAGGGCACCTGGGGTTAAGCCTAAGGTCACATGGCTAGTTTTTGTGCTAAGTGTCTGAGGCCGGATTTGAACTCAGATTCTCCTGATCCTGAGGCTGGTGCTTTATTCTTTGTGCCACCTAGCTGTCCCTAAAAATCAAGTTTTAATTTTTGTTTTTGACTTTAAATGAACGATAAAATTTTTAATTCATTATAGCAAGAATTTATTAAGTGCTTAATATGTGCCACATACAATGCTGTTTGCTGGGGATATGAGGAAAAAATGAAACAGTCTTTGTCTTTAACAATCTTATATTTTATTGAGTGGAAAAAATCTTATAGTTCATTCCAGTGGAAACTTCACTGCATGAAGTTAATACAAGATGGGAAGAGGCAGCTTGGTCCGGTGACTCTGGCAAGAAGAACTGGTCTAATTCCTGCCTACAAAGTCTGCTCTAATACGTGTCCTTAGATAAAGGCTCTGAACCTTCATAGACCTCAGTTTTTTCATATTTAACATAAGAGAATTAGAACTAGATGGTTTTTATGATCCTATGGAGAAACTAGGAAAGGTCCAATATAAAAGGTGACAAAAGATCTGAGCCTTGAGATTAAGAGTTAGACAAGAGAATAATAAGTGCAAAAAGAAAAAAATTATACATTTTAATGCAAATACATTTGAAAACTTGGAAGAAATGCTTGAATATCAACAAAAATGTAAAATACACAGACTAACAAAACAGAAAAAGGATAGTCTAAATAGATAAATGTTGGAAGGGTAACTCAGAAAGGCCAAAAGTGGGTATCACTATAAAAAGACACTGGGACCAAATTCATTCAAATTAATAAATAATAAGTAATGTCTATATAATAGCTATTTTTCAAAATAATGAATTATAGCATTTTATGCAATTCTTTCTCTGAGGCACACATTGTTTTGATAGCCAAGTCTGGTTAAGAAAAAATTTTAAAACTATAGATCAATGTCATTTGTGAATATCAATGCAAACATATTAAAGGCAACTTTGTAAAAAATAGTAAAATATATAAATAGTTACTTATTATAATATATATTTAACCCTCAAAATAGTTGTTCTGCAACTTTTATGAGGAAAAAATACAGTAAGTCATGTAGACAAGAAAGCCTGATGAGAAATCCAATTCAACAAAATCAGTCCCAGGGCATTTGAGAAGGAAATGAAAGGAAACACAAAGAAAATGGAAAAGATCTGCAAGCATTTATAACAAAATTTTCTCACCATTGAGGAGAGTAGAGTCACCACATTCAGATTCTAGCACTTCAGTTACAAGTACACTTATAGAGGAAATAGAAGTGACACTAAAAAGAAATAAAGGAGAACCAGTCCAAAACTTATTTCAAGTAGAAGTATGTTCTGTAGATGAATCAATTGTGAGTTGAGGGGTCAATTCATAGAGAAGAAGAAGGCATGGGGAAAAGCTTGAAATTTACTAAAAATGACAATTGAGAATCTATCAACAACTACCAAGCTCCATGGTTATGTTCCCAACTATATAAGATTTTAATAAGATACTCTATAAATATAATCACTAATGAGGTGATTAGTAAATCACTAGTGAGGTGATTAGTAGGGATAATGCAGGTTCTTGTAAAAGATATCCCATAAGAGACAACCTCTTCACCTTGACACTATTGAAAGAATACAAGATCCCATTGTGCTCTTTGTTTTTTTAAACTATAAAAAACTCACTTGATTCAGTAGAGAAAAATGCCATCTTAAAGGCTATCCCTCCAACAACCTGTCTCTTATCCATTCATCAAAATGATGCAATACTCCATGAATAATTTATTAGCAGAGTTAACTTTGAATTAGTTCGGTAATCCTTCAATCATTCATACATGGCAGGCATAAAACAAGGGTTCATATGTTCACCAAAGGTGATTGTTTCTGTCATGGTGGAGATCCAGGTAAAGAATTCAAGTGGAATAAAGATTCCTTAAAGAAGGTGAGATCTTCCAGATGTATCTATTGGTAGATAACATGATGCTAGTGGTATAAAGCTCTGAACATTATGGAGTCTCTTGGAGAGATGTGCAACTACTTGAAATATTTTGGGTTAATCATCCATATGTGAAGAAATAAGCTGATAAAGGCTGTTTATTGTCCAGATTATGACCTGATGTTGGTTTGGCAATTCATAGAGCTCACTCATCAGTGCTTATGTAAGTATATGTATGTACATATATATATACACATCTATTTGTGTGTACAAACAACAAAGTCTTAGCTCAATTTTAAGCTATTAAAACATATACACATATGAGGCATATTTGTACTGTTTACCTACCACATATGCCTGAATATATATGTATGTAAACATTTGTCGGATAGCACAAATTGACCATGAACTGGGCCAAGAATGATGTTGTTGTTCATCTTTTGTTTTAGAAGATGATCTATAACATCACAGGGTGATGTTTTGACTTTCATGTAAATTGGATTTAAGTGAGGCAAAGCTGCACAAAGTTATCAGCCAAGAATTAAACAGGGGAAGAGAGGAGGTTTAATTGCTTTTGGGAACTTGAAAATCTTTATTAAGCATTAAATCTTTTCCCAGAAATAAACCTCTATCTTTAAAAAAACATCATTCAACAAGTGTTATTACATGATTGTTACTGAAAAGCTAAAATATGAATATCACACAGTGGGCAATGAAGTAAAACATTGGGAGTGTGAAAAGGCAGCTCCAACAGAACTAGAAAGAATTGTAGTAAAGGATGTAATCAAGAAAAATATAGGATCAGAAAGAAGATGGACTTGTCATGTAGTGAGAGCAAAGGATGGGAACCATGTGTGATCTACTCATACCTCTACAATATCAAGAGAGAGCAAGGAAGAGCCGTAACATACTGCATGAATTCCATTGCAGTGAACTTTTAGTAGATGGACAAGGGTCACATAAAAAGACAAACGTGAATTGGTTGCTTTGATAGGAATATTATCTACCAGCATTTCCCAAGACCTAATACAAAAATATCTGGCATTAAAGCCTTTCATAGCCCTAACCCTTTCCTACCTTTCCAGTCTTCTTACAGTTCACTCTGTGGGATGTACTCTTTGATCTAGTGATACTGGTCTCCTGGCTGTTCCATGAACAAGACATTCCCTCTCTCAACTCCAGGCAATTTCTCTGGCTATCCTCCATGCTGGAATGCTCTCCATCCTCCATTCAGACTATGACCTTCTTGGTTTCCTTTAAATCCCAACTAAGCCCTACTTCGTACAGGAAGGCTTCCCAGTCTTCTTAATTCCAGTGCCTGCCCTCTGATAATTATGTCCTATTTATCCTGTATATAGCTTGCTTTGTGTATGTTTGTTTGCATGTTGACTCCTCCATTAAATTATAAGCTCTTTGAAAGAAGGGACTGGTTTGGGTTAGGTTATTTATTTATTTTTTTTTTTGCCTTCTTGTATCACCACTGCTTAGCACAATGCCTAGCAATGGTAGGCTTATAATGAATGTTGATTGATTAATTGAAATTTGGGGAGACCTGAATAATTAGAGTGATATATTCTTTGCACACGGACCTCCGATACTTTCAAATCCAGCCTCCTTATTTCACAGATGAGGAGACTGAAGCCAGAGAAATTGAGTGACTTTCCCAAGGTCTCAAAAGTGGCAAGCAAGAGAAACAGCCAAGATCATGAATGACTAGGGAGATGTCAAGGAAGCATCTGTTGTTGACCTTGTGATACAGATTCATTATTACCAAAGCTTTCCAAGTTCTCTGTGCTTTAGACATCCAGCATCTTGCAGCATGATCTGGCAAATGATACTTACCCAGAAACATTTACAAGGAATAAAGGGCCAGCAGGCAAAGTTATCCAATGACACCAGAGACCTATAGTTCTCTGTTTGGCTCTGCAGACTTCCCTAGATCTCTCTCATTTCTTTCTTCAAGTGCAAGTTCTTTGAAACAACAATATAACCGGCTAGCTCCTAAGCACAAGTGAAAACAATACTAAGTCCCCCAGATTTTATTACCTGGATGCCAGTAGTCAGCAGGGCTGGTAGGTGTCCCAGTGGATTGCTCACCTGACCTGGAATTAGGAAGAGGTAAAATCTGTTTCAGATACTTTCTAGCTGCATAACCTTGGGCAAGTCACTTACCTTCCATTTGCCTCAGTTTCCACATCTGTAAAATGAGCATACTAAGAGCACTTACCTTCCAGGATCAAGTGAGATAATATTTGTAAAGGTCTTAGCATAGTGCCTGGTATAGAGTAAGTATACAGAGAGGTTTGCTGCTATCATCACCTATTTAATACTGACTTTGTCCATTTTCTGGAAATTTTCTCTGATTTCTTTAATGTTTAAGAGTTTTGGTGTCTGTATTCCATCACCTTTAAAACCTTATTGCCAGACTGTACTTTGGGTTTAACATTCCAGGGACTGGAAATAACCAGGAATTTTGCCAGGAGTATTGTTGAATATTTCCCAATTTTTCTTAGAAAGGGGGCAGATTGTTTCAGTCTGGCAAGTGCTCAACAAAGAAAAATAAACAACTGAAGAAAAAACTGCTAGCTATCTCAACACTTGACTACCTATTGTCAAAAGCACAAAAGTTACATCTAAAACTTATCTAAGGGGTTTAGCAAGAGTTTATTTAGGGACTTCCTGTATAGACTACGTACAAGTGATCCTTAATGAATACATTGTTGTTTAGTCATGTCGAGCTCTTCATAGCCTGTGGGCCATAGCATGTCAGGCCTTTCTGTCCCCCACTATCTCCCCAAGTTCTTTGGGGTCTTCTTGGCAAAGATCCTAGCGTGGTTTGCCATTTCTTTCTCCAATGGATCACCTTTTGCCAGAATTCTCCATTATGACCTGTCCATCTTGGGTAACCACATGGCATACCTCATTGTTTCATTGGGCTACACAAACCCCTCTGCCATGACAAGGCAGTGATCCAGGAAGGGAAAGAATATATACTATTGCCTAATTAATTTTTAGAGGTTAATTTTTCTCAAATACTCAAATCAAAGCACCCAACGAGTTGGGGGAAGTTTTGATTTTTGCTAGAATCTGTGTCCTAGTTAACTTCTTTTTGTATAAAGAGCTTGAATTTCCCTAGTATTTAACTGTGAAAATAGGGGGCATTCACCAGTGAAGTTTATACTTTCCTAAAAAAATAAAGGCCATTTATTAGTAAATGTTTTTTCTTTCCTTCTCTATATCTTAAAATTCCTTGACATCATCCCTTATTTATTCTTCCTTTATTCTTGTCTGTGATAATGAGGATACTTACTAGCTGTGTGACCCTGTACAAGTCACTTAACCCTATTTCCTTAGTTTTCTCATCTGTATAATGAGTTGGAGAAGGTAATGAGAAACCACTCTAGTACCTTTGCCAAGAAAATCCCAAATGGCATCATGATGAGTTTGATATGACTGAAATGACTGAACAACAACATAATTAAGAGGCAGAGGAGAAAAAGTAGGAAGATGATAATTACTATTATGATTTTTCTTTCCTAGTTACCTTTATAAAGGTGTGGTGAGAAAGGAGCGTGCTCAACATCTACACCGTAAGTTTGGTGCAATCTCTTTCTGTTCCCCTGCCTCTCTTCTCTTTCCCTCACCCTAATCACAGATTCTCATCCTTTCTTTCCTATTAACCCAGCTTCAGACTCCATCTTCCTTAGAGTTTGTTTCGCTTTGGATTAATTCCTTCCTTAATCTATCCTCCCTTCTATTCCCCCCTCCCTTTTCCTCATTCCCTCTTGTTTCCCCTTAGAGTTAAATATATTCCTATACCCAACTCTGTGTGTATGTATTATCCTTCCTTTGACCAATTCAGATAAGAGTGTGGTTCAAATGGCATTTATTCCTCATACCTTTTCTTTCTTGTTTGTGTAATCTTCTACTTGTGTATCCTGAGAATTTTCCCTGTCCTTCCTCTTTTTTCTTCTTCCCCCTTTTCATTCTTTTTGTTTTTAATCATCATCAAAATATAACAAAACCACTCTCAGGATTTCTGTCTTATTAGATAACCTCTCTGATCCTAGATGGTGATGACAGTGTTCTGAGGATATATATAATTTCTCCATATTAGAACATGAACATCTTATCCTCGTTTATCTAGTCCCTTGCTTGCGTAGGCTTACCTTTTTAGTATTGCTTTTGACCACTGTGTTTATATTTCAAAGTTTTTATGCATCTGAGGTCTTTTCATTGGACATGCTTGGAAATTCTCTATTTTGTTAAAAGTTTATTCCCCTCTTCCTCTCCCCACCTAAAATTATACTTAAGTATTTCTGGGTAAGTTATTCTTAGTTATAAGTTTATATCTATTGTATTCTGGACTATTCTTTCCATGATCTCTGCTAATGTACAGTATTTACTGGGATATTTTCTGTGATTCTGAGTATAGTTGCTCACTACTTATAATTTTTCTTTCAGGACACTTACAGTATTTTTCTTTGACATGAAAGCTCTGGATTTTGGCTATGATGTTTCTGAGAGTTTTCATTTTGGGGTTCCTTTTAGGGGGTGACCAGAAGACTAGAGGTGTAAGCAGGGCTCTTTTCCAGAGCTAAGCCAACAATTATGGAAGAGTTTGCTTGGAGAGACCATAGAAAAAGACCATGTGTAGAGACCAGGAACATTCAGACCCCAAACTAAGAGCTTTGGAATTAGTTTCCAGAAGACCTGAGGTACTTACCCTTCTACAAATTTAAATTGGTTGGTTGAGAATGAGAACTGAAATATTATACACTCTAAGCACTAGGTCAGTTGATTCTGAGGACAAATTCAAAAAGTAGGAGCTCAGACAGAAAGAAGGATGAAAGACTAAGAAAAACCTAGCTAGGTCTTGTTCCCTGTGAATTAATGGAAAGAATGAAAAGATTTATATTATCTTACAATTGTACATGATTTGTTGGTATATTATAACAGACATCTCTTTCTCCTCAACCACAATCACCACAAAGTTTGTGCATAATCATAGGTAGTAGACTCTTCAAAATATGTTAAAAGAAGTGACATTACATTTTCATAGAACGGGATTAGGAAAAGGGTTATGTTGGGGGCAAAGGTTATTTTTAGAAATAGTTAAAGTATTAAAAACAAAAATCATCAATATACTTTTAAAAGAAAAAAATTAGGACAGAAATAATAAAAAGGTATGCTTCCCCTCACTCTTCTTTCCCTTCTCCCTAGATCTTTCTAGACCTACAAATTTAGGCAGTCATTCCAAAGAGAGGTGATACTGGTAGCTAGAGATTGTCAAGAAGCACTACAAACCAAACTCTGGGGTCTGCTGATAAAGGAATAAAAAAAATGGCATTATGGGTGAATAGACTCTCAGAGTGTGCTATCGAACAACTAGACTGTCATCACTCAGTTGGAAATACCTTGACTTGGACCAAAGGGAAGAGGGTTCAGGGTAGAGAGGTGGGGTACAATTATCTTTTTACAGATGGTAATGAGAAAAGAAGGTTAATTATTTCCCCCATTTTCCTGACCAGTTCTTGGACTGGAGGAAACAAATAATTATTTTTGAAGACTCTTTGCTCTGATTTAAAGTATAAGATCCTTTAAAGGCCTTAAAAATGACATTCTACTACAAGGACACAGGAGGGCACTCTAATTAGCAATACAGAAAAATGTTTTCATAGCAACAACCATTTTGTTTTAATTACAGTCTCTC
>CM053593.1:323237459-323266623 GCA_028646575.1 Pseudocheirus occidentalis | reverse complement strand
TACAAGCATTTACATCTTGGAACTCAGCAAATTCTACAAAATCAGGGCTCGTTGGATTGTTTTGATTATTTATAGACTTAAAGTGATGGGATAAAGTGTTAAAAATAAAGAATAAACTTTTAAATGTGCCATGCATTTTTAAAGAGTCAGTTGTTAAACATTTACCAGCGTACCCCTGCATTAACACCAAAATATTGATAGCAATACTTTATTGTAGTAGCAGAGTACTAGAAACAAAGCAGATGGTCCATCAACTGGGGACTGGCTAAACAAATTGTGGAACATGATTATAATGGAATGATGATATTCTGTATAAAACTATGAAAATGAATTCAGAACAGCCCAGGAAGATTTTTATGATCTGATACAAAGTGAAACAAACAGAAATGATAAAAGGAATAAACAATATGACTATGATGATGTAAATGGCAAGAGCAACAACAAAGTGAAATTGAATGCTATTTAATTGTAATGGATAAACTTTAACATGAAGAAAAGATAAGAAAATGCTTTCTTCTTTGCAAAGTTAAGGACTATGGGCGTGGAACATTGTCAGACTCAGAAGATGTGTTGGTTAGTTCTGTTGACTTATGTTTCCTTCTCTTTATTTTTTACTCTGGCATAAAAATATGACTCATTTGATAGAGGAAGGGGGAATATATTTGGTAATTAAAGTAATGCATAAACAAAAGAACAAGAGCAATTGAAAATTTATATTGCTGCTTTGGTGCAAATATGTTTGAAGAATGAAAACTCATTGTATCATTTTTCAAAATGGAAATTGGGTAGATACATTATGGAACAGTGAATTTAGTATTATATTTATGATGCAAATTCTAGAAGCTGTTATTGGTGGGATAATTTCTGAGTATTTAGAAAGCAAATTGATGGTAACTATGTGCCAGGAATAGTTTTAAGAAAGATAAGTCATGCCAGACTAACTCAATTTCTTTTTTAATAGGCTTACTAGACTGTATAAAAGAATGCCAAAAACATAATACATATCAATTTCAACAAAACATTTGACAAAGGCTTTTAAATATCTTTGTTGGCAAAATGCAGAAATATAGAATACAGTTCAAAAGTTGACAAAATCCAAAGAGCGGGCAATTACTCAATTAATGTGAATATGGAGGGAGATCAATAATAGTTTGACAAAAGCTCTGCCTTTGACCTTATTCCAACCAAAATTTTAGCCATGATTTGGGTGTAGGTACAAGTGGCATCCCAATATCTGTAAATGACAAAAAAGTTGGTAGCAAAAATAAATACTAACACATTGGATGATATAACATGGACCTACAAAAGATATCAAGAGGTTGGAATGGTGGCCTGAAGGAAATAGAATGCTTTTATTATCATACATATGGCACTTTTCTGTTTTAAAAGTACTTTATATACCATCTCATTTGATCTTCCCAATAATCTAATGTGGTAAGTTCTATTATTATCTTCATTTTAGTGATAAAGAGGCAAGATTTGAACTCAGGTCTTCCTGATTCCCAGTTCAGCACTTAATCTGCCTAATCTACAGTACAGATTGTGATTAAAAGAAGCAGCAAAAACAACAACAACAACAACAACAAAAAACTCTGCTTCATCTCACATTCAACAAATTGGCAAGTAAATTTAATAAAGTTGAATGTATAGTTCTGTGCTCAGCTTTTTAAAAAAATCAGCTATACAAATGCAGAATGGTAGGGATAGCTAGAGAATAATTTATGTGGAAAAAGTCCTAGTTCTAGTGAGGGTAATTCTCATTATAAATCAGTTGGGATGTGGGGCATGGCAAAAGATCAGCTAAATTCATACGAACATTATGTCCAAAGCAAAAAAAGGCAACAGTCTTGTTGTACTCACCAGTTATCTTGCCTTTTTGTCTTGCCACTGGAATTCGATGACTCAGGATGAGAGTGTAAGACTGACAACTTTGTGCAGCTCTGCTTCATTTAAATCCAATTCATGTCCAAGTCAAGATATCCCACTCATGATGCCATTGGTCCTCTTTGAGGTGAAGGATGAACAACAACTAGTAAAACCACATCTGTATCTTTATGTTTAGTTATGGAAACCACATTTTAGCAGGGCTATTGGCAAAGTGGAGCATTGACAACAATAGTGTGGAGACCAGAAAACATGCTGCACAAGGATCATTTGAAGAAATTAGGAACATTTAGCCTGATTAAAAAAAATAAATTGAAGGATACAAGATAGCTATCTTCAAATATTTATCATATGGAAAATGGATTAGACATCTACTTGACCCCAAATCAATGGTGGACGTTATAGTGAGGTGGCTTTCAACTTGATTTAAAAAGCAAACAATCAACCAAAACAATTCTCAGAAGCTAGAACTGTCCAAACATGATATCAACTGACTCGAAAGACAAGTGGGATCTTTGTTAGAGAACTTAGGTAGAGGCTGGATGATGACTTGTCAGAAATATTATAAATGTACTACATCCAGTGGGTAAGGGATGAATGATTTTACCCTAGAGATCCCGTCCAACTGTGTGGTTCCATGTGTCTATGATTCTATGATCACTACCATGTAATAAAAGTTAAAGGAATAATATCACCTTACAGATTTGTTTCAATTCCCTCTAGATACTAAGTAATAAGTGATAATTCCTGTTTGAGTTAGTTCATGAACACAATGATCTTTTAAAATTAATAATTTAGGTCAAAAGGAATATCAGTTTTAAAAATAAGTAACATTATCAATAACTATATGAACCACCCTATTCCAAGTCATTGATAAAAGAAATGCACATTGAAATAATAATGAGAAATTGTTTCATAAACATCAAAAGGGCAATTGTGTTTACCACATATGGGAATAGTTATTGTTGAAAATATGCACATTTATATTATGTCAGGAGATCTACAACTCACCAAAATAAACCACTTTGTAGAATTATTTATAATTATGTGAGAAATATTACTAAGGTCTTCATACTTTTGATTAGGAGATATCACTATTAGATTTATACTTAAAGGCAGTAAATGGTCAAAATAAGGATTTCATACATGCCTAGTTAGTAATATTTATTGTAGCAAAAAGCCTGGAGCAAATTAGGTGCCCCTGCCAATTGATTGGGGGACTGGCTGAATAAACTGCCATATACAAATGTAATGAAATATTATTGTTGTGCCATGAGCATGAAGAATCTAGAGAAATGTGAAGATTTGTATTAACAATTGCGGAGTTGGAAAAAAAAATAGAACCAAAAGAAAAAGAAATACAATTTCAACACCATAGTATATGAAGATAGTACTAAATGAAACCAGAATTCAAACTAAATACAAGAGTTAGTGTCAGTTCCAAATGACCACGGTTTCTTCTTGCTTTTCTGTTAAGAAATAATCAACTATAAAAGCAGAAAGTTAAATGGTGCCCTCGGTCACAATAACTTACTTATGAACTGTTTGAAAAACATTTTAATAGGAAAATATTATGGGATGGTTATTAGAAAGTGATTGTTGCATCATGGCAAAATGTATAAATAAATAAAATATAATAAGAAAATCATTCTCAAAATGAAAAAGAAATAGATTTAGGTTACACAAACACTCAAATGTGATGACCTACCTCTCAAAAACTGCATTTTTGAGGAATAACCATACTAGTACCAATACTATGGCTGCTAGAAAGGTGTGTTACCCTTTAAATAATATCTTTGTTTTCAGGCAGCTATCCTGGAGAAGGATGAGCCCAAGGACACTGTCCAGTTTTCTATTTCTATCAATGATACTACCACTCTCTGTCCTAGCCCAGACATTTTTGCATCATTTTTTTTTTTTACTCTATCATCTCCTTCAAGCTCTAAATCTTATTAGTCACAAGGTCCTGTCAATTCTTTGTTGACCTCCGGAAGCTGTCTCTTCTCTATTCTTACTGTCCTCATTTTAATTCAAACCTTCGTTACTTTGCAATTGAAAGATGAATAGATGAATTTAAACATTCCTACCCTCAAGAAACTCTTAGTCTAGTAAAGGAAATAAAATGCGCAAAGTTATAATATAAATCATGATGAGCAAGTCAAAAAACATTTTTATGTGTCATGCCCTGTGATAAGCTCTGAGAAACAAAGAAAGTCAAAAGACATTCCTTGCTTTCAAGAAGCTCACAATCTATTGGGGACAGGGGAGGAGTACATAAAAAGAAGCTAAAAAGCTAAAGGAGGAAGAGGAAGAGAAAGAGGAGAAGGAGAAGAAACAGAAGGAGGAGGGGGAGGAGAAGGAGGAGGAGGAGGAAGGGCACCTAGTGTAGAAGTCTTACAGTCAGGTGGAAAATGATGAGCTGGCCACCCTGGGTACCTTCCTTAAATGGAGGACCTAAGAGTTGCTCTCTGATTTCCACCATCCACCCTCTGGCTGCCGTAGTTGGTGCTAAGAAGTATGAGTTTCTGAGTTGATGTGATCTTGAAAGGTAATGAGTTTCTGGAGATTATGATGAAGTCTAAGAGAGCAGTCTGGTGGAAAATGATGATCACAACAAACAAAGGAAAAGTCCAAAGTGCTATGAAAGACTCAAGGAGAGAAAAATCACTTCCTTCTGGGGATATCATGGAAGTGGTATCTAAGTTGGGAATAAAAAAATAAAATATAAATATATAAAAATTAAATATTTATATAATGTATAAAATATAATTTCTAAATTTAATACAATTTATAAAATTAAAATATTTAAAAAATAAAATAGAAGAATTATTTCACAGGGAAAAGATGGAGATAAATCTAGTCCAGTCTTGAAGGAAGATATAGATAAAAGTACAGAGGTGAAAAAAGTTCAGATGAGAACAGATTCCTGAGTCATTCATTTTAGAAGGGTAAAGTAGTCAGAGGAGAAGAATGTGAGATATAGACAACAAGGCGCACATCTTTTCTGGATTATGCGTAGACTGACTGCTTTGCAATGTTTCCCAAGCACACTGTCTCTTGCATCATTGATTCACACTGAAGTAGGAACCTATTGATTGTCAAAAATGAAGTATAGGATCTCTGAGGCACTTAGTTTCTCTCAGTTAGAATTAAGACCATAAAAGTTCACAGAGACCCACAGTATTCAGGACCCTAAAATTTTAACTTGAAAGTAAAACAAAATGGTGATCCAAGAAGCACAATGTAAGAAGTAGCCAGTTTGGAGAAAGAAGGATTACGCCAGATTTCTGCCGTGGTCAGGGTAGCCAGATCATGACAGCTCTCTGTGTGGGCTCAATTCTGCCCTCCTAATTTGGAGTGAACTAGAAATGTACAACTGAACCAAATATGCTGCCGTTCAGTCATGCAACTGACCCCTGAAAAGTACAATGGAGACTTCCAGGCAATCTACTACAACTTAACTTGATACCAAAAATAAGAATCAACACATACACATAATCAGATAAATGTAGGAAAGTCAATAGCCATGTGCTCCCTTTCTAATTAATTTTGGGTGGGCATGACAAAACTCTCCAAAAATTGACACACCAATAAGATTATTTCAAGGTACCTACTAAAGAGACCTAAAGAGTCCCCTGCCTCTCCGAGACTCAGTGAATCTTGGTTGGAAGTTGGGCAATAAAGGAGGCGTGCCAATATCTAGGTGGGTTTACTTAAATCACTATATATTGTTTAATTGGACATTATATCCAGTGATACAGGTATAGCCAAGGAAACAGACAATATCACCAAGAGAAATACTTCAAAGACCACTTGGGCTCTAGTCTGTAGGGAATCTCAGGGTCTGGAGGTCCATAAAGTGGAAGAGAGCTGCTGATTCCAGGTATACCTTAGCTGCTGGTTTGTATCCTCAAGGTAGCAAATGCTTCTTCCAACATCACCAGTTCCTTGGAAGGCAGAGCTAGGTGGTGCAGTGGATGCAGGCTCATCTTCATGGGTCTAAATCTATCATCAGACACTTACTAGCTGCGTCATCCTGGGTAAGTCACTTAACCTGTTTACCTCAGTTTCCTCATCTGTAAAGGAAATGACAAACCACTCCAGTATCTTTGCCAAGAAAACCCCAGCTGGCATCAGGAAGAGTTGGACATGACTGAAAAATGACCGAACAACATAGTCTCTGGAGCCCCCTTCTGGAGATGTGAAGTATAGCTTTGGACAGATTCAGAAGCCAGATAATTTGGGGAGTGGAAGGGACTGGAGGTGGGGGGGAACACATTTAATGATGATTAATCAAGTACAAAAGAGGGGAAAGAAAAATTTTTTGCTTGAAATAAAGCGAGTAGGATTCAAATTCTGGTAAGAGTAAGTAACAACCCAAAAATCCAGGCAAGGTGGGGCCTAGAGTTTCTTCAAAGAGTCAAAAACTTGTTATAGGGCAGAATTTAGATTAGCTATGTTATATTTGCAGACAAGATACAGAGTGGTTGGTTATGTGACTCAATCAATCTTCCCCAGATCTCTTTACTCATAGAACAGTTACATGCAAACAATCTGAAATATCCATCATGCTCACAACTCTGAAGACTTTAACATAGTTCAAGGGCACCAAAAGATGAACAACTGGATGTGAAGAGGTCACCACCCTTCCTCTCCCCCCGCCAATGAAAAAATCATAAAAACATTTAGAGACGGACGTATGCTTTTTTTTTTTTGCTTTTTTTTTGGAGGGGCGATTGGGGTTAAGTGACTTGCCCAAGGTCACACGGCTAATAAGTGTTAAGTGTCTGAGGTCGGATTTGAACTCAGGTCCTCCTGACTCCAGGGCTGGTACTCTATTCACTGTGCCACCTAGCCACCCCAGTATGATTTTTTAAAAGGACTGTCATTTTGATGGAGGAATTTGGGAGATTTGAGACTTTTAAGTGAATGGAAAAATCACTGAGTCAATCATGACCTTTTCTCATATATAAAATGAAGAGGTCAGGCTCAGATCCTTTCTAGCTTTAATTATATGATCCTTGAACCTTAAACAACACTTTGTAATTCTTTTATGTGTCTATAATGCTTCCTGTTCAACTTAGAATCAGACCACTGATATGACAACATTCTCATGGTCTGTGCTTTCTGGGTAATATTCCCTCTGTCCGCTTTATCAATAGTTTTCTTGTGATAAAGGAGAGGCAGAAATACCTGTCAATTAATCAACAAACATTCCTTAAGCATTTACTATGTGCCATATCATTCAAATCACTGAAGATACAAAGTGAAAATACTTCCTAACTTTAAAAAATATGCATTTCATCCAAAAGACAAAAACTAGAAGTCCAAACTCTTCAGCCTGACATTCAAGACCTTCCATGATGTGGATCTACTCAAGATACACAACTTGATCTCCCACTACGCTCCCCTGTGGACCCTCTTTTTTCCACTCCTCCTCCAGGTCTTCTGAATGTTTCATGCTTATTCCAACTTCCAGGTTTTTTTGCTCATATATTCTTCCTGCTCTACCTTTTAAACTATTTAAATCCTACCTATCCTGGTCTAGTTCAAGACTTACCTTCTCCCACACAATCTCTACCTCACAATGATATCCACCTGCTGTGAAATTTATGCCACTGTTCACATTATACTTACTGCAGCACCTGTCTCATAAGGATATTATCAAATGAGAAAATGTATGGAAAATAATTTGCAAATTTTAAAGTAATTATTATTATGCCACACATTTCAACAATAAGAAACTCCCACAAATTAAAAAAAAAGCTATTTCATGTGTATATGTCTTCTCCCTTTCTAGACTGTAAGCCTCTTGTGGTCAGGGACCATGTTCTACTTTGTATCCCTCTCAGTGCCTTAGAGAGTGTACACAAATACCAGGTGTTGAGTTGTTCAGTCATTCAGATGTGTCTGATTCTTTGTTACCCCATGGACCATAGCACACCAGATCCTTTTGTCCTTCACCATCTCTCAAAGTCAGTCCAAGTTCATATTTGTTATTTCTATGATACCATCTATCCATCTCATCCTCCATCATCCCCTTTTCCTTTTGCCTTCAATCTTTCCCAACATCAGGGTCTTTTCCAATGATTCCCATCTCATTATGTGACCAAAGTATTTAAGCTTCAGCTTCTGTATTTGATCTTCAGTGAACAGCCTGAGTTCATTTCTTTAAGTATTGACCAATTTTATCTCCTTGCTATTCAAGGGACCCTCCAGCACCACAATTTACAACCATTGATTCTGTGGCTCTCAGCTTTCCATATGGCCCAACTTTTACGGCCATACATTGCCACTGGAAAAATCATAGCTTTGATTATATGGACCTTTGCTGGCAAGGTAATGTCTCTGCTTTTTAGTATGCTGTCTGGATTTGCTATAGCTTTCCTTCCAAGGAAAAAGCACCTTTGAATTTCATGACTGCAGTTACCATCTACAGTGATCTTTGAGCTCAAGAACATAAAAACCTAACGCTGCTTCCATTTTTACTCCCTCTATCTGCCAGGAAGTGATGGGACCAATTGCTAAGATCTTGGGTTTTGTTTGTTTTTTGTGCTAAACTTCAAGCCAACTTCTGCATTCTCTTTTTTGTTGAATAACTAGCTTAGATTGACCCTAACGGGACTGAGTTTATAACTTTGTTCTATCGACAAATCATCTCTATTACTACTTCCTACTCCTAATCTCCCTCAAGTCCTGAGCTCCAGTTCTATCTTGCCTACAGCCTTCTGGACATTACAAATTGGATATCCCCCAGGCATTTCAAACTCCAGAAGTCCAAAACAGAACTCGTTACCTTTTCCACTAAACCCTTTCCTCTCTCCGATCTTGACCTTATAGTTGAAGCCACCACCACCATTGTTCCAATTACTAGTACTCTCAATTTCAGTGTCATCCTTGATCCCTCGCACACACTAATCTTGCATATCCAGTCTGCTGTAGTCTTAACACTTCTGCCTTCACAACATATCTTTACATCCCTTTATTTCCTTATAAAGACACCGCCTCTCATCACTGTGCATCCAGAATATTGCAAGTTTTTAAGCTGGTCTCCCTGCCACAAATTCCAGCCTATTCCAATCTATCACTTAGTTGCCAAAGTGATTCTTCAGAAACATAGGTCTGACTGTGACTACCCAACAAACTGCAATGGTTCCCATTTTCCTCCAGGATCAAATATAAAATGCTCTGTTACTTTAAGCCTTCACAAGCTGAACCCTTCCTACTTGCATTTCTTCTTGCACTTAGCTTCTCTCCACAGATCCTACTATCCAGCTACACCGGCTTACTTGCTGTTCCTCACACACAGCACTGCTTCTCTCAACCACTCTTGTCTTTTCACTTCACTGACTATTTTCTAGACCTGGAATACTCTGCCTCTACCTCTCTGCCTCTGAGATCCCCAGGCTTCTTTCAATACTTCACTCAAATCCTACCTTCTGCAGGAGGCCTTTCTAGGTCCCTCCAGTTGCTAATGTCTTCTCTCTTAGTTAACTTCCATTTACTATATGCATACATATGTACATAATATTATGTATGTATATATGTATGTGTGTATACATATATAATATGTGTGTCTATATGTATATATACCACATGTATATACATATACATATATACATGGAGAAAGACACACATATAGTTATTTGCATTTGGCTTCCCCTCAGTATATGAACACCTTGAGAAAAGAGACCATGTTTCTGTCTTTCTTGGTATCCTTAGTGCTTACCACAGTACCTGGCATACAATAAATGCTTGTTGACTGACTACTTTTCTATTCAATCACAAATTCCTGACTTTCCAACATGCAAAATATATCTGAGCAGATATAGACATGCATACATACAGCAGATCTGTCTTTCCAGGCTCTTAATTCATCACCCTCATAAAAATGTTATAGTCAGGTCTAGCTGGATTCTTTAGAAAGGGCTATTGGGTTTTTTTTTTGTTCTTCACTCTAAAGTCACCAATGTAAATAATTTCGGAATTTTCTTCCTTGAGTTCTTTATGGGAACTCAATCTCTAAGGCCCCTTCCAGTTCTAAAAAAATTACATGATTCTATGTCTCTTCAAGAGATATTTCTCATATATAAAAACCATCACACAATATGGTGCAGTAGGCAGGCCCAGCTGGTCTACAATGTCTCGGCTGAGGCTCATTGGAGGTTGACATGATTTGGCAGAGCTGAACGTAGAGGAATCTCACACAACGCCTGCCTTCCCACACACTTCTCTCAATTCGGTCCAATGTTATCAGCCCATCACTTCACAGGATTCATGTTCACCCGCCACAATTTTCTCAGGAAGGGAAGATACATGGTTTGGAGACTAATCAGTCATCTTATTCCCTCCTCTAACTCTTTGTCAATGACAAAAAGGAAAAAGAAAGAGGGGAAGTGTGAAGCATCCCAACTGTTGGACCCTTTTTTAGTGCAAATTTACTTTATGAAATATTTAATTTTAACTTAAAAAAAAGTAAAAGCTCTACCCCATTGCAGTAAGGCTTTACCTTTTCAAACATATAAAAGCATAAGGTTATTGTAATTGATTCCCTTCCAACAAATACACGTTGGGTACCTACTATGTGTTTCAAAGCATTGAGCTGGTTGGTAGAAGTATAAAGAGATGTGAAACATCACCTCTGAGCAATACAAAGTGTGTTGTCACATAAATCACAATTGCCATCTTATTGGTTCATTTTTCATGTGTGGTGTGTCTATGAATCTATCTTTTAGGTACAGTGAATAAATGAATAAAAAGCATTCATTAGGTACTTATTATGTGCCAAGCACTATGTTAAGCTATACCACTAAAATGCAATTAGAAAATTAATAGAAAGTTCTTAATGTTCTGAACTTCTATTTTAAAATTCTAAACAAAAATGAAAAAATTACACTTTTGATTTGGAAGGTAGGTGGCATACCTGGATCTATAGTCAGCAAGATCTAAGCATAAATTCTGTCTCTGACACATACTAGCTGTATGACCTTGGGAAAGTCACTTAATTTCCACCTGACTCAATTTCTTCATCTATAAAATGAAAATAATAATAGTGCCTGCTTCCCAGGGTAATTGTACATAACACAAGATGATTTGAAAAAGAAAAGATTTGAGAACCTTAAAGTGCCATATAAATGCTAGCCATTGTTACTATTGTAAATCATTATTAATTAATTTGTATAGGAGCCCTTGCTAGTGCTATGTAAATATAATTTAATAATAAAAATAAACTAGAAAAGAAAACTACAGTGCATAGCTCTGGAGGTTTTACTTGACTCTGTCTTGGGTGAGAAAACAATACTAACACAGTCAACTTTCTTCTCATCCAAATTTAAGTTTCAATCAGACTCATAGATATAAATGGAAATGTTTTCCTGAAACAAAAAGCCTCAGTTAAGCCAACATTTATTTTAATCTGCTATTTTTCCTGTGGAATTGGCAACAAAATTTAGTTACAAAAGAGTAGTGCCTGAGTGCCAAAATGTAAAGGATAAATAAGACTGGAAGTCGTCCTATGGAAGCTTAGAAGTGCTGACCTGGACCAGTCTGGGGGTCACCTGTCTTTTCAGGTCTACCCTGGGTTATTTATTAATTCTTTATCGTTATAATGATAAACTCACACTTGAGAGTCACTGTAAGGTTTAAGGGATAGTAAACTAGCCTTGTAATCACCCAGGAAGACCTGGATACAAATCCTGTCCCAGACATATATTACACATGTGATACTGGGCAAAGTCATTTAATGTCTCAGTGTCCTAGTCACACCATCTCCCTCTCTCCCTTCCCACCCCCCTCTCTCCAATTTGTTTTAATCAACAAAAAATCTCTCTTCCCTCCCTCCTATTTTCCCTTCCCCTCCAATTGAGAAAGAAAGGAAAATAAATCCCCTGGCACACATATGTATGGTTAAGCAAAACAAATTCCCACATGGGCTCTGTCCAAATTAAAAAAAACAAAAACAACTCAATCTGCCCTCTGAGTCGATTACTTTTTTGTCAGGAGATAGGTAATAGGTTTCATTATTGCTTTTCTGGAATCATGGTTGGTCATCACATTGATCAGAGTTCCTAAGTTTTTCAAAGTTGATTAACTATACAATATTATTGATTTTGTATAATTTGTTTTCCTGGTTCTGCTCACTTCATTCTGCATCGCTTCATACAATTCTTCCTAAGTTTCTCTGAGGCTATCCCTTTCATATCATTTTTCAGAATACATTAGTATTCCTTCACAATCATATACTATAACTTGCCCAGCCCTTCCCCATCAGTTTCCAATTCTTTGCCACTGCAAAAAAAAAAGTTGCTATACATATTTTTATACACATGGATCCTTTTACTCTCTCTTTCATCTCTTTGGTCTTCAGCCAACTCTCAAAGACTATGTAAGTTGCAAAACAGTTGTTGATCTGCTTTGGAAGAGAGAGTTTCCTAGCCAGGATTTCCCTGTACTGATAAAATCCCACTTAGGTAGACCTCAGCGCTTTTCTTACAAGTCCTAGGAGGTAGGCAGCAGAGGTATTATTAACCCTGTGGGGAAACTCCCTTAACAGTGGAGATTAGCACTAATTCTGCAATTTGTAGTCTGCAAGGATTGCTCATTTTATAGATGAGTAAACAGAAGTTCTGAAACTTTAAGTGACTTAGCTATGCCTAAGTAGCTAGTAATCTCCATATTTTACTTGGATTCTTCCAAACTTTCTTATTTTTCAGCTTCTTTTCTACAAAACAAAAAAGTTTATATATATTATATATATATATATACACACACATACACATATATATGTGTGTATATATATATATTTAAAATCAACACTTTATTCTATTAATCTCTATTTATTACTTCATTCTTTAATCAGAGAGCTGGAAAAAGACTTAATTCATTTATCTGATCTTTATTAAGTTTTAAGATTGAAAAAAAGTGTATGGAATTTTCTGTTAATTCATTAAAACACTCCTTGACTGAACCTTTGTTCATGAACCTAATCTGCCAACTCTGCTGGAGCTCCACAAACTTGACTTCCATTTAATATAATTCCATACCACCCTCAGGAAGGCCTCCAACAACCTCTTTCAGCCAAATCCATGTGTTCTCTGTACTACTTGACCATATTTTGTACAATTAACATGCTTCTGAAAAGTTGTGTATAAAGGAAAACATATCAAATCATATTTTCCAACTGATTTCCGATAAAATTTCAGAGATATGAGTCTCTGAGAGTTTATGACTTAACCATGGCCACAGAACTGTTAAGTATCCCATGCCAGTATTTGGGGAAAAAAAAGGAAAAATGTTTTCCAAGATGTAATAAAAAGCACACTAAATAATAATTTTAACTTCTTGAAATATTCTAAACTTGTTACAACCATCTTAATTATTCCACATTTCATTTGCACACTGGCTAAAGGCATATATATATATGCATATATATATATATATATAAAGGTATACCATACTATTCGTATTTTACTGTAGGTTTTCATTGACTATAGAATGTGAGTGTACTAGCACCCACACTGGTTATAAAGAAGTTCTGAGGGGGCAGCTAGGTGGCACAGTGAATAGATCAGCATCCCTGGAGTCAGGAGGACCTGAGTTCAAATCTGACCTCGGACACTCAATACAAAAACTAGCCACGTGACCTTGGGCAAGTCACTTAACCCCAATTGCCCTACCTTACCCCCTCTGAAAAAAAAAGAAGAAGCTCTGAGTTGTCAGTACAACTATTTCTGTAACAGCTAGGCCCTCCAAACCTGGGAGAATGCTGTCTATGTAGCCACTTGCTTGGTTTCCCAGGTTCAATGTGACTGTTTGGGAGGTAATAAGCTATATAGATCATATATCAAGCTTCCATTCAGCACACTTTTAATTACCAGAGTAAATGAGAGTTGCCAATCTAAATAGTAAAAGTATTTAATTAAGGCACCAGTAAATACATCCCCTCTACCTTCTGAGGTGGTAGATGGGGAAAAAACCTCCAAGGGAAAATTGATGAAGGGGTAGACAGGGTAGTAAAGCTTGTAAACCATTGACCCTAGCACTCCCAACTTACTCTCTGGCCAGCATGAAAATTTGCTATCCTCCTAAGGTAGTCTGGAATTTGCTGAAGATTCCCAGCTTGATTGCAAGGTTATCAGGATTCCAGTAGGACTCAAGTTCAGTCATGCACATCGCTCCATATGCTTCCCTTCCATATCCTATTACATTATGAGCTTCTTGAGGGCAAGGACTGTCTTTTGCCTCTTTCTGTATCTGTAGCACTTAGTACAGTGCCTCGCATATAGAGGTGCTTAATAAATGTGTATTGAATGACTGATCTCTACTTCAGCTGTAGCCTGTAGAATGTTTTCCCATCTCTTCTCACTCTAGAGGCAATATTAGTCCCACTTTTCACTTCTGTTTCCCATACAGCACCCTAGTCATGGTCTAGGACCTGAAGACCTGAGGACTCCCCTTTCCATCCAATCCATTGTCTCTTTTTTTTTCTTTTTCCAAGTTTGTGCTACTTGATTCAATTCAAATTAAGGCAACTAGTTGGCAAATTGGATAGAATGCTAAATTTAGGAAGTTGTTCAGTCTTTGCGACCCCATTTGGGGTTTTCTTTGCAAAGATATTAGAATGGTTTGCCATTTACTTCTCCAGCTCATTTTACAGATGAGGAAACTGAGGCAAGTGGGGTTAAGTGACTGGCCTACACAGTTAGAAAGTGTCTGACACCTGATTTGAAATCACAAAGACAATCATGCCCATTTTATAGGTGAGGAAATAAGGTCTATTAGACTTTACTCATTAATTAAATGTTTAGTTTGAAGGAGGAAAACAGTGCCCAAAGGTTTTAGATTTTCTATATTATCAATTGCATTGTTAATATTTGTAATGTACAATCTTTATCCAAAAAACACATCTTGAAGTTGACAGATCATTAAAGGAACTCAACTCTATCCTTATTAATATTTTGCTGTAAACAAACCCGAAGACATAAAAAAGATGAAAGTAAAAGGAAAGATGGTACGTCTTTCTCCTGAAAGGGGTAAATGAAGGAGTTGTAAATGAGTGGAGAGAAGATGAATGTGAGAGGTAGCGTAGAGGTAGACTAAAAAAGATTTGCCAACTTGCCAAGATTTGGGTTTGGACAATGAAGAAGAGTTGTAGATGTCTCTGAAATTTTGAAATTGAATGACTAGAGTTTAGAGAAAACAATTGATTTCATTCTGGACACCTTGAGGTTGAGATGCCGGTAGTTTATCCAGGTAAACACACCTTGTAGATAATCATCAATGCGGAATTTGAGACATGATAGCGATATTATGCTGATAATGTTTTCTCGGGGGTGCTATATAGCTGAAGACACCACAGTCTTGGAATACCCAAAATGTGACTTAGCCCAAAGGGAAGTTTAAAGATCTATGGAAAATATAAGTAAGTTGCAGGAATATTTCTGTTGCTGAGTTGGGCATGAGAAGTAGCTTGCAAGATATCACTAATGATGCACATGCTTGGTAAAAAGAGCTGGTTTGGCGGTATTGCAACCATGAGAAACGACTTATAAGCAGTGACGATGCTAGATTAGTACGTGGCAAGATGTTTTATGAGAAAATTGTGGAAGTATGGATCAGAAAGTGACAGGATGAGGTGGTATCTGTAGCAGAGGAAGGGGAAAAGTGGTTGTCTGCATCAGAAAAGGGATTTTCTATGCTTGTGACTTTGTGACTTTATCAAAGTACACACCAGAAAGCCAGGTTCTGTGAAAGAGGTTTTCATCCTTATTAGAATTTAAATATACTTTAAACAACTATCCCTTATGCAGTGTTTTAAAGGAACATTTGTAGTTTCTAATTGGCCACAGAGGGAATCTTTTGAGCTCGCTTTATTTCACAGCTGATTTGATTTTAGTTTAAATGCTATATGTCAAACATTGAGTTATGCAAATGGAAATCACAGATTTAATTGATGAAATAGTAAAAGTGACAGTCTAGAGTTGCCAGGCCAGGAGATAGAAAGTGAAGGAGCCAGACTGGTTAGGTAGAGCTTTGGAATTAGAAGAGAACCAGTCTGAGCTCTACATAGGAAGGCTGTGGTTTAGGCTTCCACAATTGTAATGTGTCAGAAATAAGCCAAGGGTTTAAGAGTCAGTACCTGGCAGCAACTTAGAAATCCAAAACACTGTCTAACAGGAACAAGGGAATGCATGGAATCCTTTAATGAAATGGCTATCAAAGTATGGTCCGTGGAATCATGGGGGTCCCTGAAGCCATTTCTGGGGGTCCATAAGATCAAAACTATTTTTATAATAATACTAAAATATTATGTGTCTTAAAATTTCCCCTCCCTTTTCCAACTTTATATTTGTGTGATGCCTGATGTTCTTCATATATTTCAACCAGAACAACATATTATGACAGATTGAATATAGAAGCAGAAAAAAGATCCAGCTGTTTCCTATTAAGTCAGTTATTAAAGAAATTTGCAAAACTACGCCATTCTTCTCGCTAATTTTTTGTTTTTGAAAATATAGTCATTTTTCACATAAATATTTAGATTAATATGTAATGGGATTATTATTATTTTAAATGAATATATTTTAAATGAATATATTTTAGAAGTTTTATAATTTTTATTTCAAAATGAGTAAATATTGATAGATAAAACTCACATAAGCAAATGCTCTTTGGGGTTGTCAGTAATTTTAAGGAGTATTAAGGGGTCCTGAGACCAAAAAGTTTGAAAACTGATATTTTAATATATACCACCTCAAATAGGATGCTGATTATTTGGCAAATACCAGGGCAGGCAAAGGCAGTCACCACATGGGTTTTGATGAGTTGGAATCTGAGACAGAATGTGAGCAAATATATACCACAAAGGCAGAAAAGGAGTTAGTATCAAGGTGCCTTCAGATGCCTGGAACCTAAGGGGTGAGACAAATGAAAAGACAGCTCTGCCTATGAGGTGGAGATCTATGAACAACTTATACTGGACTGGAACTCTGAGAGATCCTCCACCCACTTTGTGAATGAATTTGGGGGTCTTCGGGTGCTACCTTGATTCAAGATCACTCACTCCAAGTACTTCCTGGGCCAAGAGTTGGCTTCCCCAAAAGTCACAAATGTATTTTCCAGCATCACTAGATACATAAAAGTTGCCAACAGTTATTGCCAGAGGACTATGGTCTCTCCAGCCTTTTTTTTTTTCATAAATCTGGCTCCATTTTCTGAATACTTGGGCCATCAACGATCCCATGGTTCTAGGTAGCAATGGTAATAAAGGACTGTGCTTCACAGGGGTGGGAGACCTTTCAAAGGTCCATTCTAGAGACTCAGATTTGAAAGCAGTCTTGTTATACATGTAGGGTGTTTTATCTGCCCACCTCAGTCTTGGGATGAAATTGTGAGGCTTATGTCAAGTGTGAATTTGTTATAGGATGAGTAGAATTCCAATTAGTTACTAACCCATATGTGCAGCCAAAATACTCCAGTGTTTCCACTTGCCCCCTCCACCAGCTGCTTCTCCTCATATTTTCCCCTGTGTTAGAAATGGCCAGTCAGGGAAATTAATACCACAGCCCACACTGACTGACTGTTTTGACATCACAGGACCCTGGTACATAAGGGTCCTCACATGATTTAGTGGAAAATTTTCAATCTTACTTTTCTCTCATGCTAGTGATTTAGGATTGATATCTGCTCAGTTAAGAACCTTTCCCATTCCCTATCTCTCTCTGAACTTTAATCCTATCCAACTCATGCCTACCCCTCTATAGTCCATATTTCTTTCATTTTTCCAGTTCAATTGTACCCTTTGGAACCTTTTCATGAATAAACAGTCCCTCCCACCCCCACATCTTCATTCTGGTTCTCTTCATTTTATTCTTTCTCTCTTACACCAACATAAACCTGTTCTCTGGGAAAAAAAATAATCCCTGGATACCTTGCTCCATACTGAGTGATCTTTTTCTCCTATGCATTCTTTTACATATGATGCTAGGAGGAGGAAGAGGACAATTGTTTACTTCTCACTTGCACTTTCTGACTATTTCTTTGCTACCATCATTAGAATCTTCTCTTCCCCTGGTATTTACTTCCATTTTCTGTATCATCTTGTTCAGATCCTTGTTTTAGGAATTAAAGTATTTGGCTGACCATCTTCCTCTCCAACTCATTCCCTGTCATCATTGGCAACACCAATATACAAACTTATGCTCCCTTTGGACATCTTACCACTCAGTTCTTCATTTTCCTCAATGTCCCTGGTCTATGCTTTCATTCCACTTAAGCTACCCATAGAAATAGTCATATTTAATCATGATTTCATTATTATCCATTAACTGTGCTCAGTTGAACACACTGTACCTTGATCCCAACATTGTGATGTCATTGGTCCTCTGAATATGAAGGATGAACAATAACTTTTTAATAGCCAGAACTCTTAAATTATCTCTGAACATAATCTCCTATTCTTCCATTTCTCCCTTTAGTCATTGTTCCTCTTACATGCAATCATCATCTTCCCTATAACTTCCATTTCTCTTTGACTCTGGCCTCACTTTGTTCCCTTCAGCATCCAGTATTGACCAGTTCAAATATATATTACCCTCTACCCCTGAATCCTTTGCCACCTATTGCCAGTCTCAGCTTGTCAAATCCTAACCCTAGTTACTTACACTATCTATCTTCTATCTTCTCCATTTCTACTTTTGTATTGCTGAGCCCTGCTAGCAAAAGTCATGTTAACTCTGCCAACTGTTGACTGGGTCCATTATACACTTGCTAATCTTAATTACTAAAATCACATGACTGTATAGCTGTATCTCTTTCTCTTTGTTCCTTTCTTCATCCTCCAGTGTTTGTATTTAGATATGTGATGTCATTGGTCCTCTTTGAAGATGAAGGATGAACAACTTTTCAGGTGTATATATTAACATATATATGTATATATAAAATATACATGTATTAAATATGTGCAGAGAAACAGACAGACAGAAACCAAGATGAAAACAAAGATACTTCTTGGTAGAGTCAATATGTGTGTCATGTTTATGTGTGAGGCAGCCTGGTAGAGTTGCCTGGGATTCAGAAAGAATTAGGTTTAAGTCTGGTTTCTGACATGCGGGACCTATGGGCTCCTTAGCAAGTTATTTAACTTCTCAGTGTCCCAAAATTTCCCAATAAAATAATTTGCAGAACAGTTGCTGGTCTGTTTTAGCAGATGGACTTCTCCATCATGGAGAGTTCCATATACCAGTCAAATAATAGGTCCCGCAAATATACAGAAAATGTACACATACACATATATGATCCATAAAATCTTATTTGATGCCTCACTGTGGGGTGGAGGTGATACTAGATTCTCAAAAACTATTCCAGCAGAGGACAAGTTTGGAAGCTTCAAGGGTCATTCTGGCAATAGACTATCTGCTTTCTAAGGACTAGTAGTGATAGCTTAGAATGGAGAAGGTCATCTCAACAGTAGAGTGGTCATTTGGTGATGAAGTTTTGTCATCATGAACTATAAAACAGGTAAATTCAAAATGGTTCTCAGTCCTGTGAACCCCTTCAATTTTTGCAGTGATGGTGGCAGAGCTGTAGAAAAATATGGTAGAGAATACTAAAAACCTCACTAGTATTTTTTTACTATCTATAAGCTTGAATTTTACTATCTATAAGCGTGATCCTTTAAATGTAAGATCTTTGGCCAGTGACCAACAAGTGCACATACGAGTGAAGGAATTAAATCATATGAAGCTTGACATTCCTGCTTTAATACAGATACAAAATGATATTGTAGTTAGTTAGAAGCATTGCTCATAGATTGTGGAGAAAAAATAACTAGAGAAACTGGTAGAATTGGCTTTTTGTGCATCCACAGGCAACAAAAAAAAACCTATTTCATGGGATATTTGGTTATGGTGATGGGTAGTGTTCCTAAGAATTTGCAATAAGACCACCATGAAAATAATGGCAGTTTGCATGTTAATATCATTTACAGGGGATGGGGTGTTAAAGAAATTTTATGATGAGCCATCAAATTAAACAATATGTAACTTTAATACTCAGTGACTTTACTGCAAATATAAGAAAAGGTGATGGCAGTGAGAAATATATTAAGCCATATGAATCAGCAATAAGGAACGAGAGATGTTAAAGACTAATAAACCATGTGGAAGCTTCACATCTACTTTTTTTGAGAAGAGAATCAGAAGTTTCTAGAAATGGTGAACACTAATTAATATCACAAAATGAAGCTGATTATATTTAATAGACAAGAAGTAAGCTCACAAACTAACATAAGAATTAAAATTAAAACAAAGTTGGAAGAATCAAAATGAGACAAAGACATGATGTCCAAATAAACCAACTTATTTCTGACCCATTCAGTTAAGTTAATAATGATGAAAATGTAATGTACTTGAAAGAAATTACATAGGCACAGACTATATTATTTTCATGCAAAGATTAATCACTGTAAATCAATTTCTAGAATATGGATACCAAATAAACCTTAAAATCACCTTAGGCTAGCAAATGTTTGATTTACTTGCCAAGATGTATAACGTTGGCTTAGAATAGCATTCTGTATAAAATCTTACCAAGAAGGAAATTCATGGTCAGTATAACCTCAGAAAACAGAGAGAAGAATGGAGAGTAAAAGCACTTTAAAGAAATCATGGTAAGCGAGACATTTCACTGAAAATAGAGGACACTTGCTAATTTCTCTACCCCCTCCTCTTCATCTCACATCACCCAAATCCTTTAGCCCTTACATGAAGAGGTGGTCCTTCTCCTTGCCAAGGCAAACCTTTCTACATGTATATGGGATGCCATTGTGTCCCAACTTTTCCAACAGATTGCCTTCTCCATCATCCCCACTCTCACATATCTTCATTATCTCCCAGTCTACTGGTCACTTCCCTACTGCCTATAAACAAGACCATGTCTTCCTTCATCCTCAAAAAAGTCTCACTTGACCCATTTATCCTACCTATAATCTCATATCTCTCCTCCCTTTTGTAGCTAAAGTCTTCGATAAGGCTGTCTATAATTGGTGCCTCCAGTTTTTTTCTTCTCACTTTTTAATTCTCTGAAGTCTGCCTTCCAACCCTATAGTTCAACTGAAGCTACTGTCCATAGTGACAACTCTTCACTGGTTCTGTTCTCTTCCTACAGGTTTGACCACTCCTTTTCAATCTTCTTTGGTGGATCTTCTTCCGGGCCAAACCCACTAACAGTAGGTGTCCCTAGGTCCTGTCACTTGGTGATATCATCTGTTCTCTTGGGTTCAACTATTAACTTTATGCAAATGATTCTTAGATCTATTTACACACTCCTAACCTTTCTGCTGACGTTCATTCTGAAATCTTCAGCTGCCCGTTGGACATCTCAAACTGGATGTGTCACAAACATCTTAAACTCACTATTTCCAAAGTTAACCTTATATTTCCCTTCTGTACCTCCCTCTCTTCCTAACTTCCCTTTATGGTCAAGGCTACCATAATTTCCCCCTCTCACTCTTTCTCCCTGCATGAATCCAATTAATTGCTGAGTGTTATTATTTCTACCTCGATAATATTTCATCTCTCATGCTCCCTTATCCCCACCAACCCTTGACACTACCACACCCTGGTGTAAGCCCTCATTACTTCCTCCCTGGACTATGGCAGTAGTTTGCTGGTTAGTCTCCTTGCCTTAAGTGTCTCCCCATTGCAGTCTATGCTTCACTTGGCTGTCAAATTTATTTTTCTAAAGCACAGATCACTCCCTACTCTCAGTTCCAGTGACTCTCTATTGCCTCCAGGACCACATATAAAAGTATTTTTGGATATATTTCTGTACCCAACTCTCTATATTTTTTCCCTCCTTTTAGCCAGTTCAGATGAAGGGTCCAAGTTTTGCCTCCTCTCTCACCTCCTCTTACTTATTATACACACATCTATTTGTGTGCCTCAATTACGTGAAATCATTTTCTGATTCCAAGCATTTTCACTGGCTGTTTTCCATTTTTGGAGTACATTCTCTCCCTCCTTGTCTCCACCACCTGACTTCATAGGCTTCCTTCAAGTCCCAGCTAAAATCTTACCTTCTACAACAAGTCTTTCATAGTCTTCCTTAATCTTAATGTTTTATCTCTGAAATTCTTAGCTTACTTTGAATATATCTTGTTGGTACATAAATATTTACTTGTTGTCTCTTAGACTGTGGACTCTTTTAGAGCAGGAAATGTTTTTTGTCTTTCTTTGTATTCCTATCCCTTTGCACAATGGCTGGTACAAGGAGGTATTTAATAAATGCTTGTCAAATTGAATGGTTGATATAACTAAATGGCACTATACCAATTTAAAGATAAAATGATGGAAAATTATTTTAAAGAACCAGAAAAATGCAAAAGTTCTGCTAAGATTTTTACAACATACTTTTCACTATTAAGGACAGCAAACTACATTTGAATTAATTTAAATTAATATCATAGCATCAGATACACTTGTAGATGGGGTAAAAATGATATCAACAAGAAGAGAAGGAAAGCAACTGGAATAAGAGAAGTATACATGGAGTATACATGAAGAGGTTCATGTTAGAGGAATATAATTGTCAGGAGATTGAAGGGTTAATTCAACAGGCACCTAATGGAGGAGAATAAAGGAATGGAAAAATTCTGAGAAAATGGAATTTATATACAAAAGTATTTATAGTAGTTCATTTTGTTGTGGCAAAAAAAGAAAAAAGAAAAATACACATGTGCACACAAAACAATAACTGGAACCTAAGTAGGTGTCCATCAGTTGGGGAATAGCTGAACACATTTTTGTATAGGGATGTAATTGAATATTACTGCACAGTAAGAAATGAGATAAAAGTTCCGAGGAAACAAGGAAAGACTTGTATGAATTGATGTAGAGTGAAATTAGCAGCAGTAGAAAAATAATTTTCTACTTTAACCTCCATATTATAAAAATGAACAATAATGAAAAACTTAGGAATTATGAGTAACTAAATGATCAGTCATGATTTCAGAGGCCTAATAAAGAAGAATACTGACCAACTCATAACAGAAAGATGATGGACCAATATGCATAATAATGAATACATTTTAGGCATAATCAACGTGGGAATGTAACTTTGCATGACTGATCATGTTATGTAAAGATTCTGTAATTCTTTTTTTCAATGGATGGACAGAGATCAGAAAGAGAAAAAATGAATGCTTGATAATTGTTAGTTCATTTTCCTGTTATTATTTTCTATTTTCAGATCTATATTACAAATGATGGTTTGCTGGGTAGAGGATAAGGGAGGGATATATTGAAAAATGAACGTGATATAAAAAACATAATTATCAATAAAATAATATAAAAATAAAAAATATATATTTGGAGAACTTATTAATACAGAAAAAGGCAACTAAGAGTTTACACGTAACTCCTAACCTTTATGGTTTTGGCTTAAAAGCTTTGGAGTTTGGCAATCACATTTATGAGTTATTAAATTTGGAGTTTCTTTCATGTGGTGATCTGTGGATTTTTTCCATTTTTATTTTACCCTTTCTAGGCAGAAGGTGGTTTTCTTTTATGATTTCTTGAAATATGATATCTAAGTTCTTTGTTTGGTTATAGTTTTCTGGAATGCTAATGAATCAAATTATTTTTACATATGTTGTTTTTTTTCAAGTTTTTAATAGCAGATACCTAATATAGTCTTCTAATTCCTTTCAGTCTTTTGGCTTCACTATAATATTTCCTATTATGTCATTGGATTTTTTAGTTCTTAGGTACTTTATTTTTTTTAATAAACACTACTTGAATAAGGTTTCCCACTTTTTACTCTAAAATGATTATTCTACTTCCAGGTTTCTCCTAAGGATTTCTCATTTCATTCTTTATCTTTTGATTTTTTCCTTTTGCTATTTGGGGATTTACAACCAAACTATGCTTTTTTTCCTTGTGTACTTCTTGTAATTGAAAAATTATTTTCTTCTTCTGAAATTTTATTTTAGATTCTCTTAATTATAAGTATTTACTCCTTTACTGTATAGTTTCCTTCTGTTTTGCTCATGTCTTCACCTTTTCAGCCAGCAATGACTGATGAAGGTTTTCCCTTCTCCCCACATTTTGCTTTTTCTTTTACACTGCTCTTGACTTTAAAATGGCTAGAGTTGTTTTCATTCTGGTTCCCCACTGAAGAGGCTTGTTTAAAAAAAAAACTACTGTACTCTTAGTCCTCAGTCTGGAGTAAGGCAGCAAGCCAGCCTGGATGATAATAGCTTCTTGGCTCTGTCTTCTACAGTTTTCTTGAGCTGAGTTACGAAGAAAGAGACTGAATTCTCTGCTAGGGCAGTTGAGCCTAGGATTCTAGCCACTTTGCTCCTGTACCTCCCTGCAGCCATAGCTGGATGAGTTGGAAGTCTGGTGGTACCCAGGCTTTGTCCCTGTGCCAAGTTCTGAACTTAGAACTTACAACAGGTCTAGGTACTTCCCTTTATCAAAGTCCTTGACTGCAAAGCTGTAGAGGTGGCCCTGTCCCCTGGAAGGATTGGAAGGTTTGGGAATTGATGTCTCTTGGGCAAATACATTGAGGAAGGAATGCTATTCTTCATGCCATGCTCTATCTCATAGTTTGTGATGATGTGGAGAAGGGGAGAACTAAGGCTTCCTGGGTATTGGCATAGATCTGGAACTCATACCAAAGTACTTTGTTTTTATGCCTTGTGAAGATTACTTTTCCCACTATGTCTCTTCAGGTTTTCTGATCTTTTGCATTCATTAAATATCCACTATGTGCCAGGTTCTGGGCTACGTGTGAAGGATACAAACACCATAATTAAACAATTCCTGTTTTCAAGCAGCTTATTCTGCTTATTTTTGTTGACTATTAAAAGCATTGAATTTGGCCCGACAGAATATCTCCTTAAAAGTTCTCTCCCAACAAATATCTCTCAAACATTCACCAGTATTATTTAGGATTCTTTGAGAGAGAAAACAAAGGAATATATCTTATTCAATGATCCTCTGATGAAAACAAGGAGATATATTCTCAGCAAAGATGTCCCCCGCTGCCATAGAGGAAATCTAGTGCAGAGTCCAAATTTAAGAATTCCCTATGGATGGTGAAACCCTAAAAATGATTATGTTTATGAATTACATTTATTAATTGCATCAAACCCCATGGCACTGAAGAGTTTTCAAAGTTTCTTTAATAATCCCAAACTTCCCCCAGAAACAAAGTCTGATTTTTTACAATACCAATATCCTATCGGTATTGTATGATTGCAAGTCATAGAGACACCATAGTCTGCAAGTATCACTTCAAGGGCAGTGGAGAGGCACATGCTGAATGTGAACCAGCAAAGCAAATAAGGAACTATGAAAAAGGATCTAAATAAAGGCATCATCAAAGAAATACATGATTGAAGAAGAAGATAGGCTAGTCACATGGTGAAAGCAAGGGATAACCAGTGGACTATCCACGTGCTCCACTAGAATCCTGTTATTATGAGGAAAAGCAAGGAAAGTCCATGATACAATAAGAAGATGCTCTGTCGCAACCCTAGACAAAGTTTGTATAGGATGCATAGGCACAGATGGATGCAATCCGCAAAATTGGAGGAAATATCCAAGCTAGGGTATGTGTGTCTATCTTCTAGTATTTCTTTCAGTTTTTTCCCCTACATATTTAGTCTTTTTTTTCCCCTGCTACTTACCTCTGCTCATGTAGAACAAGCTCTATTCCACTTTGGTTTCTTTAGATGACCAAAACTTCTTCTGACTTTTGGCCCCTGCACACAAGCTAAATGCTCACCTGGCTCCAGATCTTCCTGGAACTGGCATTGACCACTGGCATTCTGGGCCACCCCAAAGCCCAGACTGGCTCACCATCTAATCTTTATCTTATAAATGCATTATAAATTTCCCCTGAGATTTTCCAGTTTTAGTTCCTTACCTTGAAATTCATAGCTCTTGCTCCTAAATGTACCAGCACTGATAGAGTATTAGGACTAAATTTTTATGTAAGAAAACAGCTACCTTTAGTTGGAGAACAGAACACTTTGATTACAGATGTGATGTGATCATCACTGGGGCCAGGGGAAGAGAGAAGGGATGACAGCATTGTTATTAGAATGCTTAAGCCAGGCTGACCTGCTCAAGTACTCCCCTATTTCTCAAGTTATGCTTGACAGCCCTGACAACTTCCTTTTGCCCTGAAGTCCTTTCTACCCTCTGCTTCAGTGGCACTGCCCTCTACTAATTCTGTACCTCCTCTTTGGGCTGTTCATTCAGCATCAGCTTTGCTATTCTGTTGCCTGATCCCCTCTGCCCTCTCGGTGGGGAAACCCATCAGGTCGTTCTTGCTCCACATTTCTCCCTTTATATTCACTGAATTAGTCATTCTGCACTATGCTCTGAGCTTTGTTGGATACGAAGAAGGCTAAGACACAGTCCTGATCTTTGATGAGCTTACTGAATAGACAAAGGACAAGCACATGAAAAGTTAAAATAATATGAGCACAGAATCATAGAATTACAGAATTGGAAGAGATCTGAGCAGTCATCTACTATAACCATCTGAAAGAATAAAGCAGATGCCCTCTCCTTTTTTCCTGTGAGCTATCCCTACTCTTATACCCAGGAAATATCCAAGCTAGGGTATGTGTGTCTGCCCCCTTCCCTAACACTTAGAAAATGTGCATATTTTCTCTGGCTGCCCATTGGAGATCATGTAGAAACTTGAGAATGCCCAGATATTCTCTATCTGCTTCTGGCTTGATGTGACTCATTGCTAGACTGAATGCTGCTTCCCCTTTCCCATTGATTGCTAGGCTGGAAAATAGGTCATAACTGGATGTCAAACAACGATGAAGACTGGTGGTACTCTTGGTCTTTGTTCCAGACAACATGATGGGATTTCAACTGGGGATGGAGAAAGATGCTATTTGACCTTGACATAAAAGTAGTGGGGGTTGCAGTTTCCCATGGAGATCTGGGATTCTACTAAACATCGTCACACCAAGGCTCATGGGTGCCTATATCTCTCCTTTGTGTCCTTCCTTTAGCGTTGACTTCATGGACTTTGAAAGGTTTTGGAAGGCCTATGAGTGATGGCCAGAAGAATTAGCAGCTATCAGAGTTTTTGTGAGTACTGTAGCATTAGGAGTGCACTGGAGGCCAGGAAAGAATCCTCATCAGAGAGAAAGCCAGGTCATTAGAAAATCCTGCTTGTATGGGGTGGCTAGGTGAAACAGTTAGTAGACTGACCCTGGAGTCAGGAGGACCTGAGTTCAAATCAGGCCTCAGACACTTAAGACTTACTATAGTTGTATGACCTTGGGTGAGTCACTTAACCCCAATGCCCTGCCTTTCCCCCTCCAAAAAAAGAAAAAAAATCCTTCTTGGTGATATAGATCACTTTTGTGGAGATGAAGTGTAAAATGGCAAATCAATAGCCTTACAAAGAAACTTTTTCCCGACAGAGTTTTCATTAAACTAGTAGTGATAAACTACTGAATTCTGTCCTAATTATTCTAACAAATAAGTAATAGTTAGCATTTATGTAGTGCTTTGAAGTTTGCAAAGAACTTTAAAAATATTATCTTTTAATCCTCCCAACCCTGAGAGGCAGATGAAATTATTATGCCCATCCTACAGATGAGGAAAATGGTGCAGGCAGAAGTTAATGACTTGCTCAAGATCTTACAGCTAGTATGAGTCTGATACAGGATTTCAGACTCAGGTTTTCTTCTGTCCAGGTTCAAAATTTTATCCACCGTACCATCCTTTCTGTGTGGACATAAACTAACTGTGCCATACCTGATTTAAGTTGTATGTAGGGTACATCCTTTACCATTTATTTTTGAGGAGAATGGAAACCATAGACTCATGTCAAAGGTGGGGTTGATCCTCAGAAAACTTATAGGCAAAATGAAACATCGAGGAGCCTAATACCCTAATTGAGAAGACAGACAACGAAAAAGCAGTGAACTCAGGTCAAACCATTATGGCAGATAAAACACAAGGACTAGTACATATCTCTAGCCCTTGAGTCCTTAGTTGAGCTTTGTCCAACTTGACTTTGTGTCAAAAAAAAAATACCCCACTAATACCTTGTTAGCTGTGAACGGGTTCAACCATTCTGGAGAGCAATTTGGAACTATGCCCAAAGGCTATAAAACTCTGTATAGCTTTTGACTCAGCAATAATACTTCTAGGTCTATATTCCAAAGAAGTTTAAAAATATGTGTTACATGTAACTGAAAAAAAATTATTTTCAAAAGAGAAAAAAATCAAGGAGCAGAGCCGAGATGGCAGCATAGAAGCAGAAAATCACTGCAGCTTGCATATAGCCACCACAAATACACATAAAATATGACTCTAAACAAATTTTAGAGCTCCAAAACTCACACAAAAATACATAAAAACACATGTCCTGCTGAAGAAAGTTCAGCAGGCAGGACAGGAAGGGCTCAGCAAAACATGCTAGGAGCTGCAACCAGCCCAGCATGAAACTATGGCTTGGCCCCAGGGCAGCCAAGGATGAGCCTCAGCTAGAGCCTTCAGGAGAGTGGAGCAGCAGCAGCTGTGGCAGTTTCGAGAATTACCAAGCCATAAGAAACAAGGACTAAGTGAGAGGTCAGTGGAACTCAGCTAAATTTGAGGGAGAAAAGCAGTCTGGCTAAACTGCCTCCAGGGCAAGGAAGCAGCAGAAGTGGGCAGCCCTGAAGCGGCCTCCACATGGCTGCTTCAGAGCTCCTGGCCTGCAGACTGCAGGGGGGCCAAGGGATCATTCAGAGGCTAAGGGTTCTTGCATTGAGCGTCCTGGATCCAGATTGTGGTCTTGAATAATGGTTCTGGGGTGCGTTTTCAGTGAGCCAAAGCTTGTGAGGGCTGCAGCAGCCTCCTAATAGCTCTGGCAGCTGTGAAAGCTGTAGCAATTTGGGACAGAGCTTTCCCCTGTGGAAGCAGAGTTCCACAGAGCTAAAAAGTCAAGTAATTCACTGGCAAAATGAGCAGGCAAAGAAAGCAAAGTAAGAATAGCAATTGAACTCTAGATTCCTTCTTGGGGGAAAAAAAGGATCAAAGCATGAAACTGGAGGAAGACAACACAGTCAGAACTCCCACACCAAAAGCTTCCAACAAACATGTAGACTGTCTACAAACCATAGATCAGCTTAAGAAGGATTTTGAAAACCAAATAAGAGAAGTGGAGGAAAAATTGGGAAGAGAAATTAGAATGATGCAAGAAAACCATGAAAAGAGAGTCAACAACCTGACTGAAGAAAATAATACCTTAAAAC
>CM053593.1:323209995-323236959 GCA_028646575.1 Pseudocheirus occidentalis | reverse complement strand
GACTGTTACGATATGTCCACCGTGTAATGTTCTCTGGGTAGATTGTAGGTTTGTGTTATAATAATTGGTGAGCATGGTAATAATTCTTTTATCTTTCCACGCAAGAAGCGTAGTATTATTCTTTCTGTATGCAACTGTTTTAGTGCTTGAGAGGGGACATCTGAGTGATATGCTAGAATTCCAATGTCCCCTGAGAGGGGACAGCAGAGTGCAAAGGGATAGAAATGAAAGTGTAGTAGGAGGGAAAGAAGAAAAGGGAGGACATAAACCTTTATTAAGTGCTTATTATGTGTCCAACACTATGCTTTTCTGGATATGATGCAAGCAAAAAGAAAGATAATCCCTGTCCTCAAGGGGCTTGCATTCTAATGGAGGAGGACAATATACTAAAGGAAGCTGAAAAGGGAGGCTGGAGCAGGAGATGAGGGCACCCAGCCTGCGGATGTAGTTTTGAAATCCGGAAGCCAGAAATAGAACCAGCAGGGAAATAAAGGCTGTCTTTAGTCTCTCCACACAAGGGAGACCCTAAGAGATACTCAATGATGGGTCAAGCTTGTGGAAGGATAGAGAGCCCATGGCTGCAAAGATGGTTGTATTTATTTATCGGTATACAAATTGTAGAATGTTTCTTGAGGGCAGGTACTGTTTCCTTCATGTCACTGTTTCTGTAGTCCTGAATCAGTGCCTGGCATAGAAGAGGAACTTAATAAATGTTCTTTGAGTACATGAATGAAGTCTGACCCTTCTTCCATGTGACAATCCTTCTAAATATTTACAGGTATCTCCTGTGTGCCCCTGGAGTCTTCACTTCTCTATGCCAAGCACCTGTATGTGTATGTGTGTGTGTGTGTGTGTTCTCTCCTCTTGTAGTTAGTTTTATTTATTTTTTTATTTCCATAACAGGTAAAGACCAATATAAGGGAGTTTTAGATCTAGACTTAACAAACATTTATTTATTTAGTCTTTTTTTTCTTTTTTGGCAAGGCAATCAGGGTTAAGTGACTTGCCTACAGTCACACAGCTAGTAAATATCTGAGGAAAGATTTGAACTCAGGGCCTCCTGACTCCCAGGCCAGCTCTCTATCCATGGTACCACCTAGCTGCTTCTTTAATAAGCATTTATTAAGCATCTACCACTTGCTACGTACTTTACAGATATTATCTTATGTGATCCTTGCACAACAATCCTGGGAGGAAGGTGCTATTATGACTCCAATTTTATGGATCAAGAAACCAAATCAACTCGAGGTTAAGTGACTTGCCCAGGGTCACAAAGCTCATACCTGAGGCTAGATTTGAACTCAAATCTTCCTGCCTCTAAGTCCAAGTTTATCCACTGCAACCTCTAGCAGTCTCCTAGGGAGGCAGCAGGATGCAATTGAAAACAGGCTGGGTTTTGGAGTTAAAACATTGGCTCTGCTCCTTGCTGCCTGTATGACGTGGGGCATTTCCACTCTGAAGCCCTCAGTTTCCTCAGCTTTATAATGAGAGAATTGGACGAGATGGTCATTAAGATTTTTTTTACCTCGAGAATCTATGATTCTATGAACCAGAAACCTCCCTTTGCCTACAATCAATGGAGATGTGTGTACTGTAAGTAAGAAATGCAGAAGAAAAGGCTCACATTTGTAGGACAGTTAGCATGTGGGAGAATTGTGTGAGCCCCCATTTCAGGAGTGCAGGGTGGGAAGGAACTGGCTTGTTCCTCCCTAAAATGAATTGCTGTCCTCCTACAAACTCACCCCATGTCTGGGAGGAAGGAAGCCCCAGAGTAGAGATCACCATTGCCACTATTCTGAATGTTTCTTGGAGGTCTCTTTTGCAACCACCCAAATCCCCCATCAGCTCAGCCTTGCTCAGGGTTAATTTATGGCATCTGAGTGATTAAAATGTTTACATCATTGCAGTCAAAGGCCCATTTGCTAAGTGCCAATGCTAGTTTTGTTTGCAGATTTTAGACATCTGTCTTGAAATTTTAATGGAGTCCAGGAAGGGACCCAGATGAATAGGAGATTTTGTTTTATTTCTGAATTTTTGTACAGTGTTCCTTTTTTTTTCCTCCTCAGGGAAATCAAGTAGATGCCATTTAAAGTAATTTTTAAAAAAATCAGAGAAGCTGATTGATGGACTCAGAATGTTAAGAACTGGAAAAGATCTTAGATGTCATCTAATTCAAATCCCTTATTTTATAGAGGAAGAAATTTGGGCCTAGAGAAGTAAATGACTTGGTCAAGGTAATGCAGTAAATTTCTGGCAGAACCAATCCTAGAATCTAGGTCTCTTTATTTTGTCATTTTTTTTCCCATATCAGGACAATATATGCACTGACTTCAAGGACAACCTCAATGAGAAAGGGACAAGGCCTCAAATAACCTTATCCTCAAGTCATTTCTAAAAGACATTTTGTTTTTGTTTTTATTTTTAAAGCAGATCTTCCACTGCCAAGTTCAATTCTCTTCCCATTAACCAGGCAGTCTCGATAATGCTGCTGCCATCACTTGTACACTTCTCAGGGATTTTGGAGAGAGGATTCTTGTTTCAGGTTAGGGGTTGGACTACATAAGCTTTAAGATTCTTTCTGATCCTGGGATCCAATGAATTTATCTTGTGAAGTACAAAAAAATTGGGGGGTGGCTAGGTGGTGGAATAGAGCACCAGCCCTGGAGTCAGGAAGACCTGAGTTCAAATTTGACCTTAGACACTTAACAGAAAAACAAGCCATGTGATCTTGGGCAAGTTATGTAACCCTAATCACCCTACCTTCCCCTCTCCAAAAAAAACCCAAAACAATAAAACAAAACAAAACCTTGCAAAATTTTGTACACCCATTTTCTATATTGCCACCAAAAATGGCAATTCATGATACCCTCTAAGTCGATGGAGGAGTCATCAGAGAGTTTTAATTTGTATTTTTCTCTCTTGAATAGAAAGTACTATATGTTGGAATCACATTCTGATGTATTCCATATGCTAGACAAGATTTCCTTATGGATGCTCAGCAAAAATAAAGGGAAGAAAAATCCAAATTATTAATGTGTTTTTAATCAAATAAGATTAGAGCTACAAGGCACCTTAGAGGCACTTAAGTCCAATGCCCTAATTTTACAGGATGAGAAAACTCAAGAGGTATAGAGAAGTTAAAATGATTTGTCCAGAGTTGTTCAACTAATAAGCATCTCAGGTAGGATTTGAATTCAGGTCTTCCCAACTCCAAATCCATTACTCTACCTACTGGGTTACCTAGCTGCTCCTAATACTAAATTAATGTTTAGCACTGATTATTTGACTCCAAATTCATTTTAATGACAGACATGCTCTTCACATATAGATTTTAGCTGTGATGTAGTAGTAGAAAGGGGAATCTAGGTGGTGCAGTAGACACAGCACCCCATCAGAAATCAGAAAGACTTATCTTCCTGAGTTCAAATCTGATCCCAGACAGTGGCTAGTTGTGTGACCCTGAGTAAGTCACTTAACCCCATTCACCTCATTTTTCTCATTTGTGAAATGAGTTAGAGAAAGAAATTGCAACACCACTCCAGTATCTCTGACAAGAAAACCCCAAATGGGGTCACAAAGAATCAGACGTGACTGAAATGATTGAACAATAAAAGTGGTACAGAGAGTTAGAGACTTATCACTGATGTAATTAGTCTGTTCTTTGTAGAAGGAAAAAACATTAGATTGAGTCAGAAGAGTCATCATCTTGTTACCTGTATGATCTTAACAATTAATCCTTTTGGGACTCAGTTTACTGGTCTGTAAAATTGTTGAGGGGGGTGGAATAGATAACTATTAAAGTTCCCTTCAATTCTATGTCTATTATCCAATACACTAATGCAAGAAGCCAAAGTGGAACTCAGACCACAAAAATGTGTGTGTGTGTGTGTGTATGCACATGTGATTTGGCCGTTTATGCTGATCAGCAAAATGTGCAATGAATAGATCTTACATGCAGCATACACGTGTTGTTTTCCCCAGTGTAAATTCTTTGAGATTAGGGACAGCTTCATTTGTTTTTCCTTTATATCCCAAGTGCTTGGTTGATTGATTTATCTACATTTCTCTTCCAAAAGAAATGTAATAGATTTTGTTATGCTAATAATATTGAAGCATAAGTGCCATGAATGTTATTCCTAATTTTCATGACATTAATCATGGTAAAAGAGGTAATATGTTGTGGCTAAAGAGGCCTTGACAATTTCATTTAAATTTGTGGATGGAATAGTTGAATGAACTTTTTCTTCCATTTTCATCTAAGACAACTTGACATGTATTACACACCTATACAGAAGGCATTGGGTTGGTTGCTGAGGATACAAAGACAAAATGAAAACATAATCCCTGCTCTCAAAGAACTTAAAATTCTAATTGGGGGCATACAACACATCAGCAGATAAACATATGCATGATAACTTGGGGAGCACTAAGGAGTCTGAAACCATAAAAGGTGTCTCATAGAAGGGGGCTCATGAGCCAGCCCTTAAAGCAGCGGTTCTCAACCTGTGGGTCGTGATACCTTTGGAGGGTCAAACGACCCTTTCACAGGGGTTACAGGGGTTGCCTAAAACCATTGGAAAACACATATTTCCGATGGTCTTAGGAACCAAGACACCCCTCCTCTTTCTGTCTCTAGGAGGTCTATCCACATGCAGCTACGCCCACATACAAGTATTAAAGGGTCGCGGCATTAGGAAGATTGAGAACCACTGCCTTAAAGTAAGCTAAGGATTTTAAGAGGCAGACATGAGGAGAGCATTGTACTCTGTGAAGCACACAGAGATGGGAAATGGGAATTTTGTGTACAGGGAAAAGTAAGTAAACCTTTGGGTGCAACGTAATGTGTGAAGGAGAGTAATATGCAGTAACACTGGAAAAGCAGGATGGATCCAATTTGAGAAAGACTTTAAATGCCAAACAAACAAGCATGTGTTTTATCCTAGAGGCAATTGAGCAAAAGAGTTACATGATAAGACATTTTAGGAAGATTATTTTGGCAAGGGTGTTCAGCGACATACCATTTTTTTGAACTATATTTGAAGTGTGTTTGAACAGAATCCACGCTATGTCTATATATGCCTATATACATGGCTATTTTTATGATTATGTCTGTTGTTATTGTTGTTCAGTCATTTCAGTCACATCTAATTCTTCGTGACCCAATTTGGAATTTTTTTTGGCAAAGATACTTCCATTTCTTTCTCTAGCTCATGTTACAGATGATCAATTGAGGCAATCAGGGTTAAATGACTTGCCCAAGGTCACACAGCTAGTAAATGTCTGAGGCCAGATTTGTACTCATGAAGATAAGTCTTCCTGCCTTCTGGCCTGGCATTCTATCCACTGTACCACTTAGCTACCCATAATTTTATATACATAATCTCAAAATATTAGGATAAAAGTAAGTGATTCCACCTATCTTATGCACATTTGGGCAAAATTAGGTGTTGGTAAACTATGATCAATGCCCAAATCTCATCTACCATTTGTTTTTGTATGGCATTGAAATGTAAAAACCGGTCTTAGCTCATTGACTATAAAATGATTTGGCCGTTAGGCTATAGTTTGCTGATCCCTGTTCTAAGTGATGTCCAATAGTCAATGACAAAAATTTAGGTGGTCATTGATTTGCAAGTCAAATATCCATTAGACTGGTGGGATTTTTTCAGTTTTCAACCTGTCACCTATTTGTTCAATGAGGGGTGGTCGACTCCCAAACTGATAATAGCAATAAGCATAGAAAATAATCTAGTTGCAAAATAGCCACTTCCCTGTAGTTCTTTTGCATTTATGTTCATTTTAGGACCTATTTCAGCTCTAATTGAGATTATTTAATACCATATATTCAAATGAAACTTAATAATATTTTAAGCCAAATGAGGTAATTACTATAAGAGTCCAAGACAGGAATATGCGTAGGAGAATGATTTCTCCCCATACTTTTTTTCTTCTCCCATTTATAAAATCAAGGCAGTATAAAAAGAAGAAATGATGTATAGGCTTCCAATGATCTTTGTGTTCTCAAAGAAATCCAAATATTTTTTACAAAATTAAATTTGATACTTCATTTAGCAAAGCTACCAACATCTGCAGACATAAAACCTCTATACCTCTTTTGCAACAATTCTTTTGGAAATTGGAGAGAGTATAGGGAAGGAGATCAGGACTAAAGCATTTTGTCACTAATTTTAAAGTCTTACTTATAATCTATTTTTACCACCACCCCCATCTGATTTTCCCTAGGTCCTTCTTTTCAATTAATATAATTCAAATACTTTAATGCTGTCTACCCTCTTTCTGAGGCTGTTCTCCACTAGCACTGCATTTACTGTTAAACAAGTGAGACATCTGAAGCATGTAGTCATTCTGATTTATAGCTGCAGGAACAAAGCACAGGACTGCAGACGTCAATGGTGCTGAGCCTGATCTGGCAACAGAGACTTCCTAATGTACAAATTACATCTTTTGCTACTGTATTACCTTTCTCTAGCAACAAGAAGCCTGAGATCAAATGCAGTATGGTATGTGAACATGTACAGGCCAGATGTACATTTAAATAGAAAATTTTAGATTCTATGTTTTCTTCTGGTTTATAATCTTTATACATGTTTGCCCTAAATTCTTCTCTCTGTGAATACACATGTAAATATATACATATGCACGAATATATGAATACACATATTCATGCATATTCATATATATAACATACATGTTTGTATGTGCACAAACATATTCATGCCTTAGGGGGTGCAAAGAATAGGGAGATGAAATATTTGGCTTTCCATCTTAAAACTAAGTTGCTACATAGTTCTCAGGAAGGGTTTTCTACAGTATTAGGAGTCCTGAAAAATTCAGTGCAAAATTTCTCCTATGTTCTCATGTTTCTCAAGATTCTACAGAAGAATGCATCCCTCAGAGGAAGAGGACACTTCAGTCTCCCTATTGTTCCCCACTTTCCATTACTCCAGTAAATCAGACAATTGTTTGGTACAGAAGTGAATGACAGCTCTAGGTACTATGTCTAGGTACATATGCATGGCCCCCAAATGAGGTGGATCTCAGGGAGTTAGAGCAAAAAGGACTGATGGACCACCTGAGGGCTGCACTGTTACTCTTCTGTACTGAGAAGTCCACTATCAAGTGCATTATGCCAGATATCTGCATATATGGATCAAGATACAGGCGATGCAAGCACTCATCACTGCATATTTTTACTATTGTGGTAGTTTTCTGGTTGGTCTCCCTGCCTCAAGGCTCTCCTCACTCCAGCCCATCCTTCACTCAGCTGCCAAAATGATTTTTCCTAAAGCCTACGTCTGAACATAGCAGCTTCTTACTTAATCAATTTCCATATTATCTCTATTGCCTCCAGGATCAAGTATAACATCTTCTGTTTGGCATTTAAAGCCCTTAAAAACTGATGCTTTTCTAACTTTCATCTTTCTGTGATCAAGCTACAGGGACCCACTTACATTTCCTCACACTCCACCATTCAACTTCTTACTCTATGTCTTGTCACTCACTGGATGTCCCTCATTCCTGGAATGTCCTTCCTTTTCACCCCTAAATCCTAGCTTTTTCCAAATCTCAATTCAAATCCAAAGTCTTTCCTGCTTCCCCTAGGTTCTAGGGCTTTCTCTTTGGAATAACACTCCATTTTACACTGGCTATTGTCCTTTGTTCTTGAAGAGAACCAAAATGACATCACTACGTCAGAATCAATGTACGGTATGTCCAACTGTGGCTAATCAGAACAATATGAGATTGGAAGGGTCTATCATAGGTCAGGCACAAATAGTCCATCTGGACATTTAAGATGGAGATGTCTCTAAATTTGTGTATCTGATGTTTCTTTTGAGCTACTGCTATTCTGTTTTGCTCAGAGAGCATAGTGCTACATAAAGGGGCATACCATGCTGAGTCATCCTTTGCCAGCATCTCCCATGTCTCACAATTGATTCCAAAGTTCTTCAGAAAGACCTTGAGAATGCTCTTGTATTGCTTCTTCTGAACTCTGTGTGAGCGCTTGCCTTGTGTGAGTTCTCCATAAAGTGGTCTTTTAGGCAAATATATGTTTGGTGTTCGAGTAATGTGGCCTACCCATCAGACTTGAGCTCTTTGTATATTTAATTTGAATACTTGGCTGGTTAGTTTGAGAAAAGGCCTGATATTTTATCCTGCCAGAAGGTCTTTCAAATCTTCCCAAGGTAATTCATTTATATTATGTATACCATGTGTATACATATTTATTTGTATGCTGTTTCATCCATTAGATTGTGAGTTCCTTGATGACAAGGGGCCATGTTTTGTTTTTATGTGTATCCCCAGTGCTCAGCATAGGGCCTAGCACATAAATATCTCTTAAAAATTTATTTGTTGACTGATGGATAAGTTTTGCATCACTTTGAAGAAAAACATTAAGCTCTATGTCATGGATTTTGGACTCATTAAGTATAAAATACTTAATGTATACCAAGGAATTATAGAGACTGGCAGCTTTGAGTTTGAATTAGGAGGTCATGTTGAACCAATGGATTAAGATAATACATGAACCTTGATCTATTTCAGGCAAAACACATTGGACAAAAAGCTCTTAAGATGAAAATTATGACTATATGCCAAGAAATGCAGTGACATCCTGAAATCAAAAGTCACTGAGACAAATTTAAGGCAATTAACATGTATGTAATAGGAATCTTAACTCGCACTTTCAGAACACTAAATGAACCATAATTAATTTAGAAATTATCCTATCAAAAACTCATATGCTCATAATTTGACATAAGGTCCACTACTCTTGAGACAGTTATGGAAAGCTAAACATTTCTTCAAAAAAAAGAAGGAAAAGGTGTGATCTTTATGTCCCAGAGTACATGATAAACGGGTTAAAAACAAACATAATTTTGGAATAAGCAAATTTCACTTGGCCAAGCAAATTGACATTTGGATAAATGAGCAGCAATTACTGACACTAGATTCTTTGGTTATAATTGAAAGATATTTAACTTTGAATGGAGCCTAAAATGGCTAGCCATAACTGTGTAAGGGACCCAACATGGTTCTCTTCTATTTTGAATGCTATGAGTTAAAATAATAATAATAATAGTAATAACTCTAATAGCAATTACATAGCACCTACTATGTGCTAGGCACTGTGCTAAGCACTTTACAAATATTATTATTTAACTCATCTATTTTTTTAATATATTATGATATAGAATGTAACATGTTGACCTAAAACTAATTTCTGCCAAATTGCTTTCCAATTTGCCTGATAATTCTTGTCAAATATAGTTCTTTCCCAGGCTATTTATATATATTTTTTGGTTTATCATATATTAGAGTATTGATTTCAGACTTTTCCCCCTAATTCTTCTTTGGCTAATCTGTCCCATTGAGCTACTTTTCTGTGGTTGTATTTTTAACTAATACCAAGTTGTGGTTCAATATGCCAAATGATCACTGTTCTGTATTATAATTTGAAATCTGGAAGTGCTATTAACACAATTTCTACCATTTTTCATGTTTCTCTTATATTTATTTATTCTTCCAAATCAATTTTGTTATGATTTTTGTCTATAAGGGATCCAGTTAGAAATTTAATTGGTTTAGCACTAAATCTATAAATTAGATTAAATAGTATTCTTATTGTATTATCTATTCATGAGCACCAAACATTCCTCCAGTTATTTAAACGCTTCTTTGCTTTATTAAGGCACATTTTATAATTGTACCTATACAGTTATTGAGTAGTCATTTCGGTATACTGAGATCCAAATATTTTATGTTATATATATTTTACATGGCATTATCTTTTCTATTAATCACTTTTGGATTTTTTATTGTTCCATCGCTTTACTAAAGCTATTACTTCTTTTAGTTAATTTCTCTAATACCCTAGAATTTCTTAAGTAAATCATTATGTTATCACCATATAGGGATAGTTTTCTCTCCTCTTTCCCTATGCTTATGCCTTTAATTTTTTTTATCTTTTTTTAACTCAATCTTGAATTTATAGAACTATGTCAAATAACAGTGGGAAAAGGGGATCTTCTTGCTTTATTCTTATATTTATGGGGAAAACTTCTAGAATATCCCCTTTGCTTTTGGTTTTTATGACATTTAAAAAGACACTTATTCCCCATCACTGACTTTCTACCTTCTAACTTTTTGCTAATGGATGTATCCCTGAAGCTGGGCTGCAAAGCTGCCTTAACCTCCTCCTTTTCAGATGGTATAGGGTTTCCTGGCTTCCATTCCTGATGTGAAGAACTTCTTGGTCAACAGGACTGGCTCTGAGTTTCAGTTCCTGATCTTTTAGTCCTGGCACAGTCATGATTCTGTCCTCCCACCTTCCTTCCCAATTTCTCCCTTGGATCTATTCTTTTCCTTACTATATATGGGATGAATCAACTTCTGCTACTTTATACAAGGAGAGTGTTTGAGACTCTCTTTGCAGTCTTAGGAGCACCTAACCTGAGATCAGGACCCTTCAGAAAATGCTCTCCTGCCTCTCTTTATGTGGCTGGACAGAACTGGTGTTGCCAACTGTTGCAAGTGAAAGTGTGACAATCTCTGCTGGGATGGGAGTGGGGATAAGATTCCTTTAATGGGTTCCAGGTATAAGCCTGTGCATCAGTCTGTCATGAGGACATGAAAATTAGTAGAGGTGGGATGCTAAATGAGCACTTTAAGGATTAGAATTATTTGATGTTAATTCATGAGGTTTTTTCCTTCATCAGGTTCTCTATTTTCCCTGTGAATTCAGCCATAATTGTCCTATATCTGGCATATAAATTACTCTTTTTTGAGGATTAGAGAGTTGGAGAGATCTAGAGAAAATGACTAATCTGCCATCTTGCTGGTTATATGACCTGAAATTCCCAATATTTTTATTTAATTAGACAAAGTAATTATTTTATCTACATGTATAATTATCTACAAAACATTTAACATAAAAGAAGAATAATATGTCCAGCTGGATGGATAAGTAGGTACTTTCTCCAGTTCTCAGGATCTCTCAAACCTCTTCAAAATCAAAATTATGAACAGAAAATAAAGTGATTTTAGCTATTCTCATGATCTAAGACTCCAAGAACACTAGCAAGATAAAAACCTGATGAACTAAAAGGAGAGAAGGCAAATCTTTAACCCCTGATGTGCTCACTCAGCACCTCCTACTCCACTGGCCAATACACTTTGCCTGGGTCACACAAGCTGACTCATACACTTGTAACAGAGCCTATCTCTTCCCCTATTCCCAGGTGCCATGGAAAACCAAAAGACAAAAATTTGTTCTGGCTGAGACAACAGTGTGGCAGCACTCAGTGATACCATAATACTCAGCAAGAGAACTGAGGAACAAAGACAACTGGGACAGGACATCTGCATGTGTGGTATTCCATTAAGGCTCAATGAAAATGGACTGGCATTCAACTGGTACTAGTTTTGTCCCTCTCAAAAGTTACCTGAGTTAGAGACCAAGGCCAGTGAACCATAAATTCTTCAGCATACGGGGGATTGAAACAAGTCCAGCCTCTGGTGTAACCATCCCTCAAATGGATTGAGTTTTTTAAAAGTGAAAAAGAAGAAAACAAGGGAAGAGAAAAGATCGCCATTACCAAAATTCTCAAAAGGAAAAAAAAATCCATTAAAGATCAGAAGCATGAGCAGATAAACCAACAGGGAAGATATTGATAACAGAAATGAATATGGTCTCCAGATCAGTTAAATGAGTACAGACATATCTTAATAAATAAGACATAGGAAAATGAATCAATATCTAATGAAGCACTGGATTCCCAGGAAAGCATGGAATCATGCTAGGGCATTCACAAGTGGTTTATAACAGAAATAATAAATGTAAAAGTACAATGTATGGCCTACATAGCTGTAAAAAGAAAAAAAGAATAGCAGGATAGCAACTTGTCCCAGTACCATTTCTAGCAGATCTACATAGAAAAAGACAAAATGAGATAATAATAAATTATCACAGTGAAATAAATTAATCTTATTTCTGGCAGCCTTCCAGCACTTTGCTTAGTACCTGGCATAGTAAGCACTTAAAAATATTTGTTGACTGACTGGTGAAAACCTATTCTGATTTAGGTTGGTCTTTGAGTAACAGAAGCAGGGTACCATTGAGCTGGTATTCAAACTTGGCAGCAGTAGTTGTACTAGTAGTAATTCTAGTCTTTATAATTAAGAAATAATATACAAACTACTACTATTACTATTACTACTTCTACTACTAACTACTACTAACTACTACTACTACTACTACTACTACTACTACTACTACTACTACTACTACTACTACTGTTACTACCTTTACCACTACTACTACTGCCTAGAGCTTGGTCAGACACTGAAGATGCCAAAGTCATCCATTTCAGCCCAGGCCATTGCCATTTATATTTATTTTTGTCTTGTCACTGGACTTTGATGACTCTGGAAGAGAGAGTGAAACTGAGGACTTTGTGTAACTCTTCCTCACTTAAATTCTCATGATGTCATTGGTCCTCTTTGAAAATAAAGGATGATAGAGTAGTGGATCAATGGAATAGATTGGGTACAAAAGACTCAGTAGTCAACGATTGTAGTAATGTACTGTTTGATAAACCCGAAGATCCCAGTTTTTGGCATAAGAACTCAATATTTGACAAAAACTGTTGGAAAAACTGGAATATAGTATGGCAGAAACTGGACATAGACCATTATCTAATGCCATATACCAAAATCAAGTCTAAATGGGTGTATAATCTAGGTATAAAGGCTGATACTGTAAGCAATCTGAAGAAGCAAAGAATAGTTTACCTGTAAGATTTATGGAGTTGGGAAGACTTTATGACCAAATAAGAGTTAGAGAGCATTATAAAATGCAAAATGGATAATCTTGATTATATTAAATTGAAAAGTTTCTGTACAAACAAAGCCATTGTAACCAAGATTAAGAGGGAAATGGGATATTGAGAATTTTTACAACCAGTTTCTCTGATAAAGGCCTCATTTCTAAAATACACAGGGAATTGAGTCAAATCTATAAGAATACAAGTCATTTCCCCAACTGATAAATGGTCAAAGGATATGAACAGGGAATTTTCAGAGGTAGAAATTAAAAATATCTATAAGCATATGAAAAAATGCTCTAAATCACTATTGATTTGAGAAATGCAAATCAAAACAACTTTGAGGCACCATGTCTCACCAGTCAGATTGGCTTAGATGACAAAACAGGAAAATGACAAGTGCTGGAGAGGATGTGGAAAAATTGGAACACTAATGCATTGTTGGTAGAATTGTGAACTGATTCAACCATTCTGGAGAATAATCTGAGCTCAAAGGGCTATAAATAATTGCATACCCTTTGACCCAGTAATACCACTTCTGGGGTTGTATCCAAAAAGAGACCATAGAAGTGGGAAGAAGACCCATATGTACAAAAATATTTGTTGCAGCTCTCTTTGTGGTGGCAAAAAATTGGAAATTAAGGGGATTTCCATCAATTGGGGAATGGCTGAACAAGTTGTGGTATATGAATGTAATGGAATACTATTGTGCTATAAGAAATGAGGAGAAGATAGACTTCATATTTGCGTGGAGAGGCTTATGCAAACTGATGCTAAGTGAGAAGAGCAGAACCAGGAGAAATTTGTACACAATAACAGAGACAACGTATGTGTGACGACCAGCTTTGATAAGCTGGACTCTTCTCAGCAATGCAAGGTTATAAGACAACCCTAAAAGACTCAGGATGGAAGGAGATGTCTACATTCAGATAAAGATCTAGAAAGAACAGAGTTTAAATGCAGGCTGAAGCAAACTACATGCTGTATTTCTTTTCCATGTTTGGTTTTGTTTCCTCTTTTCCTTTGTTCATTCCATCATTTACAACCCTTCTATACAACCAGACTAATGTCCAGTGTGAAAGTATTTGCAGATGCTACACTTGATTGCATACCACTGGGGCAGGGGCAGGGGGGAGGGAGGGGAGAAAATTAGAAACTCGAGGGACTGTGGAACTGAATCTTTTTTAAAATTTTATTTTTAAAAAAATTTTTGGAGGACAATTGGGGTTAAGCAACTTGCCCAAAGTCACATGGCTATTAAGTGTGTCAAGTGTCTGAGGTCAAATTTTAACTCAGGTCCTCCTGACTCCAGGGCCTCTGCTCTATTCATTGAACCACCTAACAGCCCCAGAAATAAATCCTATAAACTAAAAGTAAATAAACAAATCAATTTTTAAAAAAAGAAAAAAAAAAGAAAACAGAGGATGAACAGCGAGTGATTACAAAACTCTTCAGACATACAAGCAATTCTACTCTGCAAGTAGAATCATTTGACTCTACTTTTCATATGACTTGTCAAGCAGCATTTTGTCCAGGGATGGGGAACCTGAGGCTTTGAGGCCACATGTGGTCCTCTAGGCCCTCAAGTATAGCCCACTTTAATCTGTGAAGTTTGGATTCAGTCAAAGGGCCTCACTTGAGGACTTGGAGCACCACATATGGCCTCAAGGTCACAGGCTCCCAGGCCCCCGATTTTGACTGTTGGTAGTTGCAAGTAGCACCAATATTTTTCTTATTGAATGAACAAAAGACTTGGACCTAAGATGTTGTAATGACATCATCCAGGATTGAGGGGAGCTTCTAAAGGTCTATTCTCTCTCTACCTTCTCTTCTGAGGCCTGTTCAGTAGTTGGAACAAACATATACTTTTTTCATTTCTTTTTTTTTTAATTTAATCTGTTTCCTTATCCTGATTATGCTTCATATAAAAACTCATGGATAATCATGAATGCATATATTGAATGTCTCTAAACTTAGTCTGTGACAAGAAAAGGAGAAGAGAGGAAGCAAGGGATTAGCTGGAAATTTACAAAATTTAAATTACAGCAGAGAATTAAACCACTGTTCAAATATTAGGAATTTTCCTAATTAGGGACTTTGAGTTGTTATGTATTTATTAATTATTTTCATTTAATATAAGCCCATAAAGCAGGAAAAAGGCCACGTGAATGAGAGGACAAATATACTACCCTGGGGCTAAAAGCAAGCTAATTGTAACAGGATATGGCTGATTAAATCTCCAGCCTCCACTGTGAGAAAGAAAGGGAAAAAGAGATCATGGTGACCAAAGAAAAGATCATGGCCCTGAACTGGTTCCATGGGAAGAGAGAGATATGGCCTGGGAAGATTCAGTTTTAGCCTTTTCCAGACAAAAGTCAGCAGAGTAGTAGAAAGTCATAGAGAGGGATCAGTACTGGCCAGTAATGTTTATCCTTCTCATCAATACCTACTAAATACATCTGGAAAAATGGGCCTGTCTTGCCAAACATATTCTGCATTTAGTCTTTCAAAATGCCGTTTAATTATGGTATCATATTTTCTTGATTTAGACTTTCCACTTTGAATTTCTACATTTTTGCTACTTAAATTGTGTCTAGTTTTTACTTGTATTCTTTTTGCCTGTTGCAGTAGATTTTACCTGAAAAATGTTTTTTATACATATGCACACATATATAGATATAAAAGTATCACAAAAGGATAGAAACCACAAAAAAATTAGAGACAATTGAATTTGTATTGAATAGTTGATCATTTCAAGCAATTATTCCCATTCTTGAGTTGTTTAAATTTTTTTTACAGTTCCCTTTTCAAAAAATAGTAGCTCGTTATATTGTCCTTGTCGTAATGAATGATGTTGAAAAATGTAACAGATATTGTGGTATTTTAATTTTCAAATAAAGATTGTTTAACTTCAAGTTTACACATTTTATATTCAAGTACAATGAGGAATGTAACTAGTATAAAATCATGGGCCCATGCCTTCTGACAGTGATGGATGCAGAGCATGCCTATGTAGGTTTGATAAGACTCAGACTTCACCTCAGGTGCTCATACTATGCTCATGATTATACAATAATTATTTCAGTGCATTTACTTTCACTTAGAGAGAATTTTGCATGGTAGTCTTGTTTCTATTGACTGTAATTTGAATTTTGTTTTTATTGGGGGAAAAGTAGATGTATTTATGTGGAAGGTGAACATGAAAATATGTACTAATTTTGGCCATTGCTTTTCTTCCTTTCTTCCTTCCCGATGGTCTTATGCCACGTCTCTCCTATCTGGCTTACTATAGCTAACTTGCTTCCTTTAACAGGTAATATTTTCCTTTATATAAGGTACTACACTTTAGAATGTAAGAAATTTGGTTATTTGAAGGGGCAAAATCTGAACTTTGGGGGCAAAAACCGACCTATTGTATGAAACAAGGTTCAGATCAATTTGTGAATGATATAAAATACTAAACCTTTCATATGTGAACAGCGCTGTTGCTGAAAGGGGTACAAAAAGAGCCCTACTGGACAAAAGTTGTTAAGAATACATGCATGACTTGATAAAGAACTTGCAGGACCTGTTTGAGGACAGAGAAATGATTGACTTTGTTGAATGTTGTGGTCCCTCAGGTTTTTGTTGTTGTTGTTGTTTTTTTTAATGTGATTGTGTTTATAGCTTGAAAAGTTGGAACTAACCAAGCAATATATCAAATAACTGTTTAGTGAAGATGAACTAAGGTCTGTTGGTTTTCATAACTGAGAGAAAGTTGGGTTTCACCACTTTTACCTCATCAGGGTAAGAGGAGTCCCTCATCATCAAGAGGCTCAGATTTCAGCTGTCTGACATACTGAAGCACCCAGTAAGGGGATTTTAGAATATAGCAGGAGATATTAAGAAGGCAGCAAGATGTGAGTAAAAGATGCTAGTAATATTAATCAAGTGACAGGATAGCTTGAGATTTTGTACTGGCGGAATTGCTGATTGGAAGAGAAACTTTGCTTTGAGGATTGGATGAATGAAAGTTTGACAGCTTTCTGATTGGAGAAGAGGTAATACTCCTATAGCTACCCAGTGACTGTTGTTCAGTGCCATTTATAGTTTGAGAGATAAACCTTCTGAGGAATGAATGCAGTGGGCGTGAGGCTAGTGCCTGGTTGCTCTCTGCTGCTCCTTCTGGTTTGAGAGGGGAAAATGGAGGGGGGAGATTGGGTGGGAGTCGTTTGGACAGCAGGCTTTGCAGGGATCTTTGCTATAAAAAAAGCAAAACTTAATTGGAAGATGCAGGATCCTTTTGAAACGCAAAGCTTTTGGGGTTTGTTTGCCTTTCCCAAAGAACCAACCTAAGGAGTTTTGTTGTGAGCTTTGTTTTGTTGACAATGCTGAAAAATGATTAGGTGATACAGGACATAGTTGAGTGAACAGCTTGCTGGCCATGTTTCTATTGACCAGAGAGCCAATCTGTAGTTTTCTGGTTTAAGAGAAGTATTTGTCCCTATCATCATATATCACTGTTTAGTACCTTTTTAAGAGTGACTGTGAGTTTAAAAAGCTTGCAATTGTTTTATCAAGTCAAGAGCAGAAGAGGAGCAGACTCGACCAGAAGCGAAGCAGTTAGAGTACAGGCTATGTATGGTACAGATTGTTCACGAAGGAACCACAGACAACAAGGCTTGTGGTAAAAAATTATAAGTTTCCCTCAGCACCTGATTTGTTTTTACTTCCTACTAGGTTTCTGTAAGGGTATGACAACTTTTCCTTATTGATACCAAGTCCATTTGTAAGATAGTGTGACTCAGGGTTATGAGTTAATTATGATCATTTGCTTACTAATGTATTTGCTTTATATTGAGTAATTGGAGTATTATGATCATCATTGATTTTGCCTTATCAAATGTTTTTTTTGTGTTGTGTCATCTTATGATTAATGGATTTTTGGTAATTGCAAAGCACACTAGTGGGGGCTCCGGAGCCACAGTGACTGATAGGAGTGTGCCCTCCCATTAGTGGAGTTTGAGTTGTAGACACATGATAGAGATCTTTCTTTGGAACCCAGACATGCCGGTTGAATGCATACTGGGGGCAAGTAAACATCCCAGAGAGAACGGGTAAATATACCTTATTCTAGAGGCTGCTCTATGAGGGCAGCCACCCCACACAGTTATTACACTTGTTAACTGACATGAAGAATGCTCACAACCACTAAGCAGTTTATTGTTCTGTTAAAATTGGAAGCAAACTTTAAATAACATGGTGAAAACTCTTTGGTGGAAAACCACCAAAGATTATGTCTGAGTAATGGTGTGGCAATCTGCTTTCCTGGAAGTTTTAACATTTCTTGTTCTTATGTTTCCAGATGTTATAACTTAGCTATTTCAATTTGTATTGGAAAAACAAGCCTTTTTTTTTAAAGGCTTGGAAGAGAAGCTTTTCTTAAGACAAACATTCAACTGCTAGATATTATGTTATTGCTTTTGAAGTTATTTGGGGAATGAGGAACATGGAATGGAAAAGAAAGTTACACAAAAGTTAGTTCTAGGAGGGACCACAGGGGCTATTTAATGAAACCAGTACTTAATGAGAAACACATTATATATTTAATCCAGCAGAGGGTGCTGCTAGACACTTGCCTAATCCTGCTCAAGAACCAGCACTTGTTCCATTCTCAACCAGGCAGTTATGACTCTACCCAATACCAGGGGAACCTTAAGGGAAGCACTCTATGACTTTCAGAGAACAGCTACCTCTTTCCTCCACTCTAATCCCTTTCTGGGAAGACACTACTTATCTTGTTTGTCATGCAGGATAGTTCATGTAGATCAATCTAATTAGACTCTTGACTAGAACAGTCACCATCTGGAAATCTCTACTTTCTTTCCTTTATGCTGTATTTCAAAATGGACCCTAATCATATTAGATTGAATCAACACTAAACTATATTATAACTTGTATTGACTTTATTATAATTTCTTTACTAATGAACAAAGAAATAAAAGAAAAGTAGTAACGACATGCTCCTCCTTTAACCCTTATCTCTCTATAGCAGGGGTTCTCAACCTTCCTAATGCTGAGACCCTTTAATGCTTGTATGTGGGTGTGTCTGCATGTGCGAGGACCCGCCTGGAGACAGATAGAGGAGGGGTGTCTCAGTTCCTAAAACCACAGAAAATATGTGTTTTCCAGTGGTTTTAGGTGACCCTTGTAACCCTTGTGAAAGAGTTGTTCAACTCCCAAAGGGGTCATGACCCACAGGTTGAGAATTGCTACTCTATAGGCATGTCCCTAAACCAGGACTCCTTAGACTTTTCAGATACCTAGATTTAACAGCTCTGCCACATAATTCTACCTAGAGCTAGAAATTGTCTCAGATGCTGAAGTTATCAAGTGTTCCCAAAGTCAGTCTTAGAATCACCCTTTCTCTGCTCCTATCTACTTCCTAATCAAAGTCTTCAGAAAGGCCTATGACCAGGAAGTTGAGGGAACACATGATTTGAGATGGTTTGTTTTTTCCCTGACTTCTCAGGGCACCCATTGGCAGCCTACATTTCACTGTTTTCCTTGACTGCAGTTTTACTCTGTCCATATCTTATCTCATGCTTAAACACTCAACTCAAAAGCCTGGTCTGGTCCAGACATACAGACTCACTATCATAGGCTCATTCAGTATCAGAAGCAGACTCTTTCTGTACCTGGGCTATCTTGTTTTCTCTTTGCCTTTCCTTCTAAAGTTCTCATACTGGTCATATCTATGTCATTTCCACCCCAAGGTTGATCCTAATGTCCTAGATATTTAAATCTTCTCATGTGGCAGCAATTAAAATTCCTTAGGCAGGGTCCATCACACATCAGAAGGGGCATAGATGTAACATTATAAAATTTATTTTCAAGAAGTACTCACTTAGCATGCATTTGAACACCTTCAGAGCTGGGAAACTCAGTTCTTCTAGGAAAAGTGCAAAACATTTTTACAGTCTTAGCTATAACGATGTCGTTGTCATCTCCTCTTCCTCATCATCCTTCTTCTTCTCTTCCTCCTCTTACTTCTCCTTTTCCTCCTTCTCCTCCCCTTTTTCTTCCTCTTTCTTCTCATTTTCCTCCTTCCCCTCTTCCTCCTACTTCTCTTCTGTTATTTCATTGGATTAGGGAACTCTGTGTGAGTAAATTCTTTGTACTAATTCCTACTGGCAACTGTTCTATAATTTATAATCATTGGGTAAGTTGTCTATGATACTGAAAGGCTAAGTAACTCTCCCAAGATCACATAGCCAGTATGTGTCAGAGGCACAGAAATCAGTGAAGTATAGCTGGGTGGAAATGAAAAATAGCTGTCCTGGGCCCCCTCATTAAATGGAGGCTTTGGACCTTATCACTTAGCCTTCTAATCAGAGGTGCAGAGGGTACTGATGTGGTCTGAGTACCAACGCTGTGAGTACTATAATTAGCAACATCTTCCCATCCTTACTTGTGCAGTAGGATTTTTAATTCAAGTGAAAGACTATAGTTAACCTTGTAAAATCTCATCTTCTTAGACTCAGCCTATCACATTAAAATGTTGAAAGAGCTTAATAATTTCATATCGCATATTAGCTAGCTTAACTCTCCCAGTTTTATGTCTTATGCAAATATGACAATCATTTATTCATATTGTTGACAAAAATGTTGAGGAAACCAAGGTTAAAAAACCCAAACCTATAACAAGTAATCTAGATACTTCTTCAGGTAGACATCAATCAATAAATCACTAAGTATCTGTTAATTGTCTACTATCTGCCAGACACTATGCTAGGTGCTAGGGATACAGAGAAAAAAAATTGTTCCTACTCTCCATAAAGTGACATTATATTGGGTTGGGGAGACAACATGTACATATATAAGTTTATAGAAAATAAATACAAGGTAATTGAGGAGAGACAGTAGCACCTGGCAAGATCAGGAAAGATGGTGATGTAGAAGGTGTTGATTGAGTTGAGTTGCAAGGAAAGTGAGGGATTCCATGAGGCTGAGGTAGGGAGGGAGTGCATTCTGGGTATGGGGGATGGCCAGTCCAAAGTCAAGGAGAGTAGAAATGGAGTGTTGTGGTGAGGGATTGAGAGCAGGGAAGTTTGGCTGGAGGATGCAAATGGCAGCCATGTATAACGAGACTGAAAAGATAAGTGGGTCCAGGTCGTGAAGGACTTTAAAGGCCAAACAGGAATTTATATTTTATCCTAGTGGCAATAGTAGAGGAATGTCATTTAAAGGGAAATCACTTTGGTAGTAATGTGGACAATAGAGAGGGTCTTGGGGAAAGGAAACCCATTAGATTACTATTGCAATAATCTAGGGAAGAGGTGGTGAGGACCTGAATTAAGGTGGTGCTTATGTGAATAGAGAGGAATCTGATGGGAGAGATATAGAGGTAGAAAGGCAAGATTTGGCAACCAACTGATATATAGGATGAGGAAGAATGAGGAGTCAAGGTTAACGTCAAGATAATAAACATGGGATAACAGAAGAATGGTTGTGTCTTAGAAATAGAAAAGATTAGTAGGGAGGTGAGTTTAAGGGTAAAAATAATATTCAATATTTTGGGCATACTGAGTTTGAGATTTTTCTGGGATGTTTAATTTGAAATGTTCTATATGTCATTGAGAATGTGAAATTCAAACTTAGGGAAAGTTATCCTGATAGAAATGAATGAACAAACATTTATTAATTGCCTAATATGAGCATAGGTGCTGATTGTCATCTATGTCTACAGATAGAAAAGACAGGATATAGAGAAAAGTCATTTTTTCTATTATATTAATAACCAATTATTACATTAGAATTGAGGTTTTTCCTTTCTATTTTCTCACTCAGGGACCAATCCCTGTAGATCAGTTAGTGTCTGAAGGACATTGCTGAAAGATTGCCCAAATCATCTGGGTACGTGCTCTACATCTTGGGCAAGACCCCACTGAATCAGAAGACCTTACTTCTATTCAGAGTATGAACAGAATCTAATATAGATGAATTCTTCACCTTGGGAAATAAGTCCATGTACTCCGCCGCTGGAATCTAGGAGAACCCAGCTTATGAATGAGAAAACCAACCAGAGTAGTCTGGGTAAAGATAAATTCCTTTCTCCAGATTGCTAGAGGCAGATGAGGTTTCATGATCAAGTTGTGTTCTCAAAAGGAGGAGCTGAAGTTTCTTTTTTTGACTTTTTTTTGAGGGGGGAGGGTAGGGCAATTGGGGTTAAGTGACTTGCCCAAGGTCACACAGCTAGTAAGTGTTAAGTGTCTGAGGCCAAATTTGAACTCTGATCCACCTGACTCCAGGGCTCTATTCACTGTACCACCTAACCACCCCATGGAGCTGAAGATTTTTAAACCATCCCCTCATTAATTGTTCACCAATCAAGGTTAATTTTGTTACTTGTATATCAGCAAGCACCCTAGCATACCTAGGGCAGCTGCTAGCATAGTCTCTTAGATCTGCTTTTCTAAAGGAAAGCAACTCAAAATGGGTTAACAGTCTCCCTTTAATCAATCAAACATATATCATTTACCTAGTTCAGGGGAAAAAGTCAGCACCTTGAACTTCAGAGAATGCAAACAGAATACAAACACAAGTTTCAAGCAGAAGTTACAAGCAGACAGAGGAACAGATCAGCAGACAAGCTTCCAACCATCTGACCATCACATCCATACCTATTCAGTTAACAATGAGGGAAACACCAACATCTGGGTTTTTCAAAGGGGGATAGGGGAGTCAATGGCTTCCCAGAGTCTTGTCCGGCCAAATCACACAACTCTTTTCAAAGTGAGCCCCAAAGCAAAACCTCACATCAGGGCGTGTGTGCGTGAGTGCGTGTATGTGTGTGACAAAGCAACAAGGTTCGGCTATTCCTGAAAAACAAGCTTCCCACCACAGGCTCCACGTGACCAGTCAGCCTATTAGGGGGCAGAGTATACTATCAAATCAGGAAAGGTTCTCAGAGCCACTTAAGCCTATCAAAGGGTTTAGGGGCAGGGAAGATCTTCAGATTCTCATAACGACTCGTCAGAGGCACCTCCTTTTTGAAAGGTATTTAAACATTCAGGAATCTCCTTGGTTTTGTCTTTAGTTGCTGAGAGAAACCACTGACCATCAATTTATTGATTATCAGCTAGTCTAATTAACACATTTATTATTAATTACCCAGGAACTCTGTATTTCAGGCTTTTCATTCCTCTCCATATTTAGGGCTTAGGAAAGGGACTTTGGGAACACCCATAGTTAAAGGGCATTATATGGTCATTACATTCAAAAGTTTGGAAAAGACACTAAGAAGGAATGAATTGACAAGTTGGAGGAGAACCAGGAGGGTGAAGTGTCTGAAAAAAATCAGACTACCTGAGAGTATCCAAGAAATGAGGGTAATCAATAGTGTCAAATGAAATAGAAAGGTCAAGAAATATAAGGAATGGGAAGAGACCATCAGATTTGGCAGTTGTGTGGTCACTGCTAACTTTAGAGAGAGTATTTTTGGTTCTGTGATGAGATAAGAGGCCAGACTATAGAGTTGAAGAGTGAGTGAGAAGAGAGGAAGTAGAGGCAATGAATGTAAACAGCTTCTTTAGGAATTTGGCTGAGAAAGGGAAGAGAGAGGGAATGGCAGGTTCTTAGGAAAGTTTTTTAAGGATGGGGAGACAGGTATGTTTGGCAGCAGTAGGAAAGGAACCATTAGCTAAGGAGATATTGAAAAATAAGAAAGAAGGAGATTGTTGAGGAAGCAATTTCTTTGAGAACGTGAGAAAGGATGGGATTAAAGAAACATGTAGAGGGGTTGGCCCAGGCAAGAAGAAGAGTGACTTCATTGTGAGAGACTAGAGGAAAGGAGACAGTGGGGGAATCATTTCATGGGGTTTTGAGATGAAGAGAAAGGGAAAGGGGGAGCAATTCAGTGATGTCACCTTGTTTTTCTAAACTAAAAGGGGGGAGAGAGGAAAAGGCATGAAAGTTTCAAGAGAAGAAAGGGTTTAGATTAGCTTCTCCAGTGAGTAGTATATGGAATCAACTGGAGGACATAAAAGAATTGCCTTGCTGCAGTGAGGGCCTAGTTGGTAAGATAACATAAATGTCAAATATTCCTAGTTAGAGTTCAGTTGCATCATTTACTCTAACTCTGTTAGGCAGTAAGTAAGAAGACAGATTATGGGAGAAATCCAGGGGTGGGGTTTAGTAAGGGATGAATAGTGATAGCATAATGGGGCATAGGATTGAAGAGTAGAGTATAATATTGAGTTGAACTGGTTAACCGGGTCAAATTTGGGAAAGAAGGAAAGCAAGAATTATACCCAATAAAGTATTGAAGGATGGAGGAATTGGAGTTCACAAAGCAAGCAAAGAATAGTGGTGAGACATAGGGAAACATGGAATAATATGATACTGTCACAAAAATGTTTTTTAATCATAGAAATGGAATTCTCACAAGTGGAGTGACTTTGAGATCCAGAGTGTGATCATCTCTCTGTGTGGGTTAATGTGGGATGGAGAAGTAGGTCATGGAATTTAAATGTGACTAGGGTGTTTGAGAGAGCCTAGATATGAACCCTAAAGTTTTCTAGTATGAAAACAGGAGTTGGGGAGGAGGAGGCAACAAGTTAACTGGGTACTGAATACCTTAAGGAAGGAGAGAAAAAAATCTTGGAGGCTTGTAGATAATCTCCATCACCAAGGTTTTGGTGAAATACTTTATAAAGTGTCTTTGTGGAAGTCATACAATCACAGACTCAGAACTAGAAGAGACCTGAATTGAATAATTGTATAATTATATAACCCCCTGATTGTATCGATGAGGAAATAGAGGTCAAGAGAGTTAAAGTGACTTGGTCAATGTCACATAGCTACTAAATGTATGCGAAATAAAGCCTGGTCTTTGTAACAAGCCCACCCCTCTATCCATTGCACTACTCTAGCTCTGTATTCAATTACTAAAGCTTAAGACCTCACTTTTGGGCCACACTGTACCATGTTTATGACAATTCTCCAATGTATCCATAAGGGACAGAAAAAGAATAGAGACTGTATTATTGTTATATAATTATATATATATAATAACTATTATTGTTCAGTCATGTCAGATTCTTCATGACCCCATTGGACTTTCCTTGGCAAAGATCCTAGAGTAGCTTGCCATTTCCTTTTCCAACCCATTTTACAGGTGAGAAAACTGAGGCAAACTGGGTTAAGGGACTTGCCCAGGATCACACAGCTAGTGTCTGTGATCAAATGTCTGGTGTTTTATCCATTGTGCCAACTAGCTGTCCCATCTGATACTACACTACATATAGTATATACTATCTTGTAACCTTGTATAGTGGTAATGGAATTTGGAGATGCCCTTGAATTGACTTGGCTTTTGGGTTGTGTGCTAAGACCCAGAGCTTGTGAATCCCACTTGTGGGATGGACTTGTTGACATGAAGAGAGAGGGCTGAACTAGGAGGAGCCATAAATTGGGAGAGAGGCTCAAGCCCAGAGAAGGCCAGAAGAAGAAGGACTTTTGGGGAGAACAGTATCCAGTGTTGTGGTGATGAGATGTAGGCTCTGGGAACTCCCCCTCGCCTCCCTTGAGTTCCCCTTGAATCTTTGAGATACATACTCTGGGAAACCCCTTGAAGTCTGATTGAATCTCCAAGTATTTCATTGTGGCTGGGCCCAAACCTGTTACTAGCCTGGCCCTCCATTGTCCATCTGCTTCCCACCCTGGAGTCTATCAAAATATCAATCCACTCTTGCATTGACCTCATTAACTGCACCTGAAGTCCCTCCCCAAACTCATTACTGGAGTCTGACCTCATTGGCTCCTCCTGAAGACCCTCCCCAGGCTCCTCCTCTGAACCACCCCTAGATTCCTCTGTATATAAGACCCCATCTTCCCTCCATCTTCTTGAGAGCCCCACAGAATGCCCTAGCACAGACTTGCTTTGTGAGAGTGCCATGGAATAGCTTGGCATAGACTTGCTCTGTGTGAAAGTTCCATAAACAACCTAGCATAGACTGGCTCCTTAAAAGTCTACCCCATATGGCAAACTTAAACTTTCAATAAACTTTACTTTTTTCTTTGGCTAAGAAGACTTGAGTGGAATTCTTTCTGCAGGACCCGGCATGTTGGTATTTTCGGGTCTCAGGCAGCCCTAACCCTCTTTGGGTACCTCTTGTGGAGCCTGAGTTGCTGAGAGAGATTGCTAAGAGCCCATTGGAGCTGCCCAGGACTTCTGAGGACTGCCATCTGGAGCTGCTGAGAATTTAGGAGGCATGGCTGTGATGCCGGTATTTTGTCTGCCTGTTTTGATGTTGTTTTTCCAGATTCACCTGATGGTGGACAGTGCTGCTGGTGTAGAGGTTCTGGAACCTGGCTGTTGGTGCAGAAGCCCTGAAGAAGGATTTCTTGTTGTATGTTCACAGAAATCCTGGAAGGGGGCCTTGTTGATACTTTGAGGGGTTCTGAGACTGTTCTACAGGCGGAGAGTGACTTGATGAGGACACTGGCTATGGCTTTGTTGAGCCTTGTCTCCCCAGTAACTGATATTGCTGAGGGCTTGCCTTGAATGAAGATGAAAGAAGGGCCTTTCCTTGGGTATTTGATGCTGAGATGTTATCTTGACCTTGTTATAGCTTAAGAGTGGATGGCCTTTTGTGCCCTCCTGCTCCCTTTTGAGAAAGTACTTAGTGTTAATGGATGGTATTGTAATTACTTTGAGTCCAAGGGTGGGAAACCTTTGGCCTTTTTGTGCTCTGTGCTTGACCAAATGAATGTACTTTGTTTGTGATTGGAAACTGATCTCCATTTGAGAAGAACTCTCTCCATTTGAGAAGAGAATTTGACTGAATAAAAGAATGTACTGCTTAGGGGTGGAGTAGTCTGATCTCCATTTGAGAAGAGACTTTGACTGACTGAATGAATGCACTGTCTAGAGGTGGAGTAGTACCTGGATTGAATTGAGAACTTGTGAAATGAATGAGTTATACTGTATTTTGATTTTCCCTGTTCTGTGAATGTTTGCTGAATAAATGGGGTTTGCTATGCTGGTAATCTGAACCTTGGAAGTTGTGTTTGCTTGCCATTACACCTTGTCAAAAAAAAAAAAAAAGAAATATAGTTAAATGTGTGGAAATTA
>CM053593.1:323187991-323209895 GCA_028646575.1 Pseudocheirus occidentalis | reverse complement strand
AAAAAAAAAAAAGAAATATAGTTAAATGTGTGGAAATTACTTTGTAAGCCTTAAGTAGGTAGGTAAATGTGTCAGGTACCTAGATTATGTAAGTATTAAATAGCAGAGGTTGGATTCTAACCTAGGAGATCTGAAGGGCAAATCAAGGTCTTTCTTAGCCACTCTACACTGTCATCCTGCTTTCCTTTCTAAGGGCTCACAAAGCACGGATTGACACCCCCTCCACCCTTTTTTCCTGTCACACACACAATTTGTATATGCTATTTTGTAAACTCTTAATCTGTGGATCACTGTGATCAGTGAACCAGAAAGTTGATGTTTATAATTTAGCCTGACTTACTGTGCTGTGTGAAATGTTGACACATTGGTAAGCAGAGACACTGAGAAACATCCAGGAGACTAAAACACTGCACTGGGTGTGTCCAGCAATAGGACTCAGGACTCTCCCTGGGATCAGGGGGCATCACTTTCTGTGCCTTTGCAGTTCTGTGTAAATCTCCAAAATGTGGGCATGGATGACACCCAAAGAAATATTTCCCAGTGGTACTAGAGGGAGATCTGCAGGTCCCAGGGACAAAACTTTCCACTCTAGCAATCTTTTTCCATAAGCCAGTACCGTCTCCCTTATTAAGACTCCTGTACCAAAAGCAGCATATGGCTCATGTCAATCTACATGAACATGCCCTATTCCCAAGTTGTGTCTAAATTTCTCACCACCGAATGTACATTTATGTACTTCATCTCAAGTCACATTATTTTAGATCAGAGGTTCTTAACCTGGAATGAACTTCAAAACAAATAATTGTATTCCATTACACTGGTTTTCTTTGTAACCTTATGTATTTCTTCTGCATTTAAAAACGTTATTTTAATATGGGGGCCGTGGGCTTCAGCAGATTGCCAAGGAAGCCATCCCCCAAAAGGGAAAGAATCCCTGTTTCATACGACATCCAGGTGATTATTCTGAGCTTCCCGACTCTTAACCTGAAGAAGAAACTAATTTCACTGCAGGCCAGTTACACATGTTTATCAATGCATATTGAGTATATTAGTTGCATGCATGCACCCAGATTTTTAAATGTGATGCATTAAGAATTCCTGTCACTTCAGAATTCCTTTTCCTACTGACGCACTAGTTTCCCCATTTGTATTCATAACTGCAGCTTCGTTTTGTGCTATCGATACAAAGTAAGAAAAAACAGGTTAGAAAGGTGCTAGGAAATCCTTCCCAATCAATCCTCCACCCACGTCCCTTAGGTTACTGAACATCATATTTCGGTCAGTTGAAATAATGCGGCCCCTCCCCCAAATCCTCATATCAGTCTCTTTCTTTAGCAATTCCACTATTTCAAAGTGGCCACTTTGGGGTTTCTTTGCATTCTAAGTGCCCAAAAAGCTCCTCAAAAAGGTACTTTATAATGGACGTTGTTTTTTTGTCAATTCATTCTGACGGTATCTGTGCAGGAGCATGCACACCCCGGGCATTGAGCACCATCGTGTTCCTTAGAACATTCAGATTTATAAAATGAAAATGCTCCCTTAAGGATAAAAAGACATATTCCATCCCCCCTCTCCCCTGCCACCAGGGTGGAGGAGGAGGGGTGGTCTTGTACACGTGCCAGGAGTGATGGCCCCATTGGTTTGATTTATGAGTCTGATAATAAAAATCCCATTAGGTTGCTCTCATTGAGAAAAAAGAAGTAGGAGAAAAAAGCCGTGTGTGTCACAGAGGCAGCATTGACGCAGGCAGCTCTGACGGCAGCAGCAGCCCAGGCTGCGGCGAGGCTGGCTGAATGGGAGCCGAGGGGGACCGCAGAGGGGGGAGCGAGGAACGGCCGCCGTGGCCCTCTCGGCGGCGCCTCCCGGAGGCTGCAGCGCTCCCCCCTGCGGCCCCCCTCGCCAATGACTTGAGCTTCTGATGCAGCCCTCATCAGTGTGCCGGGCACGGAGCGCTGTGCGGGGTCCAGCTGCGTGTAGCCCGCGGCCCGAGCAGGGGGGCAGGGGTAGAGAGAAAGAGGAGGGGTGGTGTGGGTGGTGATGTGCGTGTATTAGAGGGAAGGAGAAGGATCGAGCTGGGTGTAGGCCAAGGGTGAGGGCAGGTGTGGGAAAGGGAGCTGCGGCTCCAGGCCCTGGGAAAAGGGGAGGAGAGATGTTGCAGATGGGGGTCCTGCAGCAGCTGAAGCGCAACCTGTCTGCAGACGGGGCTAGAGGGACACTCACTCCACTCAGGCTGCAGCCAGGGATTGTTCAGGCGCCTGGCTGCAGGAGACAGGCCCATGCATACAGTTACCTTACATGTCACAGAGAACGAGGGCCCTGGAGTAGGGAACAGAAACGTGTTCCCCTCTCTTACACTTGTGTCCTCCCACCTCCCACCTACCACCTGCTTTCCCACCTCCTTTTCCTTTCAGCTCAGTCCCTAGAAGGTACCCATTGTTCACAGCATGTTGGATTCAAATGTCTCTGTCTCTCTGACTCTCCTTCCCTTCCTCTTTTCCTCCTCTTCTTTTCTCCCTCTTCTTTTTCTCCTTCCCTTCTTTTCTCCCTTCTTTCTTTACTCCCTTTTCCCTCTCCTTCCTTCCTCTTTTCCTCCCTCCTTTCCTTCTTCCCTTTCTCCTTTCCTCTGTCCTTTTTGTCCCTTCCTGCCTTCCTTCTTCCTTCCCTTTTCCTCTTCTTCCTTCTTTCCTTTCTCCCTCCTTTTTTCTTCTTTCCTCCCTCTCTCCCTGTTCCCCTCTCTACTTACTTCATTCCCTCCTTTCCTCCCTTTCCTCCTTCCTTCCCTTCCTTTCTCCCTTCTTTCTTCACTCCCTTTTCCCTCTCCTTCCTTCCTGCCTTTTTTCTTCCCTCTCTCCTTTCATTCCTCAGTCCTTTTCCTCCATTCCTCCCTTCCTTCTTCCTTCTTTTTCATTCCTACCTCCATTCCTTCCTTCTTTCCTTTCTCTCTCCTTTCCTCCCTCTCTCCTACTTACTTCATTCCCTCCTTTCCTACCTTTTCTCCCTCCCTTCCTTCCTTCCTTCCTTCCTTCCTTCCTTCCTTCCTTCCTTCCTTCCTTCCTTCCTTCCTTCCTCCCTTCCTTCCTGTAGCTGTCTGGTTACAGAAACAAAACAAAACAAAAACAAACCCTTACAGTTTGGTCTACATGTGCATGACTGGAACTCTGTCACATTGACCAGGAGATTTTATCACAAGTTTATTCCTTATTTCTGAGGGTGCAATCTTCTTAAGACTTAGAACTTAGAGATATGTGCTTCTACAGCCTCTGCTCTCTGCCAGTATGAGCAGACTGAAGGCACAGTCCCTTGAAAGACGTTTTCCTCAACCCCAGTCTATTTACAGAGATTATGCGTTTTGCTTATCTTCACAGTTTTCCCTTCTAGATCATGGGGTGCTGGATGTGTAATTCAAAGATGGTCATGAAACGCTCCTCTCCTAAGCCACTAGGTGTATTTTGGGTAGGGATGCCATATTGCATGCAGCCTTGGAGTCAGGAAGATTTTGATTGCAATCTTGCCCTTTACATAAACTTCTTGTTGATAGTTGTGTTCCACTTTTCTGGCCCCATGGAGCATACTATACTGTCCATGGTACTTTCCTTGGCAAAGATACTGGAATGGCTCTTCTCCAGTGGATTAAAGTAGAGGTTAAGTGACTTGCCCAGGGTCACATAGCTAATAAATGTCTGCGGCTGGATTTGAACTTAGGTTTTCCTTACTACAGACCTAGCCCTCTCTCTCCTGAGATGCCAAGCCGAATCCTATACCAGCCACAGAAAAACTACTCAACCTTTCAATGCCCTAGTCAACTTTTTAAGGCTAAGTTAGAGCTGCAATCACCCTATTTAGAGAATTTCTAGGCCAAAAATTCCCTAAACTGATGAAGTCACAAGTCCAGGCATTTCCTCTATTAATGAAATCTTAGGTGTGTGTTAGGTGCAGGGGGAGAAAGGAGATGACAAAGAATTATCTACCAGTAGCAAAGAACTACTCAGCCGGCCTAACCACTGGACTTTTTTCCCCCCAGTTTCCAAACTTATTTATCTTTGATTAGATTTATTTTTTAAATTATTCTGGAAAATAGGCAAATGAGGCTTGCCCCTGTCTTTGACAGATACTAATAATCTGGAACCTTATTTCATATTCTTATTTTCCATCCCATAGCTCAAATCCTTTCATTTAGCACTTTTATGCTTTCAGTTCCATATTCCCTCTTTATTTGGCTATAGAAATGGTTTCGTAATCATCAGGTAGCTTGGCACTTAGCAATTCAATTGTAGTGCTACCTTTTGGTGGGCAGAAAAAAAAATCTATGAATCAAATAATCTTCTCATGACATATTCACTCATTGTGAAGCTAAAGTCTTTTATCTGCAGTGCTGTGGGAAGCATCTGGGTGTAGTAGGAAAATGGGATTGAGATTCAAAAGATGTAGGTTCAAACACTGGCTCTGCCACTTGATACCCATGTGACCCCAGGCATCTTAACTTCTCCTAACTTTAGCTTCTACATCAGAAAAATAAGGAGACTGGACCAGATTAGAGTTTCTTAACCTTTTTGTGTGTGTCATTGACACTCATAGTCAGACTTTTGAAAACTATAGAGCCCTTCTTGAAATAATACTTTTACATACACAAAATAAAATACATAGGATTACAAAGGAAACTGATTATATTGAAATGCAGCTATCTATCATTTATTTATCTATCTTTTTATCTGTCTATCTATCTATCTATCTATCTATCTATCATCTATCTATCTATCTTTAAACAAGTTCACAGACCTCAAATTAAGAATCCCTGACTCAAATCATAATCTCTTTCAGCTCTTGATCCTTTGTATTTGAATGATTTTTTAATCTCAAAAGCCATTATACTTCTAGTTCTGGGAAATTTCTGTGAAATTATATAATGAGGCCTATTACTAATGCATCCACTGTTTGCCAAGAGTGGCATATCTCACAAGACACAAGTGAAACTTGTAACCCAATGTAACTTGGATCATTTGCCCTTTCTGGATTAAACAGGAAAGAGGATGACAAAAATATAGTCTATTCTCACCTTAATATAGCTAAGAATTTTCCTTTATGGGTATAGAATGGATATTTCCATTTAGAAATGGGATTTTTTTATTTTAAAGAGAAAAATACTTTGGTAGATCTGTGATGCCTATCAAGCAAGGCAGATGATCCTACCACATCTGATCCTATATGTCATTTGGTCAATCCTCCCATAAAACCTTCCCCAGAGGGTTCACCCAACATTTTGAGTACCTAGATTTCTTGTCATTGTGTGTATAGTTCAGAGACCACCCACTGATTATCATATCACCTCATTTCCCAGTCACATGTTCACTCATTGTGAAATGTACTTAACAATGATTCTCCCACGCAATTCATTGTTTTTAACATGTTGCAGTGTACCTGCACACTCTGCTGATCTTCAAATTTAACTTTTTTAGTCTGGGAAGAGTGACTCCATAACTCACACCTATACTAAGAATGTTATTTTTTTTTTCAAGAATGGACCATTGTTTCAGAAGGTTGGGGTCATTAAAAGTACTTATAATTTCACAGAGGCAGCTCTACTGGTCCTATCCAATTTCTGGGATATCTCAACTATCTATCTGTATAAATTGACCAAGATATATGTATTGATGGGCCAATCCTATGGGCCATCCATTTGGTTATACACCATGGTTAGGACTATAGGCATTCTTTATTCAGTTGGTTGTTCCTCTGTTAACTCTTAATCAGAAGGTTATTGAATAGCCCTATGTCTGTTACATTTTTCAAGGAATCAAAGAAAAATGAGAACCTAAAATATTGAGTGACATTGTGGTGAGGGTCCTGTATTTTGAGAAAGATGATGAGAGAATCTACATTTTTACAGATAATACCATCCTTAGTCATAAAATATAAATATCTGAGTCAAAAACCCAACCAAGACTGTTCTATTGATTTTTAAAACATTGGTTTTGGAAGCATAGCCTGGGAACAGTGTTCATATAATAAACGGGTCAGATGTTTCAGTATTACCCATTTCTCTTTAGTCTATTCCCTTAGGTTCTTATTAGAATTCTTGAACACAATGTGTGCTCGTCTTATTTTCATGAGGCATAGATAGTACTAAAAAGGCACAATTGATATCAATGTGATATATCACAATTGATATGAATTATCTCTGTAAAAATGCCAAATCCCTATAGGAATCATTATCAAATAATAGTAACTATCATTTAAATAGCCTCTTACTATATTTCAAGAAGTTTTCAGTCATTATCTTATTAGGAGAGAGACCCTAAGAAATCAGCTACTCCAATTGCCTAATTTGACATTTGAGGAAATTCAAAAAGGAAAAATTACTTGTCCAAGTTCATAATGCAGTAAGTATTAGAGATTGGATTTGAACCCAGTTCTCTTGTGACTCCAAGCTTCTTAATGAATCGTTCTTGTTAATGGAACAGGTAGGCAAACAGATTGTTCATTTTTGGTCTTTATAATTTTAACTATCTTCATTTAAAATATTAAGATAAGAAAGATACCAGGAATAGTCTTAATTCCCTTACTCTATCGATGGTACAGGTATTAGAACAAAGGGCTGCCCCCATTTGGGGCAGATGTCTGGCCACCCTGTTAATTTTTACATAGGAAAAACAAAAGAGCTTTCAATTCCCATATGCTCTGCCTTCCCTTAAGTACTATTACAAGCAACAATAGGTCTGTCCCCCACTATAGAATACCATGGTCAGATACTATTCTTGAATGCCTTCCCTGATTTCTTCCCACAACACCCATTTCATTTGCTGCCTTTACTTTTGGGGAAGGGAGAAAATGTTTGGGGGATTACAGAGAGAAAAGGAGCCCACATAAATATGGATTGACAGGGCCCTTCTAAGTAGACTATAATACTTAAAGTGAGCAGGTTTGTTTATACCTTTTTGTAAACAATTCTCTAGAGAGAAGGTAGGGGTAGGGCTAAAGAATGTGCTAGAGCCATATTATGATGCTGAGCTCCCTGGTCTCCTATGTTTACCATTAGTATAATAGAAAGAACCAAGACTTGGAGTTAGGAGAAAGCTGGACTTGAATCTTCCCTCAACCTGTGTGCTTTACTAGGTGCAGCTAGGTGCTATAGTGGACATAGAATAGAAGACCTGAATTCAAATTTGACCTCAGATACTTTTTTTAGCTGTGTGACCCTGAGCAAGTCCTTTAACCTATCTGCCTCAGTTTCCTCAACTGTAACATGGAAATAATCACTGGGTTGTGGCAAGAATCCAATTAGCTAATATTTGTAAAGCACTTGGCACATAGTCGGTACTTAATAAATGCTTGTGCCCTCCCTCCCCGTTTCTTCCCCATGTGCAGCATCATTTCACTTTTTTGTAGGTAAGTACCTGCCTACCAGTGTTGTTATGAGGGTCAAAAGAAATAATGTATGTTAGGTGCTTTACAAACCTTACAATTGTAGTAACTCGTCAGCTGTTATTTTTGGGCTCTCTGGGTTTTGTTTCACTTGTTAAATTGCTCCCTGTTTCACTTAGTCTTGGAGTGCAGGTTGGAGAGTGGGCTGACATGATGGCTTTAGTTCTCCATATCTTCCCGTGATGTGCCTAGATCCTGCATTTGAGTGATTTATGCTATATTCTTCCCTCTTCATGAAAGATATTAGATCACAGACTTTAGAGTAGAGGGATCCTGGTGATCATCCAATCTAATTCCCCAGGCAGCTAGGCGGCACAGTGGATAGAGTGTCTAAAGTTAGGAAGACTCATCTTCCCAAATTCAAATATAGTCCCAGATACTTACTAGCTGTGTGACCCTGGGCAAGTCACTTAAACCTGTTTGCCTCAGCTTCCTCATCTGTAAAATGAGCTGGGAGAAGGAAATGGCAAGCCATGTCAGTGTCTATGCCAAGAAAACCCCAAATGGGGTCACACAGAACTGGACATGGACTGAACAAGAACAAAAAAGTTCAATCCCCTGCCAAAATACAGAGAAATTAGAACAGGGGGCAATGCATATTTAAGATATCTTTGTTTTGAGATAAAAAGGAGGGTTGGTGAAACATGAGTGGAGCCACATACATTTTGCAAGATAATTTTAACGATTTTACTATCCAATCTTCCTTCAGTGTTTAGGACTTCCCAGAGAGAGCCGTTGGTTTAAAATTTTACGTGCTTGCGTTGAGTTCAAGTTACATGTGTGTATATATGTGAAACAACAAATCTCTTATGAAACCCATTGTATACACTTACTTTTTTTTAACATTGCTATGGTTGCCAAAGGAAATAATTGGAGGAACTTTGATCAAAAGATCATGTCAATGGATTACATACTGTGACAGCACGCTCCCACACTTGTGCACCAGGGAAAACCTGAGCAAGGCCAAGACAAGAAATATAGTCGGAAAATTTCCACAACATTTTCTAGCATCTTAAAATCTGGCAAATATGTTGGGAATTATGGTGAATGTAAGGATAGGAAGTTCACAAAATCAACTGGCATATCTTGATGCCCAAGATAACACTGTTGCTGAATTGCTGCAGATGGCATTTGTGAAAAGATTAGGGGAAGGGTAGTTAGACAAATGAGAACATCTAACAAGCTATAGAAACCCAGACACATTGTGAAATGGCTTTGATTTTATTATACAATATAATTTATACATTCAATATTATATTCTTTAAAACTCTATTTATTTCATAAAGCAGATAAATATATATTCACAAAGGGATGCAATTTTAGTATGGAGGAAAATTGTATTTTTTTCTCAAGTGCCAGAAGGTAAGATCAACTTAGATATGTGTTCATTTGATCTAGTACAGGCAACATAAATAGAACCTCTTTTGTTTGTTTTTTGAGGGGATGTCACTTCTTAAATCTGCCTCTCCTTTATCACCATTACTGTTCATGGAGTAACATTATTTGCCATCCTAAAGGTTATGACAATTTGATATCAGATATCTTTTCTATAATAAAATGGCCAAATATGTACTCAGTAAAAATGGAACATGACTCAACTTCAATAAAGAAGTAAAGTCTTCAGTAGGCCAAATGGAAGAGGGTGTTTAATTCAACTACATTAAAACTTTTAGAAAATAGTTTTAATAGATATGTGATTTTATCTCAGCCCCTCCTCTCAGAGGCATGGACAAATGAGATAGAGACTCAGGAAGTCATCCTGTCAGAGTCAGGAGAATGGAGCCAGGCAGCATCTTCTTGAACCTGCAGATTAACTTCTTGAGTTCTCAATCTTTTTTTTTTAATACTCTACAAAAGAAGAAATGTAGCAAAAATTAGGTTGTAGATTGAGATTTAATTGGTCAGAGGAAACAGAGATATACCTTAGTTTATAGTAGCTACTGAATAAAAGGTACAATATTTACTTGCTTTGATGGAGCTGTGATCTCTCTGATATGGATGCTGTCTCCAATGACAAAGATCCTTGTCCAAGTCAAGGACAAAGTACATCCAACCTGAAGGTTGATCAGACAAAAAAAAAGAATGAGAAAAAAAATTATACTTTTATGCTTCTGAGCAACTGCTCATAATCTGGGCAATCTGGGCTTATTTTTTTTTTCATTCTTTGTTTTTAAATAGCACTAGTGACATCATGGGGTGATGCCTTGAATAAGTCATCAGCCTCACGTTCTCTTCTAGAATCATCGAAATCCAGAGGCAAGACAAAAGTCAAGACAGATGATGATGGCCCCAGGATGCAGTGGATACTCTGACCAAGTTCTAATAAGAGTCCTTCTTTGGACATGTTGAGTCTGAGATGCCACTTCAAAACATATGAGGCATTTGTCATGAAGGATTAAAGCTCTGGAGAGACACTAGGGTTGGATTTGAAAATTTGGGATACTAGATGAATCATTCTCAGAAGAGTTAAACTTGATAGTCAGCCAATCAGTAAGCATTTATTAAGCACCTACAATTTGCCATGCACTGATGAGAACTAGCGTCTGAATGTTAATGACAGATTTTTAAAATGTCCATTTCTTCCATACCTCCCTATCTCTATCTACTGTTTCGCTCTTCCTTTCTTTAGTGTTTAGGAAGGTGATGTGCAGATTTCAGACATGCATTATAAACTTGTTCCTTCTTTCTAAAATTACATATTTGCTGGTCAACTAAACACCATTCTTTTTTCTCAAACCCAAAATTGAACTCGATCTATTAATTTTAAAATTAACAGAATTTTTTAAAAAGAGAGCTTGGTCAGAGCCATAGGTTTAGAGGCAAAATATCTGGGTTCAGATCCCAACTCTACTTTTTATTGTTTCTGTGACCTCAGACAAATTATTGAACTACTTGTATCTTAGTACAACCCCCTGTAAAAGGAGGAGGTTGGACTGATGACCTATAAAAACCTTTCCAACGTGTGATCATACGATCACAATAATCAAAGTTTAACTCTTTTCCAAAAACTAAAAAGCATTGCTAGCCCATGTATAATCTATATCAACTTGTTTACTTTCTCAGGGAAGGGGAGAGAGCAAAAGAGAAAATTTGGAACTCAAAATTTTTAAAAATGAATTTCAGGGGCGGCTAGGTGGCACAGTGAATAGAGCACCGGCCCTGGAGTCAGGAGGACCTGAGTTCAAATCCGGCCTCAGACACTTAACACAAAAACTAGCCATGTGACCTTGGGCAAGTCACTTAACCCCAACTGCCCTCCAAAAAGATAAAAAAAGAAAAAAATGAATTTCAAAATTGTTTTTACATGTAATTAGGAAAAATAAAATATTACAAAAACGCAAAAGTGATGTAGTAAGCCTGGTCTCCCAAGCCAAACATTTTGGCTAAATGGTAAAACTTTCTTAAACTTAACTCAAAAGAGACAGCAGCTAGGTGGCACAGTTGAGTCATTCAGACCTAGATTCAAATTTAGCCTTAGATGTTTACTAGCTGCATGACCCTGGGTAAGTCACTTAACCTTTGTCTGTTTCAGTTTCTTTATTTCTAAAATGGAGATAATAATAGCACCCCCCTCCCAGGACTGTTTTAAGGACAAAAATGAGAATATATTTGTAAATATTTGCAAACCTTACAGAGCTATATAAATTATTATTACTATTACTTTAATAAAATATGTTCATTTGTAGAAATTACTGAAAATTTCTTCTTTAAGTGGTCTGTTTTCTACTAATTATTCTATTTCTAGAGGAGGAGCTCTAAAGTGACTTGAAAGGAAGAACATTGCAAATCTAAGCAGGTGTTTCTGTCTGCTTTGAATAAACTATTTGAAGGATATTTGAATCCTAAAGATTTTGTTTTGAGTTGGGCATTCAGCCTCAGAGAGAATGCAATCCAACCCCCACATTTCATAGAAGAGGAATCTGAGGCCAGAAAGGTCAGCCTTCTCTGATCACCCCAATAGTTAGTCCTTTGTTCCTCCTTGAATTGTTTTTTTTCTGTACTCGTCTGTGTACCTTTCATATCTCCTCAGTAGAGTGTAAGATTTGTGATGGCAGAGGCATTTTCATTTATCTTTGTGTCTCCAGACCTAATGCCTTGAACACAGTAAGAACTTAATGAGTGTTTGCTGAATTGACTTGAAGTGACTTTCCCAAGATTATATAATGAACTATCAGTCATGCAGCTATAACTAAAACATAGATCTTCTGAATCCCATTCAATATTCTTTCACTTAATCTCCCCTGCAAGAGAAAAACAGTATTTATCAAAGACAAACATCGTAATAATAATGGTAATTCACACTTACTTAGAACTTTAAAGTTTAGAAACTCTTTTTTTAAAGCATGAATTAGGTCTTATTAAGTATACTAATTGATCTCATGGATGCATCTTTATTCAAGACCCTAATGTGGAGACATTTAAAAGCAGGAGGCCTTTGGCAAAAAAGAGAGTCTTTTTTCCTTTGCAGCTTCCATTGGCTTTGCCATCTACTGGCTGCTGACCTCTTCGATGCAAGGCTTGTTCTTTTCTTTAATGATTTGGTCTTCTTCCTATTAAGACCATATATTACAACTTTTCTATGTTCCTCTAGGATTCTAGATTGACTTGTCTGGCTGTATCTCTCAATCTGGCCACTGCTGCCTGGTTCAAGACCCTATTGAAATTAAAATCATTGATTGAAAAGGCAGGATCCCCCTTAGAAATCTAGTCTTCATCCTGATGCCAGATTAATCATCCAAAAACACAGAATCATGGTGCTCGTACAGTGGTTCTTTATGGCCTATTGAATTCTTAGCTTTTGGAATTCAAGACCCTCCCAAATCTGGATCCAACCAACATTAGTAACCTTAGCTCATGCTATTGATGCTCAAATACACTAAATTTTACAAATGTCTCCCACGTTCCAGATTCCATACCTTTGCTCACATGCTGTTTCCTGTGTTACGAATCTACTCCTCCCCAATCCCTCTATTTTTTTCATGTTCAAACGCTCCCCTTCCATTAAAACTTGCTCTCATATGACTACCTCTAATGAGTCTTCCTTGAATCTCCGCCCTATCAAAAATGATCTTTTCCCCATAAAACTCTTATCAATGTGAATGATTTATATTGTTTAGATTTTGTGGCCCTTGAAGGTTCTTTATCTTTTTTTTCTCTTTTTTGGGTTTTTTGAGGGGAGAAGGTAGGGCAAATGGGGTTAAATGACTTTCCCAAGGTCACAAGGCTAGTTTTGTGTTAAGTGTCTGAGACGAGATTTGAACTAGGGTCCTCCTGACTCCAGGGCCAGTGCTCTATTCACTGTGCCACCTAGCTGCCCTGCAGATTCTTTGTCTTTTATCTCCACTCTCAACTAGAACAGTTCTTTGCATGGGGAAAATTGAAAGAATACTAGACAGGAGAAAGCTAAAGACACGTCCTGTTTCCAAACTTTATGAACTCTGTGACCTTTCTCAAGTCACTTCCCCTTAGTTTCCTCATCTTTAAACAAAGAGACTAAACACTCCTTAGCACTCAGGGTTCTTGCAAGAAGAGTACAATGTTTTACAAATGTGGACTGAGGTTTGAGCCTTTAACTAGGGTAAGCCGATCAATCATGCATATATAAATGTTATTAATGTTACTATGCTTTGTGTCTGATGAATGAAAGAAAGTATAAAATATATAAGACTATCACTCTCTAGTAGAATTTATCAATCAACAGGTACTTATTAAGTGCCTAAAGTATTCAAGGTGCTTAATTAATGTTTATTGTATTATATTGTAAAAAAATATGAAACAGTCCATGCCCTCAAGGAGTTAACATTCTATTAAGGGAAAACAATATGTACAAAATAAGTATATTCAGAATATATACAAAATAAATACAAAATAATTCGGGGAGGCAGGGCACTAGGAATGGGGGTAGAAATCAGGAAAAGCTTCATATAAGGGAGGTGGTCCTTGAACTGAGTCTTGGAAAAAAAAAAAACTACAACAAGGTTTCTGAGAGGGAGGGTAGAGGAAGTACACTGAAGACATAAATCAATTGTTCAGTTGATCATGTTGCATTTATTAAGCACCTACTGTATTACAGGTACCAGGATACAAAGAAAGGCAAAAGAAAACCAGTCCCTACTCTCCAGGAGCTCCCAGTCTAATAGAGAAGATGATATGTGAACAACTATGTACAGATAAGCTATGTATAGGACAAACTGGGGGTCGCCTCAGTGGGAAGACATGGAGAACAGAAATCCATAGAGCTTTGTTCTCATTCCCTTCAAAATTGTCATTCTGTCTTCAGTGGGTTCTTTTTGCCTTCAATATCATAATCCATAGGCCTGGGATTTATCTTATTTGAAAAAAATGTGGGAGTTTTGGCAACCTGAGCAATCCATTGTTTGAGATCATCTATGCAGTAATTTGTCTTTATTAGCTGCATGAACCAAAATAAAGAGAAGAGGACAGAGAAGTTTCTGGCTCAAATGGTATCATTTTGGATCGGAGACTCCTAACTACTTGCTCTTGAAGACTTAATTCAAGTGTCATCTACTTTACTAGGCCTTTCTGGATCCCTTCAGATGTTTGTAAGCCTCCCAGAGTTACTTTGTCTTTATATGCTACATATTTTGTATTTGCTTTTCTGGTTATCTACTGCTCTTTCCCCTACCCCCTATTAAATGTAACCTCCTTGAGGGCATGACTATTTTATTTTGCCTTTTTATCTTCATTCCCTTACTTGTTGCTTAGACACACAATCAGCACATAATAAACGATCATCAAATACATTTTAATCATTTATTATTAAATTCGTGTCCAAAACACTCTCAATATAAGACAGATGCTAGAATTCATAGGCCTGATGTTTTTAGGGTAGGTCAATGAGTCATCCTTTAAGAACATATGAAAGACCTCCCAGTTACTGAAGATTGGATATAACCCTGGAAATTCTCCACAATTGTTCTTTAACAGTCAACCCTGGCAAAAATCATCCAAGTAAATGTATATGTTTGGGATGGCTGAGCTCACCAACCCGACATGGAAGAGCAAAAGGAGCAAATGTAAAACAAATGAGGAGACTGAGTTTTCACAATTTGTTTGCAAAAGTTGAAATGTAAAGTATGGATAATATCCTTTTTTAAAATCCCATAATGTAATGTGGCACCATTTCCCCAAACGACTCATATTTTTAAATTTGTGTCTTTCCCTGATTTACAATCTCTTATTCTTAGATTCAACCCATCTGCAACGTTCAATAACCAGCTGTCACACTTTCCAGTCCGCTCATAATTCTCTGGCTGTAAGAAGCGCCCTTAGAAATGTTAACCACTCTGCTGAGTTGCCAAACACAAAAAGTGTCTCAAAAATTCGTAGGAGAAATACCACAGTCTAAAAAACTGGGAAAGTGTTCACAGTTTTCACAACAATTAGTGTTAGCATATAGGTTCCTTGATAAAGTTTCTCTTCCATTTTTGCATGTTTTCTTTTATGATTTTTGTCTAAAAACAAACAAAAACTTCCTCCTTGCAAGTGAGGAGAGACCAATACGATAAGACTTTAATTACCCAAAAATATATCTTTGGCAACCTAGGGAACACTGCAAAGAACCTGTAAATGGTGCTTGAAATAACTTTGGAAACCCTGCTACTCAGTATTTGTCTCTATAGGAGAAGCTTGAGGTCATCATTCAAAAGCTGTTTACTCTGACTCAACACACAATTTTAAAGAACTTGATTATCTAGTTTCCAGATATTCCAGAGTATATTAAAAACAAGAAACTAAAAGTGGATGAATGGAAAGTGGTGAGACAAGAATGCTGATGATTTGTGGAAGTAACATTTATTTTAAGTAAACTAGGATGACTTCTTAAATAAGCAAGGAGACAATTCGGGGGGATTTGGCTTATCTCAGTTCTAAAAGGTCAAAACCCTCAGTCTATATGAAATGAGGGTTCCAGAAGTTTTAGTAGAATTCCCAATCCCCATTTGACCTAGAATTGCTGATTGTTCTTATGATTGCAAAGGTTAGCAGCATTTTATTTGACTGTAACCAGGAACTGCATCTTTTTCCTTCTTATTATTACTTACGTTGTTTTTGTTGTTTCTGAGGGACTCCATTCTAGTCTTTAGAATCAACCACTGGATTGACTGTAGGCAGACCTGGCTCAGAATCAAAGTCATCTAAAATTTATTTCCATATTATCCATGTTCCAGAAAAAAAGCAAGAAAAATAAAGAGAAAAAAAAAGTGCTTTGATCTGCACTCTGAGTCCAGCAGTTCTCAGTCTGGAGGTGGACAGCGTTTTCTATCATGAGTCCTTTGGAATTGTGGTAGATCATTGTATTGATCAGAGTTACTAGTCGCTCATATATTGCTGTTACTATCTGCATTGCTCTCCTAGTCCTGTTCCTTTCACTTTTCATCAGTTCATATCAGTCTTCTCAGGTTTTTCTGAAACCATCCCTTTCTTAGTTTCTTATAGCACAATAGTATTTCATCACATTCATATCCTGTAACTTGTTTAGCCATTCCCTGATTGATGGGCATCCCCTCAGTTTCCATTTCTTTGTCATCACAAGAGCTGCTATAAACATTTTTGAATATTTTATTTGATCTTCTTTGGGTTATAGACTTAATAGTGGTTTTGCTAAGTCAAGGGGTATACACAGTTTAATAGCCTTTGGGGCAAAGATCCAAATTATTATCCAAAATATATGCACTAATTCACAACTCTACCAACACTACATTAGTGTGCCTATTTTTCCACATCCCCTCCAGCATTTATAATTTTCCTTTTCATAACAGAAAAGTTTAAAAGAAGTCACAGAATTAGGGTATATAATATAGCACACTATGCTGATAAATATTCCTGAGATCAATACTCTTAATTCCACTTCAGCCCATATACCCTCTCAAATTTTTCTCTACAATGTCGAAGAAACCTTTCCAGTCTGCAAGCTCATTTCAGCCCTAGTACTTCACACAGTAGAAGTACCCTTTGCCCCTTTGGCCCTTCCTCCTGATTGTCTGATTCCCCCCCCCCCCAACTCTCCTCTACAAATCAAGACTTGACTTAGTGTTTTGTTGATTGTTTAGACTTAAGAAAGCAATGGTTGAAGTGTTAATAATGTGATTTAAACTTAAAAGTGTGTCCTGATTCATTCTTTACTTTTTCATGAGAGCTGTTTGTTAAACATTTACCAGCACATCTCTGCACCTAGTCCATACATAGTTTTTCCTCTCCAAGTTATACTCCTGACCCTCCCCCTTATATTCTTGTATGCCTAGTCTTCTTCTATCAGAATAAAAGCTTTCTGAGTACAAAGGCTATCTTTCTGTCTCCTTTTATTCGTATTCTCAACATAGCTCCAGGTACACAGTAAACATGTAATAAATGCTTGTTGACTTGACTTCAATTTTGATCTGGTTGATACGGCAGGAATGTATATAATGCATTTATAAGAAAAGATTTCAGCCAAAAATGATTCAAGTTTTGATATTTCAAAGGAATAAGCTTTAGTGATTTGGAACATATTGAAAATACTTGTTTTCCTGATGCCAGGGCTGAATAAATAAGTCATTATAGCATTTAGATCCATTGGAACTTTAGTATAGACACACTATTAGAAGAATGAAGCAATAATAGAAATGTTATTTTAAACAATAATAGACAAGGGCCACAGCAAGTCTAAGGGCCATTTATTTATTCAAAGGAAGGATCTCTCTTAATTCTGAATAAAATCTGTGGAGTAAAACAATACCTGAGAACACTTTTTGTTGTCGTTGAGTCTTTTCAGTTGTATTTGACTCTTTGTGACCCCAGACACTACTAGCCAAAATAAGGTATACACAGATGAAAACAAAAACAGAGAGGAACATGAAGGTAATGAGACAGTGGAAATGAAGGATATAGAAATAACAAAAAAGTCTGGGAAAGGTGATATATATAGTAAGTAGTAGAAGGGCAGCTAGGTGGCACACTGGCTAGAGCACTGGGCTTGGAATCAGGAAGACTCATCTTTCTGAGTTCAGATCTGGCCTCAGATACTTACTAGCTGGGTAAGCCCAGGCAAGTGACTCAACCCTGTTTGCCTCAGTTCCTCATCCATCAAATGAGCTGGAGAAGGAAATGACAAACCAATCCAGTATCTTTGCTAAGAAAACCCCAAAATGGGGTCATGGAAAGCTGGACATGATTGAAAATGACTGAATAGCAACAAAGGAGTGGAAGAATGGCAACAAATCCAGGGGCCATTTGAATATCTAAATGAGGAACATTATAGATGAAGATAGTTATAGTCTGCCATATTCTGACCTTCTTAGATTCCATATAGTAGGAATAATGTTCAAGTCTAAATATTTTAGGAAAGCTATTAGTAAAGTGGAATATATTCACAATGGAGTGATCATGATGGTGAAAGGTTTGGAGACTATATTATGAAGGAATTGGGGATGTTTTATTTGGAAAAGAGAAGACTTGGGGGGACATTATAGCTATATTTAAGTATTTGAAGGCCTACCACCTGGAAGAGGGTTTAGATTTGTTCTGTTTGGCCTCAGAGGGAGGAACTAGGAGAAATGGGTGAACATTTCAGAGGAAGGCTTAAACCATAGCAAAAAGAAAATGACAATCTAAAGGGCTGCTTTGGAGAGAAAAAGAGTTTCTTGTTACTGGATGCCCTCACATGGGAACTGGGTGCCTACTTTTAGGGAATATGATAGAGGACATTCTTGTCAGGTGACCTCTGAGATCTCTTTCAACTCTAATTTCCTATAATACTACTATTACATTTTTATCTACTACTAGTTTAATGCAATAGTTCTCAATTTAAAAAAAGATGCTTTTTTGAACTCTATTTATTATCTCATTTTTATTTCCCAATGGCATCTCTATCACCTTACCTATCTTCACATAGAACCTTCCCTCGTAACAAGGAAGTACAGCTAGGTGAAACTATCCATCACACTGGCAACTGTCCCTAATGGAATTATAGCCATAGAAACTAAAGACCTAGAAAATGAAGTTCTTGCCACCAAAGTCCTCAACATTGTTGAGTGGTTCAGTGTCAGAAAAGGATTTGATTTAATCAGTGATTTATACATGTATATACATATATACACATTTATAATGATTTTATCATTAAAGAAAAGGCATTACCATCTACTTTGCTTCTATACCTTAAGGGACCTGGAACTTTGCCATGTGATTTGTAGCTGAAACTTTCCATATTGTAATGTCTCCCCAAATGGAATGTAAGCTCCTTGAGAAAAGAGACGATCTTACTTTTCTATTTGTATTGCCAGCAATCAGCACAGTGCTTTGTGCATAGTAAGTCTTTAATAAATGCTTCATTTATTTATTCATTTGAAATGTCTATTTAAGTACCTTTTTTGACAAGATACCTGGAGTCATGCTGCATCATCAAACATTTTTTCATCTAGGACTACTCTGGCCGAAGAAAAAACACCTGGGGAATCTTTTAGCCCACCTACTCCTGCCTGTCACATTATTTATACATGTTTTATAACCCTCTTTTAGACTTTAAGCACCATGAGAGCCGGGACCATGTTATAAATAAACCTTTTGTCTCACCCAATGCCTAGCAAAATATTCTCCATGCTATGTTGAATAATAATGCTTATTGAATTTAATTATGAGAAAAATGATTAATCTTTATGACTTAGCTCTTACTTATATTCCTTATAGAAATATGGGAAGGATCTCCAATTTCATCAGTATAGGAAACACGTGGTTTGTGGATTCCAACCCCCCAACTTAATTGCAACGGGGGTATGACTCACTATACAAATCGGAGGGATTGGAATGGAGCACACAGACATTCAGTAACTTGAGCGAGTCATGGATTAGTATCAAAGGAAGGATCTGAACCCAGATCCTCTGGTTTCCAATCTACAACTCTAATACCCTGGATTACAGGATGATAGATTTAGAGTTGGAATGGACATGAGAGGCCATTAGTCCAAGTCCTTTGTTTTTTGATGATGATAAAACTCGGGCCAAGAAAAGCTAAATGTTATAGTGTTGTCATAGCCCTCTATTACTAGCCACTACAGCTACTTACTATTGTCACTACCACCATTATTGTTCCTCCTCCTCCTCCTCCTCCTCTTCCTCCTCTGTTCCTAAAGATAATGCCAGTGAACCCTATCCTTACTCCTAAAAAAACCTGCTCCAAAAATTATTCCAACTGGAATTTTGTCTGCTCCTGTTGATTTTCATTCAGACAACACACATATTTATTAGGTCCTTATTATGTGCCAGTTCTGGGGATACAAAGAAAGGCAAAAAACATGAAAGGGCCTACATTCTTTTTTTTAAGTTTTAATATTTCATTAAAAACATATTAAACTCACATAACCATCCTACCATGGCTATGTTGTTGTTCAGTTCTATCTGAATCTTTGTGACCTCATTTGAGGTTTTCTTGACAAAGATACCAGAATAGTTTGTGATTTCCTTCTCCAAGTCATTTACAGATGAGGAAACTGAGGCAAACAGGGTTAAGTGACTTACCTAGGGTCACACAGCTAGTAAATATCTGATGGTCAAATTTGAACTCAAGATGAGTCTTCCTGACTCCAAGTCCAGTGCTTTATCCACTTGGACATCTAGCTTCCCTAGGAACTCATATCATAAAGAGTGGGGAAGAGGGATACAATGAACTATGTATATACTCTCTCTGTCTCTGTCTCTCTCTATACACATACACACATATGTATGCATGTCTACACACATACACACATATGTATGTCTACACACATACACACACATATATAAATGTATGAATGGAAAGTAAACTCAGAGGGAGAAGGTACCAGTAGCTGAGGGGCCAGGAAAGGTCTCCGGCAGAAGGTAAGACTTGAGAGTGGTCTTGAAAGAAAATATAGATGCCAAGAGGCAGATTGGTGAGGGGGGAGACCATTTCAGGTACTGGGGACAGCCTGTGAAAATGTAGGTACTTAGTATAAGTAGCTTTCTTAATATCCCTTTCTAGCACAGAGTACAGGGCTTGGCACACAGTAGGTGTTAATAAGTGTTTGTGGATTTCCTCAGTTTTACCAACTACAAAGTTGAGTTTGCAATGTTACCTTCTTTTCAATAAATAAACATATCCAAAACTTGTTAAATTGCTACTATGGAGGCCCAGGGGATACCGAGACAAAGCAACAAGAAAAAAGAAAACAAAGCAGTTTCTGTACTCCAGAGGAGCTTATATTTATTGAGGGAAAAGGACTTGTTTACAGTTATGGAAATATAAAATATGTACATTCTCTAATGAATATATGATACAATACACAGAGCTCTGGCCTTGGAATCAGAAAGACCTGAATTCAAATCCAGCCTCCTGAACTCACCTGCTATGTGATCCTGGGCAAGTCACTTAACCTCTGCCTTTCTCAGTTTCCTCAGTTATAGAATGGGAATAGTGATAGCATTTCCCTCACAGGGTTATGGAGATCAAATAAGATAATATTTCTAGAGGACTTAGCACAGTGTCTGGAAGCTCACTAAATGCTTGTTCCTTTTCCTTCTTCCCCCCCCCCACCAACAAAAAATTCTACATAGGGTGCAGAAATGGGCAAACTGGGGACGGAGCCAAGATGGCGGCATAGAAGCAGCAAGGTCCCGCAGCTCCCACACCGCCCCCCTAAACACCCATAAAATACGAGCCCAGACAAAGTCTAGGAAAGTCTAGGACTCTCAGACTCACAAAAATCCAGAGAACACAGCTCTCCCTGAAGGCAGCTCGGCAGCAGGGGCTCAGCCCGGCAGCCAGATCAGAGGCTGGAACAGCCGGAAGCCGAGACTGCGGCCAGGCCTGGGACAGTGGGAAGGAGCTGAGCCGAGCCCCACAGCCAGCCTGCAGTGGTTCTACAGCCTCCAGCACCCCCACATCTGCCAAAGCGTGAGGAGCAGGACGGAGAGGCACAGCTCGCACCGCAGAGGAGCAGAGACCCGGCCAGCCCAAAACCAAGCGGCCAGGCAAGGCCCCAGGGCAGCCAGGAGGAGCAGCAGAGCCTCCCAAGCCCAAGCTGCAGCATAAGTCTACTTCAAAGAAAATCTAAAGCACCAGCCTGAGGGGAGCTTCAGTCACGGTTAGTGAAAGCTGAAACTTTGAAACTTAATTGGGTAGGGTAAAGCAGTTCAGCCATTCTACCCCCGGGGCAAGGAAGCAGAGGGGGAGGGGAACTACTGGAACCAGCAGCAGTGGCCCCCACCAGGCTGCTTCAGAACCCCTGGCCTGCGGACTCCGCAGGAGGGCTGAATTGATTGATCCAGGCTAAGTGCTCTTGTGTTGAGTGGCCTGAATCCAGATCGTGGTCTTGGGTGGTGGTCCTGGGGTGCACTTTCAGCAAGCCAAAGCTGGGGGGACTTGCAACACCCCCCTAATAGCTCTGGCAGTTGGGAAAACCCCAGCGATTTGGAACAGAGCTTCCCCCCTTGGAAGCAGAGTTTCACAGACCTAAAAAAACCCAACCAATTAATT
>CM053593.1:323079796-323187491 GCA_028646575.1 Pseudocheirus occidentalis | reverse complement strand
GAGAGAGAGAGAGAGAGAGAGAGAGAGAGAGAGAGAGAGAGAGAGAGAGAGAGAGAGAGAAAGAGAAAGAAATTGAGAAGCATAGACAGACTGACTGACTGCAGGGGCACTGACTTTGCACAACAGAGGAGTTTGCAAGCTGTGAGTTACACGTGAATATTACCAACAAGCTGTAAACTGCAGCGTCTGTAATGCTAGTCCCGCAGGTGCCTCCTGGGGCGGTCAAGAGAAACTGCTAGTGTACTTCATACCCCCTCCCCCAGGCCCCTGTCTTCCCCCACTTTCCTCCTCTTCACTTCTGAATGGGGACTGGAATTTCTTCCCTTTCTCATCTTTAGGCCTCTAGGCTGCCCCATCCTCTACTTAGCTGCCCCTTTCCAATATTTTACAAGAGATCATTTGATGTCCTTGGAGAGGAGGGAGTCCAAAGTCCTTAGCACCTAAAAGCATATGTTCTTTTCTTTCCCATAAATTTACTTCCCTTACCTCCTCCCATCCTATTTTCCCTTCATTTCATTGAATATACCACCCCCTCCCACACACACATCTCTCACCTACAACAAATAGGAACAATTATCTGGAATATAACACACCCCCTCCCATCAAGATATCCGATATTACCTTCCCTTTCCCCAATAGAACCAAAAGATGTCCAAAGATTCTGGTCTGTTTCATTACCCCTCCCCTCTGTGCACACAGTGCTAGTTGAATGAGAGAGAGAGAGAGAGAGAGAGAGAGAGAGAGAGAGAGAGAGAGAGAGAGAGAGAGAGAGAGAGAGAAAGAGAGAGAGAGAGCGCAAACAACCCCCTAGACGTGGGGCTGAATTGATGGAATTGTGATTGTAGGATTTCTCCACTTAGTCCCTGCCTCCTCTTTGCTCTCCAGCCACTCCAAAGTCTCTTCCCCTCTTTAAGCAGCAATTTCTTTCAATCTCCCTCTTTCTCTTTTCTCCCCACCCCTTCCGTCTTTCTCTCTTTCCCCCTCCACATAACCCCCTCGTTCACTCTTCTCTCAGAGTGGGGGAGGGGACGGGGGAAAGAAACCCAAACTCCCAGCACCGGCCAGAGATGTCGAAGAAACGCAAAACCTTGGAGGGTGGTGGTGGAGGAGGAGGAGGAGGATCCCCGCTCCCATCCGAGGAACCTCCAGCCTTGTTTGGGGGCAGCATCGAGGAGCAAGGTAGGGAGGAGTGAAGGGGGATGGGGGAGGAGGTAAAAAAAGAAAGGGGAGCCAAAGCAAAAAGGTAACGTTTTGGAGTTGAAGGATCCCAGTACAGGAATGCATCAACTTGTCTTCTTCTTTAGCTCCTTGGGTCAATAGAACTCAAGTTGACTTTTTTCGGGGGAAAGAGAAGAAGATTTAAAATCTGTCCTTAGTAAATTGGGGTTGAATTAAAGGACTGAGAAATGTTGGAAATACAGGTCTGCATTATATCAACTTTAAGATCTGTAAGGGGCAAGAGAGGGGATTGGCTAAGGTGGTTAGAAGAGGCTGAAAGCTATTGATTAGGGCCAGTTGCTGAACAGGGCAAATTGTGATCAGGTCCAAATCTTTCCCCTGCTTCCATTTGCTAGTTGTCAGTTACATTGGTGTGGGCAAATTGTCTTCCTTATTGATTTGCAGGCAGTGTTCATCTGTATGCAGGACAGCTGAGCTTGGATGGTGGGGGATGATGATACCTGCATGACTGTTGTGTTTAAGGGAGTAGAGAATGACATGGAGTTCCTAGATGCCCCCCCACACCCATTTCTAAGATGCTCTAAATTACGTCATACTTCAGAAGCTTAGACCCTGCCCTTATGGCACACTCACTTTGCATCTGATAGAAGTTAGTGGTTTGGTTTTCAGCAGATATAGAGCTTTGCTCTCATTTCAAGAGGGGATGGGTGGTGACAGCTGTTGGGTGCCTCTTTTTTTGCCTTAATAATGTCAATGCAAAAATAAAGCTGGTGTACGATTGCCTATGAAAACAGAAATGTTACTTAGATAGCTGGTTTTCAGGCAGAAGGGGCCCAGTAACTGCTTCTTATTTTCCTCTGATCATTCCGAATTCAGTTCAAAGTAGGCCCAGATGAACCAAGTCAAGCTATTACTGGGCTGTAGTTAAAATGCAGAGAAAAGAGAACCAGGTACAAATGTCTGTTTGTTATGGCTGTAGAAATTGAAGTAATGGGACTCTAGGATCAAGCAAAAAGAACATTTCTTTAATGTTTCTTCCCCTCCAGAAACTCAGAAATATAGCCTTTTGTTTATTTTTAGCAGGTGAAGAACTAAGCCTACAAGCAGGTAGGGAAAGAAGGAGTGTATTCTCCAATATGGAGTCAATCCTCCTTTTTCTGGATCAGAATTACAAATGTCAATAAAGTTGCCCACCAGTTAAAAAAAAGGTGTGAATTTTCGTCTCTACTAGAGTCGTTTGTATGGGATGTATACATTTAAAAAAATAAATGCTTTTCTTTTAACATGGTTTCCTGCCCTTAGATTTGGCTTTATTAGGCATAAGTCATATTGATGTTGTCCCATTTAAGAGAATGATAGGTTATTGTTTTGACTTTTCAGGTGTTACTTTGTTATTTTAAAAAGTCCACTCAGCATTAATCTTTACTATTTAAGACAAATTTTGGTATTTTGGGACATTTTAAACGTGGGCAAATTACTTTGTCTGGCTCTTCTATTTGGAGGGGATAATGTTATTTTTGCTCTGCTTGGAGAAGTCTTCTCATTTTATCAAGGTTGGTTATGGGACCGTCATTAGAAGAGCTCTTGATTTTGACCTGAGAGTTGGTTTGCAAGGCTAAATACCATTAATTTTCCTTTAATTGAGTTTACCAATAATGTCCATGGAAGGAGACTAGAAATTATCATGAAGAAAAGGGGGGGGGAAGGAAGGGAATATTTTTCATTTCCCATGAATGCTTTCAGCATGGTTCTAAGTCTTTTAGAGAAGAAAGAACAGTATCTTTATTAAGCAGTTTTGATCTTGTAGAAATGTATAGCAAGAGAGTCAACAGAGGTTTGGCAAAGCAGGTATGGGGTAGTATTTTTCTCAGCAACAAATACAATGCATGATTCCTTGTTTTAGCCTCTGCTGGAAGTCTTTTATAAATCAGAAATGATATAATTTATATCTATGTCCGTGCTTATACTTCCTCTTAGGCCCTATTTTGACTAAAAAAATAGTCAGAGGCAAATCCTTTCTTAGTTTGGGGGATTGAATAAATTGTTAGGTGACTTTAATTTTATTTTCTCCTTTTTATCTGACAAATACAAATGCTGATGGATAATTATATTGCCTGTAAGTACATGCCTAACTGCATTAACCACTAAAGGATTGTGTGTGCATTGTATTGTAATTTTATATTGGATATATTTTTGTTGCGAATTGTTGGCTGTGGTGCAACTGACATGGTAGATGTATGGGTATACATAACTTCTACTACATTCTCTCTTGGAGAGAAGTGGACAGAGTACAGTCTGACATTTAACATTAGAAGACCCTTAGCTCATATGACTCTTTTAATGATTCAACTTTTCCCCTTTTCTCCCCCAGCTGACAATTTTACATTTTATGATTTTTCATTTATATTGTATAATAAGGACTTATTTGAGAAGACCAGCAGTTCAAGTTGCTAAAGAGTCATAAAGACCCTGAATGCTAAAGATCTTCCAGTGGGAGCTGATAAAGTGACTTTGGTGTGGTTTGGGAACCACGGGTTCTTGTATAAATTCTACCATGCCAGGTCATTTTCTAGCATTTATTTCATTAGGGAAATTCAGAAGTAAATTTCATTGATCATCTACAGTGATTCTGAGGTAATCTTCCAGCAGTTTGTCTGAGTTACCATTCTGAAATGATCCATGAATATGCTGGCACATAGAAGTATGTATAGCCATCCTCTTGTTCTCTCTTCATGGTAAAGCCCAATAGTTCCTTGTTTTATTTATTCGTCCATGACCTCTATGTGCCAGAATGTATAAGTCTTTAACATCCACAGGGAAAATCATGGAGCTTTCATTTTAGGTCTTTTGATGATATTTTCTGGTTATGCTTTGGATACACTTTTTGTTAGTGGCTCGTACGCATCCAGGAGAGTTTCTCCATAAAGAAATGTAGATCCATGAGTGGATCACTATGAATATAAATAAAAACTTTTAGGTCATTCTTCTGTCTTATGATCTATGGCACATTCTGGATAATTAAATGTCATTTTCCTGGCTGAGAGTTTGTTGGGACGTCCATTGGAGTACTTGGATAATTGTGTGTGTGTGTGTGTGTGTGTGTGTGTACATATATTTTCCTGTTTGTGCACAATTAGAGGCAGGATTTATTCTTAATGTGAGCTCTCCATCCTTGTTTCAGATGACTCCCTTTCTTAAAGTGGGTGGAGACCATGTGCAGATGGGTCGACTTTGGAGGAAAAGAGGAAATTTATACAGATTTTTTCCCCTTGTAACTGGTTGGGAAAACTTGGTGCAAAAATGGGTGTTGGCCATAACTTTGTTTTGCTCTGTGACCACTGTTCTTTATTACTCTGAAGCTAAATCAAACCTTACAGTATAGTACGGAATCTGTAATATGTAGGGAATAGGAACATCTCAATGAATGTTCAAAGGGAAACTACCTGAAGGAGGTGCTATAGAGATATTTACTCATCTTTTGTTGTTTTGTTGAAATAGAAAGACATGCCCCCCATCTCATTTCCTTATTTATTTTTTTCCTCCAGAATTCGAATTTATGGAAATTTTTAGTTATTTTAAGGGTAGATACAATGTTGAATTGTACCACATGCAGTCTTTCTTAGCAAGAGCCCCTTCCTTTTCTTCCATTTTTTTCTCCTAAATTGCTCAAGTTTGATTGTACAACCCCACACCCTCACAAGATCAATGCCCACCTCATCCCCTAAACGCTTTAAGATCATTGTCCATGAAAGAACCTTTCAGTAGTTTTAATTTCTATATTCATCTCATGGATTTTCAAAACTGAAACAAGTTTTGCAAGTTTTCATGGAATCATATAACAAGGTCTGTTTTCCTGGTTTCTCTGCCATTAGTCCTATGATAGCCACATGTCCTATGGAGCCAAGGGAGTTTTGAGACCTGTGGAGCTTTGGAAAGAAACCAGGACTAGGAAACAGAAGACCGAAGTTTAAGTATTAATCCCTGAGCTTACTATCTAGAGAGCCTTGAGCCAGTCTCACAATCTCTTTTTACTCATTGGTAAAAGAAATAATAATTTCATCCCCTCACTAGGTGGATGCGATAATAAAATGCAATAACATGTGAAACTTTTTGTTGTAGCAAAGACATGGAAACAAAGTAAAAGCCATCGACTGGAGCATTGATAAACATGCTGTGATAAATGAAGGTAATGGAATATTACTGGACTGTAAGAAACGATGAATATGATGAATACAGAGAAGCATCAGAAGACATATCAACCGATGCAAAGTAAAGTCAACAAAGACAGAAAAACAGAAAAAATGCAATGACTACAAAATTACAAATGGAAAGAACAAGAACAACAAAACAATTAAAACTGCCTGCTATGAAGTAATAATAATCAAGCTTGGTCTCAAAGGAAAATTTGAAAAATATGTCTCCCTTTCTTCTTTGAGGTCAAGGGGATGAAATGTATAATATCGTATCTAACTGATATTTTGATTTTCTCTTTTTTATTCTTTTTCATAGAAAATGGCTCTCTGGAAGGGAGAGGAGGAAAGGGTATATTTGCAAACTTATATGACATAACCAAAATTGATATATAAGATATTATTAGTAGCAACATGTTTAAACTGTAGGTGACTTCTCTCTATCACTGAATCACTTAAGAAGGGAACGTTTGAATTTTTACAGCTATTTCCCTTCTAGGTGCCCGCAGGGTACTGCCCATATAAAACAGCTGTCTAAAATAACACCACAAAAATCTAGACAATTGACTAATTATATGATCTACATAACCGCTAAAAATCGATTGACCAGGTTTCTGGTAATTATTTAATAATCTCTGGTCTTTTCTGTGGCTGGACAATGTGATCCCAAGGAAATAAGATTTTCATTTCTAATAATACTTATGCGGTATTTTAAGTCATATGATTATCTTATTTCTGATTAAGTGTCAATTTGTTTTCAAGGCCTATTTCATACAGAGCTCCGATATTTTGAGTGTATAATTTATTTCTCTCCTTTTCTCTGAGTCCTTTGGGTTTATAGAAAATTGCTAGTAGAATTACCTTTATTAGGAAAGTGAAAAGATCACCAGATTTGTAAGATAAGGACCTGGCTTTATCCTAGCCCTGCCACTTTGGTCAGAGATCATAGATTATAAATAAAAATCTGGACCCCCAACGAATATTCAAGGTCATCTACTCTAAATCCTTAGGACAAGAGATGTTAAGTGATTTGCCCAGAGTCCCAAAAGTAGTCATTGGCAGAGCTGGCATTTAATCCATCTATTTTCTTGCTGACTGGGTCATTTGGGCAAATCCCTTATCCCTGGGCCTTAGTTTTCCTACAGGAAAAATGAGATGTTGGACTAGATCATCTCCAAGGTGACTTCCTACTCTTGAATTTGTGACCTAAGGTAAAAACAGTAATGTAAGTATTATGTCATTTTTCTAGCACTATGCAAATTAAAAAAAATCTACTTCTAAGGCAAGAAGCATTTGCTAGCTGAGAACTATCCAACTTAGCAGCAGAATGTAGACTTTTAACAGAAGAATGTATCCCTCAATTTCTTCCTGTTCTTTCTTCTTTCATCTTTTCAAACCACTTCCCTGGAACAAAGAAAGAACTCAGACGAGTCAAAGGAGAAAGTGTCTATGTTTCTCATTAAACTGAAAAGACAGCTTTTTTTTAAAGGTAAAAATTGAACACAGTTCATTCTACTTTTCCTTTGTTTGCCGCATTTGGTCTGTGATTGGTCACTTTAGAATGTGAATAGCTACTTTGTGGAGTTGGGCTTCCAAAGTTTTCTGTGAACAATAATTTTGGAATTATTCATATCACCCTCTGTTTCATTACAGTGATCAGAACCACAAACTTCTCCTTTTGTTGAAAAATTAAAGGAGGAATTACTTGGTGACAGGAGAAAGTTCTTGATAAAATGTATTGTTTCAAAAGAGAATGCCAAAAAGATTATTGATGAAACTCAGCAAAAATGTAAATATTATAAATATTATGACCTGCATCTTAGTGCCTGCTAACATTTTTATATATACAAATTTGCTATCATTATTACTTTCAGATTATTGATTCCTAGAAGACTCCTAAGTGTTCAATCACCTTAGCTCAGTAACTTGGGTTTAAGGAAATTTGAATATTCTATTCATAATGATCATAATGATTCCAGGTGATCAAGTGAATAGAGATGAGAATGAACTTTCAGATTAAACTGTGCAAAATGAAGTACATTAGACCAAACTGGTAGCTTTATGACATTAGAAAAATCATTGGATTTCTCTAGGACTGTTTCCTCATTGGTGAAATGAGAGAGTTGAAATAGAAATCTTGGATTTCCTATACAATTCTAACATGCTGGGATTGTTTGGCATTGAGCATATAGATAAATGAGTTGACAGTCTTCAGTAGCAAGACAGCTGGGTGACACAATAGAATGCTAGACCTAGAATCAGTGAGTCCAGATCCAACTTCAGATACTTACTAGCTGTGTGACCCTAGGCAAGCCACTTCACCTCTGTTTGCCTCAGTTTCCTCATTTATAAAATGGAATTTGTTGTAAGGAGAAAGTGAGACAATATTTGCAAAGTGCTTTTCAACCTTAAGGTACTTTGTAAATATTAGCTTTTATTACTAGTACAGAAAATTGCCACACTGGGAGTTCTCTACACTTCACTTCTGCTTTTCTCCTTTTTTTTTTTTTGGAGGGCTGTTGGGGTTAAGTGACTTGCCCAAGGTCACACGGCTAGTTAGTGCTAAGTGTCTGAGGCCGGATTTGAACTCAGGTCTTCCTGACTCCAGGGCCGGTGCTCTATTCACTGCACCACCTAGCCACTTCAGCTTTTCTACTTCTAATATAGATACAGACTTTTTTTTTTTTGCTTTTTGGAGGGGGAGAAAATAGGACAATTGGGGTTAAGTGACTTGCCCAAGGTCACACGGCTAGTTTTTGTGTTCAGTGTCTGAGGCCGGATTTGAACTCAGGTCTCCATGACTCCAGACCCAGCATTTAATCCACTGAACCACCTAGCTACCCATTATTTAGCAACTGAAGTAAAAGAATGTAATATACAGGGTGTTCCAAAGTCTTTAACAGTTTAAAACTGCACTAAGACTTTGGGAATATTCTGCATTAATCTAACAAAAGGCTATCATTCACGTTAGAAGTCTCAACAAAATTACATTTCTCATTCATTAATTTACTAATTGTTCTTTCCTGCAATCTGCATCAGTGGTTTTGAGTTGGTTAGATTTAATAGTCTTCTGTTATAGTTGCTGTATTCCCTGTGGGAAGGAAAGGTATTTAGAAGGGAAAAAGTCTCTCCAAGTTCTTAAGGCTTGAGTTAAGAAGATGAAAGGTGGATTCACTGGATTCCATTGGGACAATCTTTTAGCATTTTAGGATTTTTAAAAGGTAAACATGCCCATTCATTTGAAGTGGGGAAATAGTAAGGTTTCCTATCAAAATTAGGAAGGCTGTGTCCTTCCTTAGTCTTGTAAATATTAACTCTTCTATTTCTGAAATGGATATAATGATGGTAATATCTCACCAGGGTGTTGTAAGGATTAACTTATCTTGTGAGAGTAAATGTGTCACATAATTATGTTATATATACATATATGCATACATATATATACATGTAGATATATATAATGTATGTGTGTATACACACATTTTAATTTGATGTTTCATTTTCCCCAATTACTTGTATTAACAGTTTTAAAATTGTTTCAAATTTTGAGGTTACAAGTTCTCTCCTTCCTTCCCTTCCTCCCTCATTGATAAGGCAAGCAATTTGGTATAGGTTATATGTCACATATATATTTACTCAAACACACATGTGTACCTTTCAGAAAGAACTATATACATCTTCAGGTAATTGACTTAATTCTCCCTTTATCTCCTTTGAAATTCAATTAAACAAGGTAGCAGTCACTCTGTTTGGCTACCAGGTACCAGGACTCTGAAAATGAAATAATTCCCCCTTGTATCATTATTTGTATGCGTTTTGTATACTTTCTTATAGATGATAAGTTGCTAATGAGCAGGGACTGCAAAATGTTTTCATATTTGTATCCTAAATGCTTAGTACAGTATCATATACTAGTAGATACTTAAAAATATGTTGTTATTTAATTAGTATTATTTCATCGGTGTAGAATATTCCTTGATAAGGAAACCCTTTTTGCCAATGCAACTGTTCTATAAGTAATAGTCTTAGAGAGGCACTGTGCTAAACTCTGGGGATACCAAAAAAAGATAGTTCCTCCCCTTCAGGAACTTACAAGGGTCATATACCCATTGTGTGTCACAAATGATGAAATTTCAACTTGTCTCTTTCAGACTCTGAAGCTGGCTCTCTATCCCCTACACCAGGCTTCCTCTTAATAGGCACTTAAACACTTACTTAACTGAGTAATTGACTAGTAAGGACAGTGTTTAGTTTGCACACATATTGACCATCAAGTCAGAATCCACTCTAGAGTTTACAGACTTGAGGGATCTTAGGATCTCAGGACCATAGATTTAGAATTGGAAGGAACCCTCCCCCATTTTACAGATGAGAAAACTGAGACTAGTTTAAGTGACTTATTCAAGGAGAATATTTCTAAGTCTCACTTTAAAATACATTGGAAGCAGTTCTTTAAGAGGTTGCAGAAATATCCTAGGACTTCTGTGCAGACCACAGATTTAAAACAAATGGCCTGCTTGCCTCTTTCCTCTATTCAACCAATATTTTAAAAAACGAAAATAACTAAAATATTTTAGTGAATTTATTTGGGGGAAAACAGAAGGCATAACAACCTTTAAAGAACAATGTAAATGAAAGTGGTGATGGTGGTTCACCATAGATTTGGATACAATTGTATTCTCTCACTCCTGTACTAAGTGAGGAAAAAAAATGTTTTTTTTCCTTATTAATGATTATGAAAGTTTTGAAGTCTGTAAACAGAGACTGCTCTTCAAAAAACTTGGGGTAAATCAGTAGAACCCTTAATTCGATGTCTGAACTTTCCTTTCTTCCAGTATTGTCCCACTGTGTCTTCCTTTGTTATGAAGAGTTTGCATCTGTCCCACAAATGGCTGCTTTTGGCAGAAGACATGGGACTAAGATTGAGCAGACTTGGGTTTGAGTCCTGGCTCTTGGGCAAGTCATTCAAGTTTCTGTTTCCTCATCTGTTCTTGGTGTTTTGTCTTTATAACGATGGCTTTGGACTCAGTGTTGTCTAAGGTTGCTTCTACCTTCAACATTCCATGAATCTGCTGTTGTTGAACTTGATTAATAATTATGTGCCACATGAAAATAGCCCAGTTATTTAACCTGGGAAAACAGATGAAAATTAAACTGATGAATAATGTCTTCATGCTTATTCTTCCCCCAGACATTAGGAGCTCTATGCTAGAGTTCTTAGGTTACTTTGACTGTGTGTTTTAATTGTGAAAGAGAAGGAAGAATATTATAGAAATGAAGCCAAACCTATTTGCTATTTTGTGGAAGTGGTTAAGATCAACATTAAAGACCAGTATGTATTATGCTTTTCATGACATATAATTGGTGTGCCATGTTTTCTATGCTATGATATAACGTAAAAGCATGAATTAATGGCTAGGTTTCCCAGGTAGGTGTTAGCAGGCTACAACACATAAGACACAGTTGGAAACAATATAAGAGATGTCATCACAGAAATGTATGTTCAGAAAGAAAAAAAGAGTTTGGTCACATAGCCACAGTTCACATACTGCATTGGAATCCATGTGATGTTAAGAGGATGCTCAAAAGGTTTCCAGAACACTGTTGGATCCCTTCTGGTAGATTTTCGGGAACAAAGAGTTTGCATGGGATAGGTAGCCAAGGATGAATTGTGACCTGCCTCCTTGGAGAAAGTAACCACATTGCCAAGATCACAGATGCTTTGAGTTTTTAAGATAAGAGGCATGGGCTTGGCTTCGGTTTGTGCTTTGTAGATTAAGTATAGTTTAAGAATAATTATTATTATTAATTATTAATTATTGATACTTGTGCTGTTTTCTCATACTTCATCTGTTCATTTGTGTTTGTATACCTGGATTTTAAACTGAGGGCGGGGACCTCGGCACACTTTTCCAGTATCCAGCAGAATTGCCATAAGGATTTATTAAGTGTTAGACACCGGGGATGCAAAGATGAGCAATGATACCATTCCTGTCATTAACAATCTTACAATCAGTGTTGGTGGGGCTGCATAACACACACACACACACACACACACACACACACGCACGCACAATTAATTATCGTGCATAAAAATGGCATAAACCCAAGGAAAGCCCCAAAAAGCAATGAGAAATTTGAGAAGTGTACTATTTCCTTGATGCCCTTCCTTTCCTTTCTTAGGTCCAAGCCTCCAACAAATGGTTGAGAACACACTCTAGTCTAGCAGATATTCAGTAAGGACTGCGAGACAAGGGAGTTCTCAGCCAGGAGTCAGGTGGGGGCATACAGAGTTGGGGATGGAGAAGTACAAGGGAAAGAACACTGAATTTGGAATCAGAGGACCTGTGTTCAAATTCCAGCTAAGCTGCTCTTTCTAACCATGTACAAGTCACTTAATCTCTCTAGATTTAGTTTCCTCATCTGTAGAAGGAGAGAATGTTGTATTAGATCACAGCTAAGATTCCATCTCCCTCTAAGGCCATTATGATCCCACAATCCTTTGAGCCTAAGATTGTCAACGTCACAGGATCAGAGACTTTAAGTAATGTTTCCAATGCTCTCCCCCAAGTTCATGTGTAGCTTGGTGAGCTCTGGGGAGAGCAGGCTCCAGGTTAGAAAGCACATGAAGCCAAGTGTGACATTCAAACCCTGGTCTTCTGACTCCAAATCTCACACCCTTTCTATTACATACTGCAATCCATATATGATACTATTCCCAGAACTTAACTGAGGGCAAGGCTAAGTGAGATGCTGCTTTGAGGAAGTCTGATCAGCTTTGGGGAAAAAGGGGGAATGAAGACCTAAAATATACCACCTCCTACCCAGCATCTTAGAATGCCCAACTTTCTTCACAGATCAACTCATTCTTATGGCCTACCACATATCCCCCTCAAACTGATAGAATTCTCCATAGAACCTCTGGAAATTACTTTGTATATAATTTATCTTTATTCGCTGTGTTAATGTCCCACCCCTCTTCTCAAAAGAATCGAAACTCCTTGAAAGCAAGGATGGGTTAATTTATGTCTTTTTACACCCAGCACTTTGTATAATGCCTGGTATGCAGGAAACAATTAATCTTTGATGAATGAATGAGTGTGGCAACACGTTGTCAGTAGTAAAAAGATTTCATTTACTAGGTTCTCTTGTCCCAGTGAGTTTGGCTGAGAGGCTTCATGATACAGTGAAAAGAGTTCTTGTCCTCAGTTTCCTCATCTTTAAAATGAGAGGGTATGACTACATGGCCTCTGAAGTTCCTTTCAGCTCTCAACCTAAAATCCTTTTGTGACTGCCAGACTTGGATTCAGTAGATCTGGGTTCTAATCATGGTTCTAACTCTTATTAGCTGTATGTTATTTTACTTATCCAGACAGACCTCAGTTTTCTCATCTATAAATTGAGGCTTTTAACATAATCATAATCCATCTATCTGAAAGGGTTATTTGCAGAGAAAGCACTTTTAAATCCTTCAAGTTCTTTGTCAGTGTGAGTTGTCATTATTATTTGGTTGAGCTCTCATTATCTATAATATGACAAAAATATTTTCTGGGATTGAAAAAAAATTCTGTGGGAGAAAGGGGTCTGAATCTAATTCCTATTCTTTATTGGAATGTTGTGGAATATGATTTTCTGGTTGCTTTTGGGGATATTCCTTGGTTTCTCTTGTTACTGAGTATGCCTTTCCTTTTCACCCCCTCACTCTTCAGGGTGCTGGACCTTTTGCTTTTATTATCTGGGCTTTGACTGCAGCTCTGTCAGATTTCAGTTATTACTTTACATTAAAAAAGACATTTAAAAAGTACTCCAAGTCAGAAGTATGGAATATGTCTAGAGCCTTATTTTTTTTCTTTCTTTCTTTTTTTTTGGTAAAGTGTGAAGTTTGGCTTGCCCACATTCAGTAGGTAAAGGGATATAAAAAGCCACATGGCTGTCTATAAGCCAGTTTGCAAAAATTAATGCCAAATTATCTTTGGAAATTGCTGGCACAGCTGTGGTTTTCAGTAAGGCTTCAACCCACGACTCTGCTGACTTAAAGTTTTCATTTCATGTAAAAAACAATTTAGAAGTGTTAAATGACTCTTGATTTTACTTTTTCAAGTCTATAAAAATAAATATGAAACATTGGGTCTTCATTGATGAAGCACTATTAGATATTGCTGCGTTTTTTCTGGGGTTTTTGAAGAAAGACATAACGTAAATTTATGTCATAAGACAGGAAAGCGACTGATAATATTCCTGTGACAAACATTTCCAAGCACCAGAGTCTAAATTGAGGTGGGGTAACCAGCATCTTTCCCCAGAGTATTGAACTCATTGCTTAAAGTCCATTCATGCATTGGGATCAGTTCTTTCTCCTCTCATTTTTTCTTACCTTCTTCCCCTTCTCTCTACCTCTTCCTTTATACTGGCACCATTGAGGCAGCTTCATGCCAGTGTCCCTGGCTCTTCATTTTCCCCATTGAGGTTGCCCCCTCATCTTAACTGTGGATGCCCTTTGTGCCACTTAACCTGGCTGTAAAAAATTTTTCAATTTACAGCTCTGCTTAGCAGTACCTGCATGCACAGCACTGGATTAGCTGCAGAGAGTACAAGGTTACATGAGAGAGTCCCTGCCTTCAAGAAGCTTACAATTAATTTGGCAGCTAGGAGGTACAGTGAATAGAGTACCCGGCCCTGGAGTCAGGACCTGAGTTCAAATTCAGACTTCAAATTCAGAGTTCAAATTCAAAGTCAGACACTTGACATGTACTGACTGTGTGACCTTGGGCAAGTCACTTAACCCCAATTGCCTTGCCTTTCTCCCCCTCCAAACCACCCCCCCCCCAAACCTGGAGTTCTTAACTGCTTGTGTGTCATAGGCTCCTTTTGGCAGTCTATTGAAACCCCTCAGTATTTTCTCAGAACAGTGTTTTAAAATGCTTAAAATAAAATACATAGGATTACAAAGGAAAACATATTGAAATGTTTTCAATATATAGCCATATATATATGTGTATATGCTTTTATATGTATATATATATGAAATGTATACATATGTGTACATACACACAAACTGTATATATGGACATGTATATAGACATGCATATGTCTATGCCCATGCATTATGTATATGTCTATATGTCTATACATATTTTGTATGTATATATAAATGCATACAAACACACACATACTGTCTATCTATTTGTCTATATTCACAGATACCTATATAAAAACCCCTGGTATGAAGAAAATATTATACTACAATACCAAATATGGGACATGGGAGTGATGGATGTGTTAAATGAGCCTAGAAGAGAGCTTGGATGATTAGGGAAAGATGGAGAAGGTGGCATTTGAACTGATCCTTGAGGTATGGTTAAGATTTAGACAGGTGAAAATGGAAGAGAAGGCATTCAGAGAAAGTAGTATGAACAGTGATGAAAACACAAGTCTTTGAGTTATGGAAAATGGTCCATTTTGCCGAATTACTGAGATACGTGTAGGAAGAAAAGTAGGAGAGGCTAGAAAGGTCATTTTGGGACCAGTTTTGGAGGCCTATTCTGTAGTCCATGGAGATTCTTTCCAGATTTTTAGAAAAGGGGAATGACATGCATAGAACTTGGTCATGAAAACCTTTTAAAAGAAGTTAATGTTAACTTTTAAATCCTCTATTTAAAGGAGATTATAACATGGAAAAGCAGTAATACAAAACAGTCATTTGAAGTCAAGAAGAGCCAAGTCTAAGTCTTAACTCTGACACTTAGTAGCTGGGAGATTGTGGATGTATCAATTGATTTCTCTGTGACTCAGTCAACTCTCCAAGACTTATTAGGTTATAGACAGATTATGATTTGTGTTGGCTAGGAGTGTCCTCATATCCACCACACCACAGATCCTTAACATAGTGACTAAGAAAGGCAAACAAGGCAGTTTTGTGTGTGTGTGTGTGTGTGCATGCATGCGTGCATGTGTGTGTGTGAGGTTCAGCCCAAGGCTTCAAAACTCTTAGTGTCATATTCAGTAGCTTAGAAGTACAAAAGTGTGGCACAGTGGAAAGAATGTTGCATTGAGAATTAGGGGGCTTATGTTAAAACCCTCACTCTCCCACTGACTACTGAGGCAACCTTGTGTGCCTTTACCTACCTCTTCTGGGCCTGTTTTGTCATCTGTAAAATGAGAGGGTTGGATCAGATGACCTTTTGTATCCTTTATAGCTCTAGATTTTTTATCTTTATTTCAACAAAAGTTCTGCAATTATAATAAACAGGGTTGTTAAAGCCATGTGATCGGGATAGCTCTGCCCCACTTTTAACAGCATCACCTTGGAAAGCTTATTTAACTTCTCTTTTCCTCAGTTTCTTCAGCTATAAAAGGAGGAAGTTGAATGAGATGATCATTGAGGTCCCTTCAAACTTCATAATATGTTATCTCAAAGAGATCCATCATCAACAAAATACTATCCACATGTCTGGGCAGTGTGTCAAACAGAGTTCAGCAGATCCAGTTATGTGGCCACTAGGATCATTATTCTCACTCATAGGGGAGAGAAATTGAGATACACGTAAGAGATTCCATTGGTTCTCATTTATTGAGCATCTGTTGGGTGCATGGCACTGTGTCCTGGTTAAAAGATTAGCCCCAGATAATAATCTAATTCATTGCTAAGAATTCCATGGCTCATTTACCAAAGCATCTCATCTCCTGATAAGCCTACTGCTAATTTGTATCTCCTTGAAGTACATCAATTTCTCAGTTCTCCCACACAGGAGGTACTGAATTCTAGCTTTGTTCTACTGTCACACCACCAGAGAGATTTCTTCCTTCTTCTGGAATTAACCAGTAACTAACACAGGAACTTACTATCTATCACAAGGAGCAAGTTCATTCAGAAGCCATTAAGCACTGTTAGATCAAATACTTAGGACAAGAAATTTCATGTATTAAAATTTTTCTGACGAGAAATTTGATTTTACATTTGGACTCTCTCATAGTTTAGAAAGACTGGAGCCTTGCAGCAAACTGTCTCTGCTCTGCACAATGAGGTGTGATTGCTCTCCTTTCTCTTTTCTGGTAATCTTCATCCCTCATTCTAGGATTCCCCAGACTCTTCCTCATCAGTAAAGTACTCTGTAGATGTTCATAAGGACTAGGCTCAGTATTCAGTAATAATCTTTTAAAACTAAACTAAAATAGATTAATATAAATAAAATACAAAATAAAAGAAGAAAGGAAGGAAGGAAGAAAGAAAGAAAGGGAGAAATAGAAAGAAAAAAGAAAAAGAGTCCTTGGGGGGAAAAACAACATACTGACCTGGATTCAATTTTCGTCTTTACACAGGAGACTCTCAGATTTATGTGTCTGTCCTTAGTCTCTCTCCTGAGCTCCAGTTCTGTATCACCAACTGTCCATTGGACATTTCAAGGTAGATGTCCCATGGGCACATCAAATTCACCAGGTTCAAAAGAGAATTCATCATATTTTTTCCAAAACCCTTTCATTTTCTAAACTTCCCGGTTTCTGTTATTTCTATGTCCACAATATCTTTCCGTACTCTCCCCTTATTTCCACTCATAGGGCCTCTAACCAGGCTCAGGTTCTCATCACCTCTCCCTTAGCAAACTAAGCCAGAATGGTTTTTACATTTGCAAATAAAGTTTTATTGTATTTAGAAATGTAAAAGCCATTCGCAGCTAACCAGCTGTACAGAAACATGTGGCAGGCAGGATTTGGCCCTCCAGCCATAGCTTGATAGCCCCAAGTTTCTTCCCACTCCAAACCATTCTCTGCTTAGCTGCCAAGATGATTTTCCTAAAGCACAGGGCTGACTATTTTATTCCTCTAATCAGTAAGCTTCAATGTCTCTCTACAACCTCTAGGAACAAATATAAACTCCTCCATTGGGCATTTGAAGCCCTTTACAGTCTGTCCCTAACCTATCTTTCCAGATTTTTTTTTGCACATTATTCCCCTTTACACACAACCGTGGAAGGGCAAATTAGCTCTCTTACTAGTCCTTACCCATAGCATTCTTTGTCTATTCTCTGTACTTTTCCACTTACCCCCTCTCCCCCCATACCTGAGATGCATTTCTTCTTCCTGTGTACCTTTTAGAAACTCCAATGTCCTTCAAGCCCACATTCTTATATGTATGTACGCACGCATGTATAAATGTATGAATGGATAGGTGTGTATATATATATATGCGTATATATATATACACATACATATATATATGTACACACACATATGTTTGTAATGAGAATCTGAAGATCTTTCCTGCCCCTAGACCCTTTGATAGGCTTAAGTGGCTCTGAGAATGTTCCCTGATTATAACGTATACTCTGCCCCCTAATAGGCTGAATGTGGTCACGTGGAGCCTGTGGCAAGAAGCTTGTTTTTTGGGAATGGCCACACCTTGTTACTTTGTAATTGGACAGTGAGTCAAGAGGGCTGTGACATTCTCTGACCCAGGAGAAGGCTATAGATACACCCTGATGTGAGGTTTTACTTTGGGGCTCACTTTGAGAAGAGTTGTGTGATTTGGCCAGAAGAGAGACTCTGGGAAGCCATTGAGCCTTTCCCCCCTCCACCCCACTTTGAAAACCCCAGATGTTGATGCTTCCCTCTCTGGTAACTTGAATAGATATGGATGTGATGGTCAGATGGTTGGAAGGTGATCTGTTTCTTGGTCTGCTTGTAACTTGTGTTTGTATTCTCTGGAGTTCAGGGTGCTGACTTTTTCCCCTGAACTAGGTAAGTGATAAGTTTATTTGATTAAAGAAAGATTGTTAACCCATTTTGAGTTGCTTTCCTTTAGAAAAGCAGATCTAAGAACTTGTGCTAGCAGCTGCCCTGGGTATGCTAGGGTGCTTGCTGATACAATGTTTATATACACACATATACATGTGTATATCTATGTGTGTACACACATGCATATATTGTCTCTCAACCAGATTAAGTTTCTTGAGGGCAGGAACTATTTCACTTTTTTCTTTATATTTCCGTTGCCTAATACTGTGCCTGGCAAATAGAGTACATGCTCAGTAAATCCTTATTGATTGACTGATAGATTGAGGGTTCAGGAACCTTGATTCTCTGGTGTTCGAGCCTGGGAGATATCACACAACTTTTTACTGTGAAACTCAGGGACTACCACTTCTGTTTGTAAAGTGTGGTTAATAGGGCTGCTTTACCTTACGAGGTTCGTGAGGAAGAATAATACAATGTTTTACAAATATTTGGTCTGGATTGTCAATTTCATCAATATAGGTAAATCCCAGGGTGAAAATTCCCTTCCCTGATGCTGTTTGGCTGCTTATCTCCAACTTTCAGTCTTAGGGCAGTGATTCTCAAAAGATGAGCAACAGCAAGCTAATGTGTTGAAAGTTTTGGCTAAGCCTACTGCCACTAGACTTAAATGTTTCCCAGTTTCCCATCCCAGCGGTAGTTTGTTGCCTGCTCCTCTCAGCTTGGCTTTGGGAAGGTCATAGTAGCAGCTGTTATCTATGGAGGCACAAATTCTGGGGAAGTAAAGAGGGTAGAGATGTCCATCCGATAGCTGGGCTGTCAGGATTGAGGTTCAAAAGAAAGATTTGGACTAGATATTCATCTGCATAATGCTGATCTCTGAACCTTTTCTGGACTTCCCTTTCTTGACACTTTTATTAATGTAGTCTGATCAAATTATTAACTTTTCAACTTTCACCTCACATATTCACCTTACAATTAACAAAAAACCCAGTTCACACGAATTGTTATGTAGTCATTCCTCCCTTATACTTGTGCAATTGAGTAATATAAGACTTTATGCTGAGTTACACTAAATTTCATTTTATTAGATTCAGCCTATCATCTTTTCCAAGATCTTTTTAATGACAATTCTGTCATTTGAAAAATTAAATCCCCCTCCCAACTTCATGTCATCTGAAAATATGATAATCCTGCTAACATCCAAGTCACAGATAATTTTTTTAAAAGTAGGATGAGGGAGTGGCTAGGTGGTGCAGTGAATAGAGCACCAGCCTTGGAGTCAGGAGCACTTGAGTTCAAATCTGGCCTCAGACACTTAACACTTACTAGCCATGTGACCTTGGGCAAGTCACTTAACCCCAACTGCCCTGCTCTCTCCCATCCAAAAAATAAAAAGCAACAAAAACAGTAGAATGAGGCCAAGAGTGTGCTTTTGGTATTCTACCAGAATCCTTCCTTTGGGTTGACATATGTCCATTAATTACTAGTATTAGGGTGGGGTTGGAACTTCACCCATTTGGGCCTTGATGCTTTAAGTGAGAAGATGTCTTAATTAACCAATGATTCGTTCATAAGCTTTAGATTAAGTGCTTCAGAATAGAATGATGCACAAGAATTCTGTTCAAATAGAATGAAATTTGGTTCCACCTCAGGGAACATTTATAAATTATCCAATAAATAGAGAAGGAACTGATTCCTCGAAGTTGGAACAAGTATGACTTTCCAACAAATCCCTACAGAGGAACCACCTAAGGGGAAGGCTGGATACCAGATGCATCAGGGGAAGTGGGATAAGGATCCTCAGACCTATGCTGTTCCTGAGTTCTGTTCATTTAACCAGTTCTGTTATCACCAAATCATGCAAATATATAGCTCACATCTATCTATCTTCTCTGCAAAGATATCATGAAAATATTTGTCAAAGTCAGCATTGATTTTCACGTAAACTATGTCTCTTACATTTTTCTACTATACTCACCGTATAAAAAAATTTGGGTATGACTTGTTTTTAATGTACCAGTGCTAGCTTTTAGTGCCATCATTGTGATGCCCACGATAGTGATTTCCACAGTGGTTAATTAATGATTTCCAAGTACTCCCAAACCATCCTTTTCACAATATGTTCTAGAGTTTTGCCAGAAAACTGAGTCAAGCCCAGTGATCTATAGATTTTATTGCTTTTGACCCGTAGCTTTTACAATCTACTTTCTTTCTTTGTTGAAAATCAGGACATTTGCCTGTCATTTACTACAGTGGACTTCTACCTTCCATGACTTTTCAAAGATCACTAATAGTGGTTCAGCAATCACAGCAACATGTGTCTTTTTTTCAGCACCCAGGATGTAGTTGTCTGGTTCTGTGAGTTAAACTTACTGAGAGCAGTTTTGTTACAATCTTATTCATTATTTTGATGTCAATTCTATGTTATCTGTTTCTTGTTTTTCATGAAGTCACTCTACTTATTAGAGGTGGAGAATGATGCAAAATCACATTTGAACTATTCTGCTTTCTTACTTATTTCTTCCTCGGTTTTCTACTTTGTTTTTTTCATGGTAGATTTAAAAACAAAACAAAACAAACAAAAAGAACCCTTCATTGCTTTACCATTGATTACTGTCCTCAGATTTTTCTGGCCTACTTTCCTTACATTAATCTTGAAGGTATGTCACTGTGATCCATTATCTGTCCTTGCTTCTATCTTTTGTCCATAACTTTTAAAAATTCCAGCCGTGGAAGTCTCTGCTGTACTACCATAGGCCTACTTAGCTGGGTCCCCACTGTATTCTAGGAAGTGGGGCAGATAGCATGTTGGAGTTGTAGTCATGAAAATGTGAATTTAAATCCTGCCTCAAACACTTATCTGTGTGTCCTTGAGCAAGTCATTTAATGTCTTCCTACATCCCTCCCTCCTTCCCTCTCTTTCTCTTCCTCTTTCTTTCTTTCTTTCTTTCTTTCTTTCTTTCTTTCTTTCTTTCTTTCTTTCTTTCTTTCTTTCTTTCTTTCTTTCTTCTTTCCTTCCTTCCTTCTTTTTTTCTTTCCTTTCCTGCTTCCTTCCCTCCTTTCCTTATTATACCCTGTGAGGGGGATGTTGTGCATTTTATATGGACTATGGACTAAGCTTCTCATCTGCAGATTCTATTCTTATTTTTTAATTTTTTTTTACTTCTGGTATTGGCAAGTATGAGAATTACATTAAGACCAAGCTTTTAGCGATTACTTTCCCTTGCTAATATTTTGATATTTTGAACATTGATCTCCTGTTTCATTAAACACATAATACTTTGATGAAGGATGTGTTCTGTGCTTTGGTTTTATCCTAGTACCTGAGCTTTTCTACCAGTATTTGTCTGTGTTTGTGAGGCTCAGTAATATATGATGGGCTCCAAGAGGATTAGCCAAATACACCCCTCAAGACACCAGAGAGTATCAGGTCTGAAAGTATGCTTGGAGGATCCCTAGTATCCCAAAGATCAGTACAAGAAGTCTGAGTTCAAATCTATTTTCATAACAATACTATGATGTCTTTTGTCTATTAAGTTACTCCTCCCTTTTCCAAATACATATCTGTGTGAGGCCAGGTTTTCTTCATATATCTCCTCCAAAACAACATATTACAACAGATTGAATGCAGACTCAGATAGGAAAATCCAGCTGTCTTCTATTAAGCCACACATTAAAGAGATTTGCAAAAATATACAAAACAATGCCATTCTTCTCACTAATTTTTTTTGTTTTGGAAACACTATTTTCATAAAAATATGTGATAGGTTTATTATTATGTTTAATGAATTAATAATTTTAAAATTTTTAATTCAAATTCAATTAAGATAAATATTGATAGATATATGTCAAATAAACCAAAATCATTTGTTGCCTTCAGTAATTTTTAAAAGGGTTAAGGAGTCTTTTGAAACCTCTGGCTATAGTGGAATAGGAACTAGACTTTGAGTCAGTCAACCTGGGTTTAAATATTGGCTTTGTTTCTTACATAGGCTATGTGACCTTGGGAAAGCCATTTGTGTTCACAAACAAAAATTAGGTGGTGTGACTTGATGTCCTTCACAGCCCTTTCTCGGTCTAAAATTTTATGAATTTGAGAAGACTATTGTTTATAGCAAGCAGTTTTTACAAATGATTTTTTATAATCCAGCCTTTTCATTATACAAGTAAAGAAACTTAGTCTCAGAGAAGTGATTTCTTCCAAGAACATACAGAGGGTTAATAATAACAGGTCTTTTGAATCCAAGCTGAGGGCTCTTGCCACATAATCATCAACCTCTTGCCAGTTTATTCAGAAAGCTAATGAGGTGGTTTGTGAGTCTGAGCTCTTTATATACAGAGATAAAATTTATGTTGAACTTAATGAAAGACTTTATAGACCAGTCCCTATAGTAACCATATATTCAACTCCATATAATTCATGTAAAAATTAGATTATAGAAATGTAGACTTGTGATAAGAATATTGGAAAGAAGAGACCCAGATAGCTTTCAGTTTCATCAGGTTTACTTCAGTCTCCTTCTCTCCCCCACCATCACCACTTTTACAAATGCAGGGTCTTTAAAATGTCAACTTTCCATGCCCTTTGTAAAAGATCTTAATATTAATTGAAAAGAAGAGCGGCTCTTAAGCAATCTTCACCATTCCCTCTCTATTTAAGACTTTTCTACAGGCAACTAAGTTGTTCCACAGCAAGGTGAGATTATCAAGATTACAACTTGGTAAAGATACTGGACTGTTTTGCCATTTCCTTCTCCAGCTCATTTTACAAGTGAGGAAACTGAGGCAAAGAGGTCACTTATCCAGGATCACATAGACTAGTAAGTGTCTGAGGTTGGATTTGAACTCACAGAAATGAGACTTCCTGACAGTGCTCTATCCACTGCACCACCTAGCTGCACCTAATAAATCATTAGACATCAAGATGAACACTGGCAGCTTCAGACTATTGCTGCAGTGCAACAGTCATGGGTCTATCTGCATAACAGATTTCAGAAGCATAAAAATAATAACATAAGTTTATGGAAATGTAACTAATTGTACATACATATATTGCAGGTTACAAAAAGCTTTTTCTTAATGTAAGGTACCTCATTTGAGAAGCACATAGTTCATTAAGACTAATACTTTATTTTTATAGTCATTAAATTCATCAAAACATCACATCTGCCATAAACCTGGGTTTTGGCATCTGTTATGTAAGTCAGCCTGTCTCAGCTGAAATCTTTTAGAGGGGAAAATCTTGGATCACTTTGGCTCTCCAGCAGGTTATATCTCTAGCCTAGTGCAGCACAACATGAATTCACTCAGACACATCTATGAGGTCATTGGTGTGGCCAGAACAAAATCACAGAATCTCCAAGTTGGAGAGAACACCAGAAGTCATCTACTTCAACCGTGACTAAACAGAAGTCCCCTTGACAACATTCCTGGCAAGTAATTCATGTGTGCTGAAGATCTCCAGTGAGGAGGAACCTACTACCTCCTGAAACAGTTGATTCTGCTTTGGGAGACCTTGAACTGTTAGTTTTTGTCTCTGTTTTTTGTTTCTCCCCCCCACCCCTTCCTTACATCAAGCCTAATCTGCCTCTTTGTAAGTTCCATGTACCTAGTTCTACCATTTGAGGCCAAGCTGAGCAAATTGAATCCCTTTTGTACGTGAAAGATCTTCCAGACTAATGATTTCCAGTTTCTTCAGCCAATCTGAATACGGCATGATCCCTCACATCCTTCAAGACTCAATTCAAGCATCAACGCCTACATGAAGTCTTTCCTGATCTTCACCTTCTAGTACTCCTCTTCTCCTATGTCACGATGGATGATAGAGAGCTGGCCTAAAAAAATACCTGGGTTTAAGTCTTACTTCATATACATAGAGACTGTGGGAACTCCAATGAATCATTTAACCTCTCTTTGCTTTAGGCAACCCTACAAAGCTCTAAATTGCAAAGAAGACGGCCAGTCTGCATTGATAAAGGCAATTTTCTTACCTGGGAATTCCCTATGCCAATTAAATCAAGTATCCATTCTGTAGTCTCTGCATATATGTTTATTCTGGACATAGTTATATGTATATAAATATATAGTACAAATTGGTATGTGTATACTTATATGTATACATACACTTAGGTTTATTTGCATATGTATATGTACATATGTAGGTATGCATATACTTAAATATGTATAATATATATGTATATATGTGTATGTTAATATATATATATATATATATGTATATATGTTCATGCTATCTCTCCTGATAGACTGTAAACCCCTTGAGAATAAAGACATTTTCATTTTTTTAAATCTTGTTATTCTTGGTACCTCGCACAGTATATGTAGTAGATAGTTAATAAATTCCTGTTGACTTATAAAACAATGGTACAGTCTCTAATCTTGTCAACATTCTTGTTTTTTTCTGAACAGGCTCGTTTGTCAGTTCTGAACCCAGAACTGATTATATGAGTCCAGCTAGTGTATAACTATGCTATTTCCCTCCTGGCCCACCCCCAGGCTGTCACTATACTGTACATATGCGATTAATTTTTTAATTCAAATTTAACATCACTGTTATCCCTGTTGAATTTAATCTAAATAGAATTGGCCTATCATTCTAGTCTGTTGAGATAATTTTGGATCCTATTCGGACATCCCACATGTTAACTATCTTTTCTAGTTTTGTATGATCTGTCTTGTAATGCATTGACAAAACTGCTGTATATAGAGGTCTATAGTTATAGTCCTAGGGCAGCCTACTAGATACTTCTCTTCAGACTGATACTGATCTGTTAATCCAGCAGTTCTCAACCTTTGGGTTGCCACCACTTTGGGGGTCAAATGGGATTACCTGAGACCATTGGAAAACACATATTTCTGATGGTTTTAGGAAAGGAGACACCATTCCTCTATCTGTCTCCAGGTGGGTCTGCCCACATGTAGATATGTCTACATATGAGCATTTCAAGGGTCACAGCATTAGGAAGGTCGAGAATCACTGTGTTAATCACTATTCTTTGGTGCCAACAATTCAAATCCCTCTAACTTCTACTGTTACATAGCCCAAATTTTTCCATGTTATCTACGAGGTATCCCAAAAGATTTAGTCACATGCACAATTTACTAGAATCCAGGTCAACTATGTCTTGTTCTATTAGTTGAAGGGTGGGGAACTTGTGGCCTCAAGGTCATATGTGGCCCTTTAGGTCCTCAAGTGTGGCCCTTTGATGGAATCCAACATGGATTCAAAGAACTATACTTGAGGACCTAGAGGGCTACATATGACCTCAAAGCTGCAGGTTCCCCACCCCTGTATTAGTCTAACAACCTTGCCCAAAAAGGAGATGAGTTTTGCCTGGCTTAACTTATTCTTGGTAAACCAATCATGGATCTTAGTGATTGCTGCTTCATTTTCTGAATGCTCAGACACCATGCCTTTCATTATTTTAACATTTTGTGGTTATCACTGTGGGATGGGACAATATTCTTTTTCAGTCATACATGTAATCACATAAGAACTCCTTTTCTGCCATTTTTCATGCATTAGTTATTATTGGTAATATGCTGTAGCCTCCTCACAGCCACCATGTATCTTTCCTCTGTCCTGAGGGTAGCCTACAATTGTGACTTTTCTGAGTTTGTGGTGTACTATTATTTATAGCTACATCATCTCTTTGAGAAAAATACCGACATTAAAAACATGGGCTTCTGTAGCAGTAAGCTGCTAGAAATAACTGACTTCGCTCTTTAATTCCCCAGATGTGATCAAGCCCAATCTCCTTCAATTATGGACCCAGTTAATCCTCCATCTATAAAACCTGTCCAAAATACATGTATCAATGGAATACCTCAGTAGATGGTCCATCCAAATGGCTTTCATAATCTGAAAAAAAATGGTATTTTTCATTGACTTTGCTTTTCCTTTTAAGAATATCTGCGCTGACTTAATTTAAGTGACATAGATGTCATTAAGCAGAGTCCATAAGATTCTAGGACTTGGTACAGTCAATACATAGAGGGCTTCTCTGTTGATAGGAAATTCTTCATCTATTTGCACTTTGCCCAGACATTTCCATGACACCAGAGAATAGCTTTGGTGAATATGTATACCCCTGTTTAGTACTTTAATTTATCCTGATATACATAGATTGTTAGGGGAAAATGTCTCTTTGCTTGTATCTTCCCTGGCATCTCATCATAACATAATGAGAAGGAAATATTTTGAGGACAGCCCTGAAAGCTGTATCTGTACCCTCTGTGACATATCTAGGTGCACAAACTGCATTTATTTTTTAAAAAAAATTATTGATGCTTTTGGACTTTTATACTATTGATATTTTTTACTTGACTCACCCATTCTTACATAACTCTTTTTTATGTCACAGAAAAGCATAAACAAAACCTGATGACACAGGGACCTTGCCTGATGTAGATACAACATTCTGCTCCCATAGTCCAGTGGTCAATGGGAACCACTTTCCTGATATTTTCTAGTTCAGAAAGTGCTATTTTGTACTCACTTCAGTAGCACACAAGCTAAAACTGAACTGATACAGAGAAAATTATCATGGTTCCTGTGTACCAATGACACAAACTAGTGAAGCATTGTGACGAGGCAGTGAAGTGACACCGGACCAGGAGTCAGGAAGATCTGAGTTCAAATGCAGCCTCATACATTTACTAGCTGTATGACCCTGGTTCAAGTCACTTAACCCTGTTTGCCCAATTTTCCCCCTCTATAAAATGAGCTAGAGAAGGAAATGGCACATCATTCCACTATCTTTGCTGAGAAGACTCCAAATGGAACCACGAAGAGTTGAATGTGACTGAATGCAGTATTTTTTTTAAGTCTTGCTTTTAATATTTTGGTGCATATTTTCCATTCCGTCTTTAACATCTTTGAGATTTTTGTCCTGTGGAGGGATTGCTGGGTGAAAGAGTTTGAACAATTTAGCAACTTGTCTTAGATTCATTTATCTTCGTGGTGTTATGTTTGCTTATGTTCATCTCAACTTCAAAATGAAATAAAATGTTTCTTGTGGACTTTGGATGTACGTCAAAACCTGTTCTCTTAAAGTCATAAATCTGCCATCCTATAATACTAAGTACAGTCAGGCATTTGGAAATTGCCAGTTTATCATGATCTAAGTTCATTACATGCTCCCACCTTCAGTGGCATCCCCGACTCCTCACTTGCACTCACCCCATGTATCCAATCTGTCACTATTTTCCCATTTTTCATCTTAAGCCTTCATAATATCTCTCCTATCCATCCCTTTCTCTCCTCTGACACTGCCAGGACCCTGGTGCAAATCCTTACCCAACCTCATGCTTGGAGGACAGTAGACTTCTACTTGGTCTTGACTTCTCAATGCTCTCCTTTATCGTTATTCATTCAATAAACATTGAATGAATTATTAAGCACATAGTAAGTGCCAGGCCCTGTGCTAATGTGCTAGACATACAAAAAGAAGCAAAAGTCAGTCCCTGGCCTCAAAGAGCTTACAGTCTAATGAAGGAGATAACATGCATGCAAACATGTATAAAGCAAGCTATATACAGGATAAATAGGACATAATTAAAAGAGGGAGAGGCTTCCTGTAGAAGGTGGGATTTTTATTGGCGTTTAAAGGAAGCCAGGGAGATCTGTAGTTGGAGTGAGGAGGGGGAACATACCAGGCCTGGTCAGATGGCCAGGGAAAATGCCTGGAGCCAAGACATGGTGTCTTGTTCATGGAACAGCCAGGAGTCCAGTGTTAATAGAGTAAAAAGTACCTGTTGGCGAGTGAGTGTAAGAGGACTGGAAAGGTAGGAGGGGGCTGGGTTATGGAAGGCTTTGATTGCTAAACAGAGCACTTTGTATTTGTGTCTGGAGGCAATAGGAAGCTGCTGCAGCTCACTGAGCTGGGGGTGGGGGGCGGAGATGTGTGTGACATGGGCAGAACTGTATTTTAGGAAAATCACTTTAATGGTTAAATGGCAGATGGGTTTGAGTGGGGAGAGACCTGAGGTAGGCAGACTCACCAGCACTCTATGACAGTAATTCAGACACAAGATGATGAGGGCCTGCACTAGAGTGAAGAAAAAGGGACATATTCAAGGTAGGTGTTATTCTTTATTTTGTAAATAGAATATAACTCTATTTTTTTTGTAAATAGAGTATAACTATTTTTTTGTAAATAGAGTAAACTGAGGCATAGAAAGGTTAAATGACTTACCCAGGGTCACATAGCTAGTAAGTGTCTGAAGCTGGCTTTGAACTTAGGTCTTCTTGAAAAACTGTAAGTCATTATCAACTAGTTTACAAAGCAAGAACCTAGGCCAATAATAAGACCAAATGCTAACTTGTAAATTTTTACAAGGTTTAAGTCTGTCATTAACTATCTATAGACCTTAGACAATTCCCATCACCTCTCTGACTTTTATATCCTTCTCTGTAAAATGGAATAATAACAATTGACCAACTTATATGGAGAGGGTTTCTGCGAGGGCTGGATCAAACATAGGATGTGAAAGGACTTTGAAAGCTGGGTTAAACTAATATCAGGTATTGTTATGAAAAGAGGCAGGCTCATCTTAGCCTCCCCTCTGCAACCTGTAGTTTTGAGAAACTCCAAGGGTTTTAATACAATAACTTTGCAGAGAGGGTGAAAGGGTGGGGATGCTAGCTAACACAAATCTCAAATAATTCCTGTGGAAATTATGTTTCAGAGCGTGGAAATGTTTCTTTCCCACAAAGGCTGACAGGGTTCTCCCTATAATCAATGACGAATCCCCAGGAAAGGTGTTTGGTGTAATTATTACAGCTGGGGTATGTGTATCTATGCACTACTGTTCATGTCTTAATATACATTTTAGCCTTGTTTAGGAGCATAGAACAGGTCCAAGCAATATAACACAGCAGGCAGCTAACTTGCCAATGATGAACGTGCCTGCCTCTGGTGGTGGTATAAAGGCCCCAGCAGAAAGAAGGGGAGCTTTTATATACCCAAAGAGTGTTATTATGGTTTGGAAATTCACTACCTGGAGTGACTTATGGGTTTTTTATGAACCTGAGTTTTATAATGATATTAATGAAAACAGTTAAACTTTCACCTTTATTGGCCAGTTTGGGACTAAGTATGACATCAATGCCAGCCAATCTAAAATCGCTTCCTCTGACTGGTGTTCTCCAGACACTTTGTAGAATGCAGTAAAACATGTGCTGCTGACATCCTGGAGCAGGTGACTGGAGTCTGGAAAAACATTAACTTGGACGATTCTACATCCTCTCCTAGGACCTGATGAAAAACACACTTCTCCCAAGATTGAGCCTGAATATTAATTCCCACCTGAATTCTGCAGTGGAACATAACTTGTGAAGCTAGCCAAGAAATGAAAAACTGATTCAGGAGTTGGCATCCAAGTTATTCTAAACAAGATGTGTGTGCCTAGTCAATGATGCAGCCAGCTTGGATACAGTCATGCAAAGCATCTCATACATTTGGGCCCTATTTCCATCCCCACCTACCCTATACACCAATCAGATTTCATCAGCCAGGAAAGGAAACATGGAATAAGATCTTTCTGTACCTTCTGAAATATCTTTGAGTGGCATGCCTCACTTGTATGTCTCCATGGGATGCCCACACGTCTGGTTACTTTTTGGTGAAGTGTTTACCAAAGTAAAGAATATGAAATAGAAATGTCCCCTGAAGACATGGATGTCAATTGGTAGTGTTTGTCTGCAGATCACACCCTTTCTTTCCCACCCTGACTGCCACCAATCAACACTAGGTCAGTTCTAGAAATATGTGGTACAGTGGAAATAGTCCTAACTCAGGACATAATCCAATCAGAGCCATGACTTAGTCAATGAATTTGTTAATTGTGTGCTTGGCTCTGGGGGTACAAATTCAAAAAATAAAATTTAAAGAACAAGCAAGGTGGTACAGTGGCATAAAGATTTGGGTTCAAATCCTGGCTCTGTTGTTTGTGGCCAATAACCTTGGCCAAGTTACCTCATCTGTCGGGCCCTCAGTTTGCTCATCTATAAAACGACAAATTTGGACTACAATGGTTTCTTCCAGCTCTAAATCTAAGATCCTTTAAGAAAAGTGTTTTCCCAAAGGGGTTATGACACATAGGTTGAAAACCGCTGCCTTAAAAGAATACAAATTCTTTGAGGGCTGGGACTGTTTTTCATGTTTGACTCTGTATCTCTAATGTCTAATATAGTATTTTGGATACAACAGGTGCCTACCAGTGCTGGTTTGAATTTATGGTGGAGGCTCCCAAGTTAGTGCATGTGTCTTCTTTTATTGCTAGATGGTCAGGTCATAGTGTATAATTCTCAGTTTGCCAAGTTCTATTTTTACCCTAATCACACAAAACGGGGGGAAGAGAATGCTAAGAACTTTAGAGCAACCCCTCTCCCACTAAAAGCATACCACTCCACTCCAACTTAACCCCAACCAGCTCTGAAAAAATATTTACTTGTAGATGCCGGACTGGAAGTTATTGGTTGGAAATGAGAAACCAAACATGTTTGCAGAATAGCCTCACCTTGGCTCCCAGCTCAAGTGCACACATTGTAAACTTTCTCACTTTAATATACATGTTTGGCATGAGCCAAAGAATGGCCTGGGCCTAAGGTGTTGAGCCTCAGCATGGAGTTTACTCTGTAGGATACATCTAGTACCTAAGCCTGACACAAGTTATCACTTATCCTGATGATTCACCCAATCCTGCTGTGCATTCCAGTGACAGCTAATGGTTGAAAGGCCAGTTAGTTGACAAGAATTTATTAGTTACCTAGTATGTGCTAAGTTCTTGGGACACAAAGAAAGACAAAAGAAACAGCCCCTGCCCTCAAGCACTTGTTATTTAACAGCTGAGAATCTGTACATGGTCTTATGCTTTTGCCACCTGTAGCTCAACTCAGAGTTTTGACATTGACAAAATAAAAACCATTATAGTATACTCTAAAGAGATATTCAGGCAAAAGCATTTTGATCGTGCTCTAGGGATGCAATTGTTATAAAATGTCTTACTTCAGCAGAATGGAAGTTCCGTCTGTCTGCTTTTTCTGTTTATCACTTGTAAATCTACAAGTTCTGATGGCTCATGGGAACCCTGGAGTTCAGTGCATCCACCCTGGTCATTTGACAGCTCCAGCATTTTGATTTTTCTTGGATTTGTGGCCTCAAATTAAAAGAAAAAAGAGAGAAGTATTATAAATTACGTTTATGTATGTGTTAGAAATCTGCCTTCAATAGTTTTACTATTTGTGTGTTTTAGTATCTGTTCTTTAAATTTATTTTGCAGGGCACTTGCACCTGTGAAAAAGAAAAAAAACCCATGTGTTGTTGTGGTCAAATGGTACCTCATTTTGGTACAAATAGAGAAATCAAGAAAATTGGTTCCAGGTCCCTTAAAAAAGAAAGGAACATATGTGCTCCTAGGTATAGCCCCTATTGGGTAAACCAGTGGCGCATCTCATTTTACTACTGAGGAAATGGTGTTTCAGAATGCCTAAATGACTTGCTTGAGGAACTGTGACAGACCATTGTTGGAGGTAATGGATTGCTAATTCGTAAACCTTTGAAGGGCTTAGTTATTCCTCAGTACCTCACACTCCATCTCACATACCCAATCAGTCGCCAAGATCTCATCATTTCTACCTTGATAACATCTCTCAGATCCAACCTCTTCTCTCTTCTCACATAACCAGCACCTTAATTCAAGCCCTTGTCATCTCTTGCAGAGATTAATACAACTATTTTCTGATTGACTTCCCTGTATCAAGTCTGTGGTCCATCCTCCATGCTAAGGCCAGAGTGATTTTCCTTAATCTTAAATCTAATCATGTCACTCCCCTCCTCAGTCAACTTGTTATAAAATGTCTTACTTTTGACAGTGGTTTCTTATTACTCTATGATCAAATGTCAACTCCTTAGTTTAACTTTTAAGACTTTTACAATATTACCCCAACCTATCTTTCCAACCTTATTAGTAAATTACTTCTCTTACATTCTGAAATTCAGGGAAACTGGCCTTCCCTCTGTTCCTCACACATAAAATTCCATCTCCTCATCTTCATACTTTACACTGGCTGACCACTCATGCCTGGAATGCACTCACTCCTGACCACTGCCCTTATGGAGTCACTCTCTTCCTTTAAGATGCAACTCAAGTACCTTCATCCATGTGATGTCTTCCCCTATCCCTTCATCTGATGGTGTGTCCTTGTCTCAAACTGTCTTGTAATTTACTACTTCACAAGCATTTGGATCTATTCTGTATGTTCTTACACATGTGCTTGTCCCTCCCTTCAGAATGTACGCTTCTGGTTGGTCCATTTTACTACTTTCCTTGAGTTTGTTTGTTTATGCATCTAACATAGTGCCTGGTGCATAGTGGGTACTCATTAGTGGCTATTGATAGATTTAATTATACGATGCATCTTTCTTTCTATGATCATATACTGATGTTCCCAGGATTGTCTCCTGCCCTCTGGGTTGGAGACAAAGTATCCAGAGCCAGAGCTTCATTCAGTGTTTAGGAGACCTTTATTCAAAACCCACTTCTGATGCTTGCTGACTTGAACAATTAATTTCCCTGGGGATGCTTCCTCATTTGCAAAATTAGGAGGTTGAATTGCATGACCTCTGTGCTCCCTTCCAGATCTATGTCTATAAACTGCTCAAAGTTAGCAATCATAAATATTTTGTTTTAATATTTTATTTTTTCCAATTATATGTAAAACAATTTTAACCATTGTTTTTTACGGTTTTGAGTTCCAAATTTTTCCCCCACATCCTTTCTTCTCCTCCTCCCTTGAGAAGGAACACAGTTTGATAAAGGTTATACATGTGCAATCATGTAAAACATTTTCATATAAGTATGTTGTAAAAAGAAATTACAGACAACCCCCCCCAAGAAAAATAAAGTTTAAAAATACCAATATACTTTGATCTGCATTCAGATTCCATCAGTTCTTTCTCTGGAGGATGGATAACATTTTCATACAGCCTTGAAAAATGTCTTGTATCTTTTTATGGCTGGGAATATCTATTCAAAATTTCTTATCTGAAAACTGACTTCACATCCTTTGATCAGTTGTCAGTTGGGGAATGACTCCTGTTATACATTTTACCAGCTCTCTATGTATTGGAGAGATGAGGGCTTTATTAGAGAAACTTGCTACAGAAATTTCCCCCGGTTTTCTGCTTTCCTTCCAATCTTGGCTGTATTCATTTGTTTGTGCAAAGCCTTTTTTGAAATTTAACGCAGTCACAGTAATCCATTTGCATCCCATAAAAGTCTCTATCTCTTGTTTAGTAATAGATCCTTCTCTTATCCTATCTGACAGGTAAACTATTCCACACTTCCCTAGTTTGCTTATGGTATGACCCATTATGACTAAATCACTTACCCATTTTGACCTTATCTTGGTGTACAATATGAGGTATTGATCTATGCGTAGTTTCTGCCAAACTGCTTTCCAGTTCTCCCACTAGTTTTTGTCAAGTAGTGAGTTCTTTTCCCCAAAGTTTGGATCTTTGTGTTTATTGGATATAAAACTACTATGATCGTTGACTATTGTGTCTTGTGTACCAAATCTATTCCCCTGATCCACCACCCAGTTTCTTAGCCAGTACCAGCTTGTTTTGATCATTACCACTGTGTAATACAGTTTGAGATCTGTTGCTGTTAGGCTGCCTTCCTTTGCATTTAAAAAAAATTCCCTTGATATTCTTCACTTTTTATCCTTTCATATGAATTTTATGATTTTTCTAGCTCTATACAATAATTTTTGGTAGTTTGGAATGGCATTGAAAAAGTATCATTAATTTAGGTCGAATTGTCATTTTTATTATTATTGACTCAGCCTACCCATGGGCAATTAATATTTTTCCAGTTGTTTAGATCTGGCTTTATTTTATGAAAAGTGCTTTGTAATTGTGTTCATGGAGTTCCTGGGTTTTTCTTGTCAGGTAGACTTCCAAATATTTTATATCGTCTATGGTAATTTTAAATAGAATTTTGCTTTCTGTCTCTTACTGTTAGATTTTGTTGACAATATATAGAAATGCTAATGATTTGTGTGGGTTTATTTTATATCCTTCAAATTTGCTAAAATCTCAACTAGGTTTTTTTTTTAAATTGGTTCTCTGGGATTCTCCAAGTTTACCATCATTTCATCTGCAGAGTGATAGTTCTGTTTCCTCATCACCTATTCTAATTCTTTGTTTCTTTTTCTTCTTTTATTGCTGTAGCTAGTATTTCTAGTACAATATTGAATAATAGTAATGAAAATGGACATCTTTATTCTATCCCTGATTTTATTGGAAAGGCTTCTAGATTATCCCATTTACAGATAATACTTGTTAGTTTTAGGTAAATACTATTTGTCGTTTGAAGGAAATCTCTATTCCTGTTTTCTAGTTTTTAAAAGGAATGAGTGTTGTATTTTTTCATGCTTTTTTGTAGCTATTGGGATAATCATATTATTTTTCTTGGTTTTGTTATTGCTATGGTCAGTTATGCTGATAATTTTGATAATGTTGAGCCAGTCCTGCATTCCTGGTATAAATCTTACTGGTCATAATATATGATCCTTGTGACATATTGCTGCACTCTTCTGATAGTATTTTATTTAAACATTTTGCATCAATATCCATTAGGGAAATTGGTTTATAGTTTTCTTTCTTTGTTTTTGTTTTTCCTAGTTTAGGTATCAACACCATATCTGTATCCTAATAGGAATTTGGTAGGACTCCTTCTTTGCCTGTTTTCCCAAATAGTTTATATAGTATTGGGATTAATTAATTGTTCTTTTAGTATTTGGTAGAATTCACTTGGTCCTGGGGGTTTTTATTATGGAGTTCATTGATGGCTTGTTCTATTTCATTTTATAAAATAGGGTTCTTTATTATATTTCCTCTTCTGTTGACTTGGGCAACTTATATTTTTTGTAAATATTTATCCATTTCACTTATATTGTCAGATTTATTGGCATATAATTAGGCAAAAGAGTTCCTAATTATGGGTTTAATTTTTTCTTTACTTGCTGGTGGATTCACCCTTTTCATTTTTGAAACTGGTAATTTGGTTTTCTTTTTTTAAATGAAATTAACCAATGGTTTATCTATTTCATGTTTTTTTCATAAAACCAGCTCCTAATTTTTTATTAGTTCAGTGATTTTCTTACTCACATTCATTAATCTCTACTTTGATTTTCAGAATATCCAGTTTGGTATTAAATTGGGATTTAAAAATTTATTCTTTTCATAGTTTTTTAACCTCATGTCCAATTCATTGAACTATTTTTAAAAACATCTATTTTATTGATGTAAAACTGATAGAGATATTCATTTTCCCCTAAGTACTGCTTTGACTGCATCCCATAAAGTTTTGTATGCTTTCTCACTGATTTCATTCTCTATAATGAATTTATTGTTTTTATAGTTTGCTCTTTGACCCATTAATTCTTAAGGATTAGATTATTTAGTTTCCAATTAAATTTTTATCTGTTTCCATAGCCTTTTATTAAATGCTGTTTTTATTGCATTATTATTTGAAAAGGATGCATTTAATATTTCTGCTGTTCTGCTTTTGATTGTCAGATCTCTATGTCCTAGTACTTGATCAGTTTTTGTGTAGGTGCTTATGTATCACTGACCAAAAAAACATATTCTCTTCTATTCCCATTCGGTTTTCTACAGAGGTCTATTCTATTTAACTTTTCTAAAAGTCTATTCATCTCTTTAATTTGTTTCTTGTTTATTTTTCAGTTAGGTTTATCTAGTTCTGAAGGGGAAAGTTGAGATGCCACACTAGGACAGTTTTATTGTCTAGTTCCCCTGTAACTCCTTTAACTTTTCTTTTGAGAATTTGGATGCTATACCATTTAGTACATATATGTGTAGTATTGATATTACTTCATTGTCTTTGGTAGCTTTTAGCAAGATATAGTTTCCTTCTTTGTCTTTAATTAGATTTATTTTTGCTTTTGCTTTGTCTGAGATCATGATTGCTACCTCTGCTTCTTTTTAGTTTAGCTGAAATAGTATAGATTCTGCTCCAGCCCCTGACTTTTACTCTATGTATGTCTTTTCCCTTCAAGTGTGTTTTTTTGTAAACAACGTATTGTAGGATTCTGGTTTTTAAATCCCTCTGCTGTCCACTTTTGTTTTATGGGTGAGTTTGTCCAATTCACATTCACAGTTATGAAACTATTTCTCTTCATCCTGTTTTTCTTCTGTTTATCCTTCTCTCTCTCCTTTCACCCTGACCTTCCTCAAAAGTATTTTGCTTTTGACCAACACCTGTCCCAATCTGCACTCCCTTCTATCAGCCCTCTTCCTTCTCTTATCCTCCTTTTCTCCCACTTCCCTGTAGCGTAAGTTAGATAAATTTCTATACCCGACTTAAAGGGTATGTTATTGGTTTTTTGAGCCAATTCCAGTGAGACTGAGATTCAAGCATTGCCTGTCACCTCACCCTCTTCTTTCCCTCCACTGGAAAAGTTCTTTTGCATGTCTTTTATGTGAGATGATTCACCCCATTCTACCTTTCCATTCTCTTAGTCCATTCCTCTTTCTCATCCCTTGATTCTTTTTTCTCATCATAGTCAGCTCACACCCTTGCCCTGTGTCAATGGATGCTCCTTCTTTTCTGCCCTGGAACTGCCAGGGTCCTACTTTCCTGAGGTTAGGAGCTTTAGTGTAGTAGTACTCGTCCTTGCCCTAGGACTGCAGCCTGCATCCCTAAATAAGTAATGAGAGTCCAACACCCAGTACCAGCTAAGAGTCTCCTGTAATCTCTTTCTGACCAGTTGACCAGTCCCTTTACCAAAAGTCTGGGGACTGAAAGCTCTGGAAGTTGATGCCTCAGATTCAATTGCCCCCAAGGCCTGCTGCTGGCTGCCTTGAAAAGGAGTCTGGGATCTCCCTGCTGGCTTGGCAAGGCTCAGGTTCCAGCTGCTGGTGCTGGCTTATGGGGGCTTGAGGCCTTGCTGCTCCCTTGTGTTGGGGATATAGGGCTTGCTGCTGGTTCACACTAGAGCACAGGGTCTTGCACAAGGCCTTGTCACTGGCTTGCCAGGCCAGGTATGCGCTGACTAGCCTTCTCTCTTAACCCCTTTGAGACAGACCTTTTCTTAAGCTGTCTTGGACTGGAATATTGTTTCCCTTGGTTCTTTTGTTGGTTTTGCTGCTTGTTTTACTACATTTCTTTTAAAGTTGTTTGGGGAGGTGAGGAGAATTTGGAAGAGGCTGGGTGAGTCTCTACCTTTACACCTCGATCTTTACCTTAACCTAAATGATTCTTGAATACTTAAGTCTCTCCCTTTTTCTTGTCTGAACAAAGTCAAGATGCTCCAGTTTTGGAGGAGGCCCTGTTTTTAAGGAAACATAGAATGTCAGGGCGGCTAGGTGGTGAAGTGAATATTAGTCGTGGCACCAGCCTTGGAGTCAGGAGGACGTGAGTTCAAATGCGGCCTCAGATACTTAACACTAGCCATGTGACCTTGGGCAAGTCACTTAACTCCAATTGCCCTGCCCTCCCCCCTCCAAAACAAAAAGGAAATATAGAACATTAGAACTAGAAAGGACTTTTAGAGATGTAGTCATATATATTAATTTACAGAGGAGAAAACTGAGTTTCATAGAGGATGTGATGCACCTAGAATTGTATAGTTCATATCTATCCATTAATGAATGTAAGAGAGTTAAGACTTGAAGCCACCCAAGTCTTGTCAGCTTCCTCTATACCCCAGTGCCATTCCGCATTTCAAAAGAAAGGGTAGAATTTTGGACTTCAGAATCTGGGTCCAGTGCTTTTTTCCCCACTGCCCAACACTGACTATTTTTATATGTGTTAATGAATTTGCTCAGTTGGTAGAGAATTGATTTTTAAGAATTTACTTTTTTCTGAGTTTAAGAAATAAAACATGTATTTCTATAACATAGTAGAGTAGAAAAAAAGATGATTGCACATAAAATTGCAAATCTATTGTGTACAACTTGCTATGCCTTTCAAATATATTATAAAGTAACGTAACTTAATTTTTTTCCTTTTTTTCTTCCCTCCCCATTCCCCCTGCCCTAGAGATGGCTACCATTAGACACAACTATGTATGTGTGTATACATATATATGTATAATCATTCAATACATCCTTCTATTTATGAGTTTTTTCTTTGGATGCACATAGCATGTTCTTTCATACATCCTTTGTAGTTAATTTTGGTATTTATAATAATCAAAATGACTTAGTCACTCAAAGTTGTTCTTAAAACAATACTGCTTTTTATGTTTAATTCTACTCTAGTGTCATTGGGTTGACTCTGGGCCCTGAAGGAACCACAGGAACCAAATCAGTTTCACCTTTGTTTCAAAAAACACAAACAAACACACTTTGGCCTGCTCTTCTTATGGTAGATTACCTGAAAAGACTTCTATTTCTGTGTTTTTTTAATGTAATTATGCTTTTTCTCTCCAGCTAAATTACAAACTCCCTGAGAGCAGAGATTGACTTGTAATAATAACTGGCATTTATATAACAAGCACATTACAGACATTATCTCATTTGAGTCTCACTTGGTAAGGTATTATTGTACTGATTTTATAGGTGAGAAAACTGAAGCTCAGGGCTTAAATAAATTGGCCCCAGTCACATTGCTAATAGGTGTCAAATGCAAGATTCAAAGTTAGGCCTGCCTGATTCCACTGGTTGCACTCTGCCCACCATATACAGTTGCCTCTCTTTGTACTTAAGTGAAAGGCCCGGCTCAAAGTCTTACGTATATTGGGCTCTCAAAGATTATTTGTTGGTTGTCTATCAAGTAATTTATAGTTTGGAATATTTAGAGTTGCATCCTTTAAAATCTAATATCTAACTTGCCTTGTGCTGTAAAGATCATGGCTCTCTTTGTACTTTTTGTCAGATTGCTGTTTTGCTGTATTTGCAAATATTGCCTTTCCTCAAGGTTGAATTGCAAGTTCAAAGAAGTGCTAAATTCTCTCTTAGGCCTCAGCATTTAAGTGTGTCTATATTTTTCTAGTCCTGGGGGAAAGGCACCATGTTCATGTAAAATATTATCACAACTAATATTTGTTTTAGACCTATGTAAAGGGCCAAGAGGAGGAACTGACAAGCATGGATAATTTTCCTTGCCCGTGGTAGGACCCACTTCCAAGATTCCTTTTTGAGAGAATCAACTCTGTGGTTTCTTGACAGGAGTTGGATTTAACTTTTTAGTGGTTCTAACACCTTTTAACTTCCTACTGCCAATCAGAAGCAGACACAGAAGGACAGGAATCTTCCAGAAAAAGCAACTTCTATAAAATCTGGGTGTGTTGCCAGCTCAGGAAGCCCTGCCACTCTTACTGGAGAGTAATTTACCAGGATTTTCCCATTCCAGTTCCACAGGCAAGGAAACTTATAATTCAGATAGACATCAGGAGCATAACTCTCTCAGTTACTACCTATTTCTAAGGATTTCAACTAATGCCAAAACTAGCTGTCCTGGAGTCAGTCTTTAGGATCATAGTTTAGAGCAGAAAGAAACCTTAGAGACAATCTAGTCCAACCGTATCCTATTATAAATGGGACACCAGAGTCCCTGTGAAATTAAATTACTCACTCTAGGTCGTACAGAAAAAAAAAATATATATATACACACACACACACACACACACACACACACACACACACATACATATAAACCCAGATTTTACACTTTAGCCCTCTTCTCTATGACACAGTGCTTTTCACCAAGAAACATAGTGGTTTCAAGGATTTTATAGCTTGATATCTGGTCTGGAGTTTTTCTTCTAACGCTTACTCACCCCAAGAGGTGAGCCCTCAGAACATATTTATGACATCTCTCCTTAGGGTCTAGGGTATCCTGAAGAATCGTTTGGTGTCTTTCTAATGCTATTGGTTATGAGACCCAACCAATGTAATTCCCTCCATGATTATCAGTTGATTTCACTTTGTCAGTCAGACTTAACTAGTTTTTAAAAACAAGTATTTATTATGGTAGGGCAACTAGGTGACATAGGACATGATTGAATTGACTGAATGATAACAATTTATTGCAATGATATAATTGATACAAAACATCCCCTCCCCCTCCAAAAAAAGTATGTAAGGTACTCTCCCACCAGTATATCTGGAGTTCAAGGGGAGGTGGGTGGGTTCAAGTCTAGAGAGCACATGCAACAGATAGCTATTGTTATTTGTTTGTGTGTCCATCCTTCTTCAAGAGGACCAATGATATTGGGAGGGTGATGTCAAGACTTGCAAGTGAATTGGATTTAAGTGAGGTGGGACTGTGCAAAGTCATCAGCCTCACAGTCTTCTCCAGAGTCATTTGACAGATAGTTGCTGTTTGCTGGAACTCCTTTTCTTCTCTTCCTGGAGTACTCAATGGAGTTCCTTTTAGGTGTGGTGTAGTTTTTTTTACTGGGTTCCTTGTACAGCATTGAATATATTCATCTATCTAGTCTGTCTTAGACTTGCAACAAAGACATTCATCAGCTATTTTAAGATGCTGTTAGATGTCTTGAAAAGTCCAAATCATCTGATGTTCACTCATTCACAAGATCCAACTTTAGATGAGTGTGGAGCTAGAGGAGAATGAGACAGAGGCTAGGGTTCTTCATCTCCCCACCCCACTGATCCCCTCCAAGTAGTTCTTTTTAGGGGCCTGACTTCCACCACTAAGTTTCTAGATGTTCCAATTCCCAGGTTCCAAATTGGAATGCTGTTTTATATAAAGCCCAAAGGGCATGATCAAGTTTTCCTCAAGGAATTCAAACATGCTTCTTGCATCTCTCTGTTTCACCCAGTGGTTTTCAAGGGCTTCTAAACTGACCAGAGATTTTTCACAGTTAGTCTGAAGTCTTTGATGGATTCAGTAGAGCTATTTAGGACTTGGCCAGACCTTGCTTATACCTCTGATTGATTTGGTTGTGAAGTCTTATCTCTGTAATTGTTGAGTTGGAGACAGAAGACAGCTCTCTTACAATAATAAGAGTGCACATAGATTACCTTTGAAGACTTGAGGAACTCCGCCTAAGCTGGAATCTTAAAATCATATAACATTAAAGCACCAGAAGGAAACGAAAGAGGTCATTGAATTGAGGCTTCTACCTTTACAATAAATCCTAAAACATCGTAGACAAATGGAAATCTATACAGTTTTTAAAGTACCTCCATCTAAATAGCAGTCTATGGCATGAATTATGATGTGATCTCAATATAAGGTTGTCACCCTCACTGAAACTCTTGTAGGGTGCACTTTATAATTGTGTGCATTCTGCCAGGAAAGCAGTAATTTCTTGGGGCAGTGGTCTGTGGTGAAAGGCTGGGGACCATCACAGCTCATAGAGGGACTGGCAAGTCAAAATCACTAATAGGGGCAGAACCCAGAAGGAGCCAAAAATGAGTTCTCTTCTTCTCTGCTCTTCCAAATGGAAAGACTAAAAATGGAGGAATCTGAGTGCACATTTCCAGTAGAAGTTAAGCAGTGTGTAATTATATTTAAGCAGTGAGGTATATTTGTGGAATATTATGTTATTATCGAAAGATTTTACATATATATATATATATATACACACATATACGTATACATATATGTATATGCATATGTATACATATATGTATATGTATATGTATACATATACGTATATGTATACATATGTGTATATGTATATGTATACGTATATGTATACATATGTGTATATGTATATGTATATGTATACGTATATGTATATGTGTGTGTATATCTTATTTGTACCTGGTTACTTGCATGTTGTCTTCCCAATTAGAATGTGAGTTCATTCTTTAAGACCCGGGACCAGGTTTTTACTTCCTTTGACATGTCCAGTGCATAGAAGAGTGACCGGCACATGCTAAGTGATTAATGCACACTTGTTGACTGACTGAAATGACTATTAGGAAATTTCTATAATTCTATAAGCTCCAGTATGTTTAAGGTTTATGGGGGTGGGGATGGGGTATGCATTTGTATTATAGGTAGAAGTTAATATATTGGGTTATTTATGATAGGAAACTGCTAATAACTTTAAATTGAATTGGATTTCTCACGTAATTAATCAACCAACAAATACATATTAAGTACCTATGTGTTCTGATCTAGTCACTGGTGGTACAAAGACAAAAATGAAATAGTTCTGACCCTCTAAGTGCTTACATTCTATCTCTAGGACAACATATACATATATAAGGATGTACTGAATACATATATAAGTATAAGGAAATACATATACAATATTTATTTTAATATTAATACTTAAAAATTTTGATCTAACAATAAATTAACATTAGAATGTTTAATATTAAAAATTTAGCATACACAGTGAATAGAGCACTGGCCCTGGAATCAGGAGGACCTGAGTTCAAATCCAGCCTCAGACATGTGACACAGTTTACTAGTTGTATGACCTTGGGCAAGTCACTTAACCCCAATTGCCCTCCAAAAGGCAAAAAAAAAAAACTTGGCATATTAACCTTTAAAATATGTATATTTATTTTAGTATGCTAACAGAAACAGTGTAAGAGTGGATAAAGAGGCTGGCCTTTGAGTCAGGAAACCCTACATTCAAATCTTGCCTCTGAGCAGTTCTGGCCCTATCATACTGGGCAAGTCACTTAGCTCCTCAGTTCTCTGGGTAATAGCTCTAAGACTATTAGTTACAACTGCTTATCTGTATCAGTGAAAGGAGTTCGTGTGCAGGAAATTCCCTACAGCAGAAATCTCAGATCAGCAGTTTCCCCTTAATATTCAACTTAATGGAAATGGTTGCAAAAACGCAGATGGTACAGGTTGCTTTATCTAACTTAGGGCAGGGTTTCTTAACCTTTTTTGTGGGCTATAGACCTCTAGCAATCTGGTGAAATGTATGGGCTCCTTATCAGATTTATTATTTTTGAAAACATTTATAATTTAAGGGAATTGAAGGAAATGATTTTCAGTTAAAATTTAGTGAAACTAGATATAAATTTTTTTTCCATCCAAAACCTCCTGAAATCTATAATCATGGAACCCCTTGTTGATCATCTCATTCTAAGGTACAAACCCTTGGCATAGGGATTCCAGTAGTCATTATATAGAATATAATACATCCTTGGGAAAACAAAATGTATAAAAAATACCTGTTGCCCAGCTTGTGACATAGTCTTATTAAATGGACAGCTCACTATTTCACACAGTGGTCAGACTAATCATCCTAAAGCACAACTTTTACCATGTTACTCCTTCTGATTGAAAATAATCCCTCCTGGGGCGGCTAGGTGGCGCAGTGAATAGAGCACCGGCCCTGGAGTCAGGAGTACCTGAGTTCAAATCCGGCCTCAGACACTTAACACAAAAAACTAGCCGTGTGACCTTGGGCAAGTCACTTAACCCCAACTGCCCTCCAAAAAAAAAAAGCAAAAAAAAAAAAAGAAAATAATCCCTCCCTCTCGTCTTCCCTTCTTCATTCCCTCCCTCCCTTTCTCTTTCCTTTGTTCCTGCCTTTCTGCCTCCTTCCTTCCTTTCTTCCTTCCTTCCTTCCTTCCTTCCTTCCTTCCTTCCTTCATCCTTTATAAATGGCAATTGAATTAAATGGAACCCCACAAAGTAGGTAATGGAATCTTTATTACCCTTATTTTGCCAATGAAGAAGCAGCCTGAGAGATTTTCTCACTGTCACTCACACAACTAGTAAGAGTCAGGGTAGCTCTTGAACTCAAGTCTTGACTCTAAACTCAGTGTCCTCTCCTACCCTACCACACAGTATTATTGAGTGTTAATTTTTCTTTGGATATTCAATTAAAATTATTTGAATTATCACTTTATCCTTGATGATAAGTTGGAATTAAGTTTAATGAGTTTAATAACTTGGATCAGTTGTAACTGTCCTATGAGAGCATTGCTGTAAAACTTTGTTTTGAAACTAATCTTTTTTGGGGGACTTATTCTTCCATACTCCAGAGAAGAATCAAAAGTTTTAGATGTTACCCATTTATGTTCACAATTTTCTTTTGCGGTGCTTAGGGAGTATTACTTTTCAAAGTATACAAATGAGGAAGTTTAAGAACAGAGAAGTTAAATGACCACAGGTCACAGAGTAAATTAAAAATATAGATTTATCTTTGCAGGTTCACACTGAAGAAAAGTAGTAGTTCAGTTTCAGGCTTACAGATAGATTTTTATTATATATTCTTCCTCCTTCCCAGTTTGTAATTTCATCAGTAAAAATTACTTCAGGGACTAGATGGTCTATATTTGGGATAAAATATAATTTGGGGGGGGGGAAAGAGGAAATTAGGGACGGGAATAACTTTTCTCTACTATTTTTCAGTTATGGGATGGTAAAAAAAAAACCCACAACTTTGGGGTAAGAACGTTCTCTTGATATTTCTGCTCTAGGAATAATAAAAAAGGAGCCAAGGACATGAACATAAAATACTCACTTAAGGAACGAAAATGAAGCTAAGTGTGAAGAAAATTAAGTATATTTGAAGCTCCAAGGATTGGAAATTGTGGCTATTTTACTAGACAGGGACCAGTTAACACAACCAGTGTTAAAGACTCTTCAAGTGAAGCAAAGAGTTAAAGGGGGGGGTGTTTCACGTCCCTCCCAAAATTCTTTGGTTTCTTCCCCCTCCCCTTAAGAAAACAAAATTTAAAACTAGGGAGAAAATACCAAAAGGCTTATTGAATCAGTCAGATTAAAGAACAACTCCTTGTCAGTTCAGGAGATTTCTGAATTAAGTGTGTTTGTTGGGTTCTACTCCCCTGTCTCCCAACAGACTACTTTTCTTGTTATATATTTGAAACATTTATCAAAACAAGCTGTAGTCTTCTGTAATGGGGCTATATCAGAGGAATTTCCTGGTCCCCTCATTTTGTTCCATTATACCATGAAATGTGGCATGTCTATCATCATGGCAAAACTAACATGGCTAGAAGAATATTACCTTGGTAAAGACAATTAAAAACAAAGACAAAAATAGCAACAGCAAGAGAAATTCATTCAAGTATTTTCTGTGTTCCTCATAAACAATAAACTCCTTAAAGATGGGACCACACCTTATCTAAATTTTGTATCTTCCCTACTGTCTAGAATTGTACCCAGCATACAGGTAATACTGAATAAATGTTTGTTGTATTTTGTGGTTGTGTGTGCAAAATGGAAGCTCCTGTAGCGTTATGGATAGAGAGGCAGCCTTACAAACTATCAGGGCTTTGAAATACTGGCTGAAGACTTTGCCTAGTATTTTACTGAGTAAATTGGGGCTATCATCTTTGAGTTCCATCTTTGCCCCTTTTCTACACCTTAAAACCCCTCATCACCATTCCCTATTTTCTTCTCTTTTACTTCAGTCCCAAATTCCAAAGGTCAATCCTTCAACATGTGCCTCTGTTCTCATTCCCTCTCATATTCTTTAGCAGATTGCTCTCTCAATCACCCCCTCTCTCTTTCTCTCATCTTTAATCCTGCTCCTTCTACTACCCCTCCCCCATTGTGCCTACAAACATACTCAACTCTCTCCTACCTTAAAAACAAAACAAAACAAAAACACCTTTTTTAGACCTCTCTGCCCTATATATCTTTCTTCCCTTCAACAGATAAGGTTGCCTAAAAAGCTGTTTCTGCTCATATCTCCATTTCCTTTTTGTTTCTTCACTCCTCTGCTCTTTGCAGTCTGGCTTTTCACCTGATGTTCAACTGAAACTTCTCTCTCTTCAAAGTTACCAGTGATCTAAATTTAAATGGATAAATCTGATGATCTCTTCTCAATCCTCATCTTTCTTATTGTATTTGACATGGTTGGCCTCTTCTCTTCCTGAATAATTTCTCTTCTCTATGGTATTTGTGATACTGCTTTCTCTTAGTTCTCTTTCTTCTTGGCCAAGTGCTTGTTCTCATTCTCCTTTGCTGATTTAAAATCCATATTGCTCTCCTTAACTGCCTTAAAGGTCTATCCTGGCCCATTTTCTCCTTTATACTCTTTAAATTGGTGACAATATTAGGTACCATTAGTTCATTTATCTCAATGCAGACAACTCCCACACCTATATATTCTGTCTTGTCTTCTCCAAAGCTCTAGTTCTCCAGCAACAACTGCGTGTTAGAGAATTCACATTGGATGGTGGAGCAGCTGGTGAGAAGATGGCTAGTGGGCGAGGTGAAGTATGCCCTGGAGCTAGCTACCTAGATACCTGGGGACAGAGTGGGCTGCATGAGGTATTCACCAATAAGAACACATTATTAATGAGTTCATTGGTGAATCAGAATTGACAGATCAATAGGGTGGCAGAATATTAGTTTAGAAACTTAAAGGGTTAAGTCTTCCAAGGAATGGATTCTGGTAACTGCTGAGAAGATGATCACAGTGTACTTTTCCATAAATTCTCCTTAATGGAAAGACAGGCACAAAAATCCCACAGGATCAGAAGGTCTCTAGGGGTTACTTGGGAAGAGATAATATTTATGCCTGTGAAATCATAGGTCCATTATATCATTAAAAGCATCAATATATTGAGTGGTGAAGACTGGGGATAGGAAGGGAAGGTCTTTAACTAAGATGATGATAATAGGAATGGAAAAGAAGGGCTTCACCAAGAGATCAGAAAAGTCTATATTTAACCAAAAAAAAAATACTCATGCAGTAGCACTTGTAGATAAAGTTGGTGCCTTCAAGTGTAGAAATGCAAAAAAAAAAAAAAGCGTGAAATTTTTGAACAAGGATATACTTCTTATTGTATAGCTGATGTGGAAAATAAAAAAATACAAAAATAAATCCAATTACTCAAATAACAACAGCAGATTTACAGGAGGGACCTTGGAGACCTATCTAGTCCAAACCTGATTCAAATAAGAATCTTCCCATATTATCTACTTACGAGATTATTCAGATTTCTCCTATGGATGTCTGTCTAGTAAAGGAGACCCCACTTTCCAAGGCAACCCATTGTGTCTTTGTATAACTCTAACAGTAATTAAATAAGTTTTTTTTCTTTAGTCAAGTCCAAATATGCCTTTCTATAGTTTCTACCCACTGCTCCTAGTTCTACCCTCCAGAGATTTGCAGAAGTCTGACCCTTCCACCATGTGATAGTCCTTCCAATTCCTAAAGAGAGTTATTGTATCATACAAAGTTTTCTCTTTTTTAGGCTAAACTTTGCTAGTTTCTTCAGCAGCCTCTCACATGACCCGAATACCCCTCAAAAAGGCCCCTTACCCTTTTTTCTGGATATTTTCCAGGTCATCAGTATCCTTCTCAAAATACCGTGCCCAGCTGACAGCAACTGCTTCTATTTCTTTTCATTCCACTATCACTCCTAGGCTCCAATGGACAGCAGGCAGAGTCCAGTCTAGAATGAGACTAGTAGAGAGTTTTCAAAATTTTTGTAATCATTGTTTTGTCGGTGAGTTGTCTCCAACTCTTCTTGACCCCATTTGGGGTTTTTAATTTTTTTCTGGCAAAGATGCTGGAGTGGTTTGTCATTTCCTTCTCCAGCTCATTTTGCAGATGAGGAAACTGAGGCAAACAGGATTAAGTGACTTGACCAGGGTCCAGTAGGTTTCTGAGGCTGGATTTGAACTCCTGATTCCAGGGCCAATTCTCTAGCCTCTGTGCCACCTAGCTGCCTCTAGTTTTCAAAATAGCTGAAGCAAATTTTAGCTGCAGTGAACATTCCAGGTAATAATCATTGTCTTCTGGGAACTAGAGCCTAAGAGCTCTCAGAGATGTAGGCAGTTTGAGCCCCAATCCACACAAAGTACACCATTCAATGGGGACAGAACTATGGATGTCAAGGAAGAAACCACCTAATCAGCAACACTGAACATGTACTGAGTGTTGAAGGCAATGAAGTGGAAGGAGCAGTGCTCTCATTCAATGCTGAGCAGGCAGATTCAGGTCTGCGAACTTGCCCTCGATCAAGTAATATCGTTTGTAGAAAGCAGTGGGCAAACTCTAAAGTGCTATAAAGACAGAAGCTGTTAGGTTTTCTTTTTATCATCAGGACTTTACTAGCTATATGACTACTGGCAAATCTGTACCTCTGTAAAATGGCGTTGGTGATTGTTCCAACACTTGCTTTACAGGTGCTTCAGAAACTTTAAGATACAGTAGAGATGTGGCCTCTCAATGTGTCTAGGGTACTTTGTCATGTGAGGGATATCTATATTCATCTATATATGTCTGTTGGTCTGTCTCTATCCATCCATCTATCTGTCTGTCCATCTGTCTATATCTGTGCATCTGTCTATATCTGTGCATCTGTCTATTTAATCTATGTCTATCTAATCTATCTATCTATGTGTTTATTTCTCATCTGTCCATCTAGCCATCTATCTATGTATCTATATTTCTATCCATCTATCCATCCATCCGTCTAATCTATCTAAGATAAGGCTTTTATCTGGAAAGGATGTGTGGTCTAGTTGAGAACACAAGGTTTATTGAGCAAAATATTGAATATTCAATACATGATCTAAACCGTTGAGTGGCATTGTTGAGTGTAAATAGCTTTGGACTTAAACAAAAAGATATTATGCCCAGAATTGAACACAGTATTTCTGACACACTTCAACCAGGGTGCAAAGCCTTCCCTAGTTGTGGATAATATTCCTTTCCCAAGTTGAACCCCAATATCTTATCATCTCTTTTTGCTGTAGATTTCAGCTCCACACGAAAGACTCTTTAACAATTCATGCTGTCTAGCAGTGGAAACAACTACCTCATACAGCAATGAGTTCTTTGAACTAAGGATTATTCAAAAAGAGGTTGGATGACCAGGGAGGTTATAGAGTAGTTTTCTACACTGGGAGGGAGGTTGTGCTAATAGACCTCCTATAACCCTCTTACTGTTAAAATTCTCTACTTCTTTGAGCTCAGTGAGGAAAATAGTGACATGGCCTCATCTGTGTTACATATAAATAAATTTCTGCTGGGAATATAGCTGCAGAGTATGAAAGGAAGTGAAACACGAACAGTTTCTTAGAACAGAAAGAAGGTTGAGGAATCAACTCAGGTTTGCAAAATGGGAAAAATCAAGCAAGGTTTAGTAGGAAGAACAACTCTTCAGGTCATTGAGGACCACATAGCAATCCCTCCCCAATGGAAGTGTTATAAATAAAGAAATTGTGATGGAGGGTTACTCATGAGATGAGGTAAGTAGAGGAAGTAGAGACTTCGCCCATCCTGTCTGGTAGAGAGGAAATTTTCCTAATTGTGGCAAAATACCTGTTCCTTTATCTTGGCCCAGGTTCCTTTAGACTTGTTCTAGAGTTTAAAAGTTAAAAAAACCCATTCAACTCTATTCCAAATTCATATACACCCACCCCCATACCCCCAAAAGAAAGCACACTCACATTATAGTTCAGGTACACTTACTTCAAGAAAATTTGAAAAATAAAACACAGAAATGAATCTCCCCCCAAAGTTGTTGGCAGCCCAGATAAAAGCATCCACCAAATGGGCTCTTGGCCATTAGTGATTAAAATTCACACTTTAACACTTCTTCAAGAATGTCCCGGGATTCCTTTCTTCTTTGTTCTCTTATCTTCCACACTTATAATTAGGTGAACTTGATGGCTCAATAAAGACAGTGGGTGCTCCCCTTGCTCACCATCAACATGTCAGGAAGAAAGGGAGAGCAATGGTGTCACCAACCACGTCACCTCCCTTACCTAGGATCCCTCAAATTCTGGCTATTAGCACACATTCCTACTTCTCAGGTATCATCTTAGTTCTCTTTTGAGCATTGTTTTCAGCTCTGGGTTCAAGCTGTACCATCTCTCTCCTTCAGCTATGCTTTACATAAGGAAAGGAAATGTGATACCATGTGCACAGCAACTCTTAAACTCTGGACATTCTCTCTATCCACAAAGTAATTGTTATACAGTCATGCCCAACTCTTTGTGACCCCATTTGGGGTTTTCTTGGAAAAGATACTGGAATGGTTTGCCATTTCCTTCTCCCAGCTCATTTTACAGATGAGGAAACTAAGGTAAACAGGGTTAAGTGATTTGTACAGGGACATACAGCTAGTAAGTGTCTGAGGCCAGATTTGAACTCAGGAAGATGAGTCTTACTGACTCCAGGCCTAGCACTCTAGTCACTGTGCTAATTAGTTCCCCCAAAGTTATATTCTGACACTTTAAAGCTCCCATGTAACATTTTTTTAATTAAAAAAATGTTATTCTGTATTTGACAAACAGCAAATTACCATGAAGTTTTCCTAGAGTAAAAAGAAGATTGTATATGAAAATACAAAAGCCCCAGTGACATTTTGAATATCCCATCACTTTTGGATTTTGTATACTTCCTTTTTGCCCTTTGATTCCCTGACAAAATGTACAGATTATGAACAGAAACCAGAAAAATGTGAAGAAGATTCCCTTGAAAAACAAAGCTCCCCAAACCGGATGACACATCAGCCACAAATTCATCTTTATGATAATGATAACATCATTGTTTTGACCTGTTTGAAAAGTTCTATGTCCAGAAAACTAAAATTGCACAAAATTGCGCATGATTGGTTAAAAAGCCAGAACTCAAGGCCAGATAACCCGACCTCCAGTCATATATTTTACCCTTTACTATTGTATTGCCATATTGATTTTTGACCTTAATGGTTATGTAGTTGTAATTTTGCCTTTGAGAGGGGAGCTGGACTAGATGCCACCTCTTCCTCATCTCCCTTATAATTTTTCATTATGTATAACATTTTAATTATCATATTGCTGATTTCCAGTTTCTTCTGCATGTGAATTATCCCTTGATGTAGCTGTAAACATTTTGTTAAGTCTTCGGGGCTTTCAAGTTCAACCACAAGATAGATGTGATTTGTTTGTTCTTTTATTTGAAGCAGCTGGCTTTCCTTCTTCCCAACTCAAAAGATATCATTTTAGCTGCCCTGAAGAATGCTATCTTCAGTGGTAATGAGTCTTTTGTGAATACACACACACACACACATACGCACACACACTCACACGCACACATGTGCTCTCTTTCTCTCCCCGTCTCTCTGGCAGACAGTTGGAGAAGGTACTTTTGCCCCCAAAGAGAGGAATATTTAGAAATAATCTGTAAGGGAGGTCTTATACAGTGTGAGCCCTTTGGGGGGCTGAGGCATGTTGTTGTCCCTCCCTGCCTCTGCTCCAGTACATTAATTCCTTGAAGACTGGGGCTAAGTGAATGCAGAAATATATGTTAAGTGCTTATTACTCTAAGTGCTGGGTATACAAATACAAGAACAAACAAGTTCCTACCTTCAAGGAACTTACATTTTAATAACAGAAGGCAACCCATACTGATTAATTCTTTGTGTTTGACAAGAGTGGGAAGACTCTAGGCAAATCAAATTGTATTTTTTACTTACCCTCTTGCACAAACAGAAGTTCATTTATTCATTGTTCCTGCAGAGCAAAACTGTCAGAAGTTACCATCTGTCCACAAAAATACCCCAAACCAAAACCCAAACTGCATGTATTGGTTGGTAGTCTTGTCCCCCCAAAATCTAGCTACATATTAGTTTTATAACATATGGACTTGTCCTGTTGCCATTTGATGGAGTTAAAGTTGCATTTGATAATGATTGTTCCACTGTTAGGGTTAGTTACTTTTTCATGCATTCAGATCCACGGTGGAACGTAGTCAAACAATTGTATTAAAAAACAACAACAACAAATAGAATGAACAATGTATCCCATCTAGTTCAATTTGTTAGTATACATTGCCATAGGTCGGTTATAATTTATATTTATCCCAAGTTGTAAATTCTAACTGTTCTCCCCTCCAATAAAAGACCATTGTCTTAAAGAAAGAAACGAGAGAGATGGAGCTGGAAGGTAGCTTGTATCAGTGTGTTTTGGAAATGACCAGAAAGTGGCCTGGTGGCCTGGTTCTGGGGAAGATGAGGTGAAAGCTCACCTAGACCAGCTGAAGTCTCCAGGGAAAGACTCTGAATTCTGGTGGGAGGAGGAGGCAAGCCAAAGTGTGGGCCTAATGTTTTGGAAAATGGCTTTTCTCTTTTTATTTTTCTATCCTTAGTGCCTAGCACAGTGCCTGCTATAGACTAGGAACTCAATAAATAGACACTTATTAAACCAAATTAGACTGCAATGAAAATGCATTGAATTAAATTGAATTGCAGTTACTGAACTGAATGAATAAATAAATTCCACAACCCAGGATGTGTTTGGAAGGAAACAAGCTAATTTCATTCTTAGGATAGAACTCAATGTGCAAATGGGAAGTGGAAAATGACATTGAAGGCTGTTTTACTAAGAGTATATTTTTTTAAAAAAATTTTCCTTTTTTGTCTTTTTGGAGAGGGGAAGTCAGGGCAATTGGGGTTAAGTGACTTGCCCAAGGTCACACAGCTAGTAAGTGTTAAGGGTCTGAGGCTGGATTTGAACTCGGATCCTCTTAAGTCCAGTGCGCTCTTTACTGTAGCACCACCTAGCCATCCCAACAACATTTTTTTTTTAAGTTATAAGATAGATTGTTCAAACTTTTAGTATTAAGTATGTAGCTTCACATAGTGTCCACGGAGAATAATCTCCCCAACTCTCTCGCCCCCAAATATGTTATTTATTCTATTTGAATTTTATTTTAAAACTCACAAATATATAAAAATAGATCACATTTGTTAAGTGACATACTAATGAAGAAATAAAGACATTATTTAATTTCTTAGAGTATTATTGATAAGCTCTTAAGTTTCTCATCCTATGTACTGATTTATTTTGGCCACACTAAGGAAAGAAGTATAACTTAGTAGAATAAGCCAAAATGAGGAATCTGAAATATATGTATATATGCAGATTAATACATATATTGCAGAATATATTACATACACAGGCATATATTTATAAATATGTATACATATATGTATGTATACACATATAGTTCAGATCTCTATTTTATATACATATATGCAAATATCTATATTGTTTATTCTATATATACATATGTAATTACTATTTACTGTTGCTTTTCAAGTAGTCTCTTGAACTACAGATTTACAACTGACAATCATTTCCCCTTCATTCTATGGTCTATTATTATAAGTCTGCTAATAATATGCTTTTTGAAATTACCCCAATTTTTTTGTAGGTAGATTCTTTTGTAGCAGGAAAACAAATGGCACACATTACATTTTTAAAAAGTGACTATGAAACATGACCTTTTCAAAGTAGAAGAAATGTATAGGACGTTCAAAATTCTTTGGATTCATTCATTTTTCCGTTGTTAGGTGTGTTTCAGAACATCACCAATAAAATGCTAAAGCCAATAATTTCCTCTACTACCCTCCTAAAAGTTCTTGGACACACCCAATTTTATATCCTTTAGTCAATCAAAACAAAGCACAACTCTGATGTGAATGAATATATTTGCTTTTTTAAGAAAATTCATTGTAAGCAAGCCTTCACTGATTGCATTTCCTAGAGATATGCAAATCTCCAAAGGTTGGAAAGGTTTTCCCCAGTGTTTCTTTGAAAGATTCACTGTTAGGTTCTGCATTTTGCCCTACAGATGACTCCTTGGTGGATATGTTGATTTAGAAGAATACGTTTTGGTGTAACACCCCTCTCTACATGCTCTTTTCCTTTTTAAATTCAGGAAGTCAGAGAATGTTAGAGTAGCTTCCCTAACATATCTTACTGCTTAGAGTAGAGGATTGTTTTCCATTTTACTTTTATCTTAAACTATAATTTTCTCATCCATTTTAAACAGTTTTATTTAAGAACATATGCTTTAATATTTTGTGAATTTAATGCAAAAGTAGACATAAAAGAAATCCACGAAAATCCACTGGAAAATACAAGTAAGGATCCAGAAATGCAAATGGTCAGAAAATTTATGTGTGTATGTTACAAGTACTTTCTTCAGAAAGAGAAATGGGAATCTCTACATGGGGCAGGTATTCAATGCAATGACAAAAAATGAAAATGATAAGATCTTGACTGTTAATGGCTGATTATCAATATAGGAGTCATCTTTGAATCAGCTATCTATAGGTAATATAGAGTATGTTTCAGAAATGACTATCAACCCCCTTACATTGTTGAGTGGGGTTCCCAGAGACTGACCACTCACTCCATGCACTGTAGGGCTCTAGGATTAGTCCCGAGGGACTGGGAGATGGTTTTCCAATGCAGCGTTTCATGAACTCCCATTGGTATGCTGTGTTTATAACTGATATCCTTTTGTCAGCCACCCTTTTAGAAAGGGATATTCACTAAGGGATATTCACTAAGTAAGAAAAATTGCCTGCCCCTGCCCCCTCAAAAGTTTATGACATACTCTCCCACAAAATATAATGGTCCTTTGACATTTGTGGGGGTAAGGGGTGCAGGACTCCGATGAATCTGAAGAAACATGAATAACCCTAGTTCCCACCCGATGTTTTAAAATTATTTTTATTAATTATTAATTGATTTTAATAATTCTGATTTTATTCATTTAATGCAGAAAACAAATAAAACAACACACTGCACCCATGAAAAAACTTTCTACAGGAGAGGAATTAGTATCTCCCACAGGATGCAGAGTCTTTGCAGCTGCTGTTCTAGCTGCCCCAACTGCTTCACAGATTCCTTTTCCCATGAAAAGCACAGGATACAGGGGTCACTGCTGGAGAAAATTACAAGACTGAATCCAGATAGTAGAGAGACTGAGAGGAAGTGATTGCAGAGAGAGTGTGGAACCTGTAGTTTTTTAGCATACTGATGTGTTTAATAAAATTTATATAATAAATTTATATGTAGCAATATATTAAAGTATAAAAATATATTACAATACATTTTATATGTATACATATGGTAGAAAATGATAAAAGAGGTTAATGATATATAGTGCTTATGCATTTGTGACTTACCAATTCTTTTTTGTTTTCTTTACATATGTGTGTTATCTGCAGTTTTCCAGAGTATGCCATAAATTTCCAGAAGTCCTCACTTAATTATTGATGGCCAACCCACAAATAACGAAAACTATGAATGTGAAACCCATGAATGTTGAGGGGTGATTATATATACTTCCAGGGGAAAGTAGGCTCAAACTTAGCAAGTTCATGTAGCAAAAGGAATTCACAATTCTTAGTTGCTGAAAGTCCTTTTCTCTCCTTCTGGGGTGCTCAAGAAATTCCCCTTAGGCATGGTATATCTGCTTGGCTGGGCTTCTTGTGAAGCTATGAAGCTGCACCTAATAAGTCTCGGATTCACAATGCAAACACTGCTGGCTGCCGTCTTTTCCAAGGAGGCTGCTTAGGATGTCGATTGGAAATTCTCCAGACACCCAAAGTTCAAAAGGTCTTCCTCCAACCAACCAAAGGGGGAAAATAGGATAAGGATGGCGGAAAGACTTAGACAAGGGTAATGGAGAAGGGTACCCTAGGCTTCAGCCTTATAATAAATACATATATTATATATATAAAAATGTGTTATCTATAATACACCAAATAGTGATATGGTCTTATATAATGTATGACATATGGCATACACATATAAAGCATATATCATCATATATGTATATGTATGTGTGTGTGTGTGTGTGTGTGTGTGTACACACACATTCTATTTATCTATATTACGTACTGGTAACTCAGGTAGTGCAAAGGAATACCATTGAGCATGCCATTTTGTTTTTTTCTTGGATTATTCTGCCTTTCCATTGAGTTGATTCTTATTACAGAAAAGGCTACACTGGAAAATTAATGTCTCCTTCTTCTCTTCTGAGCAATATTCTTGTGTCCTCTAACTCTTTGGAATATTATAATTTTTCATCTCCAATAGATGCATAGGTTGAGAAGGATGGGACCTTAAAACACTGTGTTCTCTGATCACAGCAGATGTTACCAAGCCCTGTCTATTCTTTCTCCACAGAAAATCTTCTATCTGTCCTCCCTTTGTTACCACAGCTCCCACCCTAGAGTATTCATTCCCTCATTACTTCCCACATAGTCTATTGCTATTGCTTCCTAATGAGGCTGCCTGTAAACACTTTCTCTCTGTTCTGTTCTACTCCTCCCTTCACATGGTTACAAGATACATACTTCTCGGGTATAAATGTGGTCATGTCAGGCCTTTGCTTGAAACCATTTAATGGATCAATACCACTGACCATGTGGAATTCAGATTTCTTAATCTAGAATTTAAGGCCTTCCACAACCTTGTATCATTTTACCTTTCCAGTCTTATCCCATCTTCCCCCCTCCATAATTTTGACTTTGACTCATTTGGACTCTTCACCCTGAACATATTCTTTGCTCCACAATTTTCTTTTGATATTTCTCTTTCTTCTCTTATTCCTCTCCTCTTTGTATTTGCACACTTTCACTTGTTAAATTTCTGCTCATTTTTCAGCAGCTAAAGGATAACTTTTCCTGTTGGTGATAAGCTTCTGCCTGGCTCTTAAGCTTACTCAGTTTATTTGTAACTGTGAGTGTAATTAGGTCAGCTCGGTGGCACACTAGATAGTAAGCGGGGCCTGGAATCAGGAGGATATGAGTTCAAATTCTGCCACTGCCACTTACTAGCTTGGTGACCTTGTGCAAATCACCTAACCTCTGCTTGCCTCAGTTTCTTCACCTGTAATATGAGGATAATAACAATACCTAACCCCCAGGGTTGTTATGAGGATCAAATGATACATTAGTAAAATGCTTAGCACGGTTCCTGGCACGTAGCAGTCATTATATGAATGCAGATTCCCTTTTTCTTCCCCTCCCCTTTGATCAGTGAAATCTGATCAATTTGATGAATTCTCCGATTAATCTGATTATGTTACAGAGGATAAGCCTTTGCTTGGTGCCATGTGGAGAGTGGGCATGCACGGGCACCTTGCTGAGATTGTATATAACTATTAATAGATCCATCCTAGATAACTCACTAAAGCTCCAGTCAGACATTATTCTGTTCTGTAGCCACATGCACTGAGATCTTAGCTTCCCTGCTAGAATATACAGTCCAAGAAGCCAGGATCCTGTCTTATCTAGTAAGGGTAATAGCCGGTGTTTCCACTTTAGATTTTGCATAGCACTGGGTGTGGTATCTCATGTGATCCTCACAACTCTGGGAGGCAGGGGTTGTTGTTATCCCCATTTTATAGATTACAAAAGTGAGGCTGAGAGTATTTCAGTGACTCGCCCAGGGCTCTCCCACTGGGTAGTGTATGAGGTAAGGCTTTAACTCGGGTTTTCCTGAGTATAAGTCCAATGTTTTTACCCACAGCACCATGCAGTTGTACTTTTGTACCTCCTTTCATTGTGTAACACAGTGGTTTGTCTACATTGCCTCTCGATGTTTGTTCAGTGAACAGTTGAATGGGTGGATGGATGAAGGGGCAAGGGAAATTATGTTGGTGAAGCAGAGGGCTGATGCCTAACCTCTTGTAGAAATAAGGAAAAACATATTTAATCAACTAAACATACGCTGGAAAACTGTACCGTATAAAGATTTCTAAAGTATACAAATATAAAAGGGCACCATAATAAACCATCTCATAGTATTTAATTTAGTTTATTTAAAGGTTCCTCAGGGCAGCTAGGTGGCACAGTGGATAGAGTGCTGGGCTTGGAGTCAGGAAGAACTGAGTTCAAATCAGGTCTCAGACACTTACTGACTGTGTGACTTGGACAAGTCACTTAACCCAGTTTGCCTCAGTTTCTTCATCTGCAAAATGAGCTCTACTCTCTTTTCCAAGTAAATCCCAAATGATCACTAAGAGTCAGTCATGACTCAACAATAACAAACAACAATAACAACAAAAGTATCCTTGGACAGAGAACTGTTCAGGACGGAGGAAAGGACCTTGAGGAACTGGCCAGGGAACACCACATAGGTTGGGTTTTACCAGAGGCCAGGAGCCAAAACATCCATTTGAGAAAGGGGATTGAGCCTGTCCTCAGAGCTCGGGAGCTCCTGGACAAGATTTGTGCCTGATGTCAGGAACCAGATTGCTTAGCCCCAAGACAAGGAACCAAGGGCAGGCCTCCTGTAGGATGGAGCCAGCATCTTATGTGACAGATCACATTAGACCTGGGATGCCTGGGTGATGTCATAGGAATGTGGGCTCACAGATGTCAGGCTGGAAGGGAACTTGCATGCCATGCCATGGTGCTGTCCCCAGTGCCCCCAGCATTACTCTGTGGTACCTGCTATACCATTCCAAGTGTCCATAGATGTATGGTGAGAGAATTGCCTATATAACTAAGGCAGCATCTATAGTACCCTGGAAACTTTCCAATGGAGCATCAAATTAACTTTGTCAGAGGAGTCCAGGTAGACAACGAAGAACTCTCTTTCCCAGATGATTCTCTCTTTTCAGACTGAATAAATTTGTTAGGTTTTGACTAATTTGCACTTTCTCCTGAACTTGGTGTGGTTTTTAGTGGAAAGAAAAAAAAATCCAGTCAACATGGCTGTATCCTCCCTGATTATTTCCTTTGCATGTATTTTAACCCACGGCTCATTTTTTCCATGAGTAATAGGGCCAAACGTTTCAGTGACAACCCAGTGAAATAAAAATCAAATCCCAGCTGTCAGTTTGGAAAATTGCTAAAAAGAACTTATATCGTTTTTACTGTTACAGCCAGAAACGGTATGTAGTCAACATAGTAGGTGCTCAGAAAATAGTTCTTGAAGGAATAAATACAAGCATAAGCCATTTTTAACTGTCTTAGCTTGAAGAGACTGGAGTAACACCAGTGAAAGGGTCTGTGCCTATGGCAGGGGCTCTTAACCTGGACACGCTGAATAGATTTTAAGGGGTCTATGAACTTGGATGGGGAAAAAGATTGCATGTTTATTTTCACTCACATTTGGTTTCCTTTGTAATACTATGTATTTTGTTTTATGCATTTCAAAACATCATTCTGAGAAGGGGTCCATAGTTTTTTCACTAAGCTCCCAGAGGAGTTCATGACATAAAGACAAAGAACTTTTGACCTAAAGTTAGGTGTAGGTCCCCCAAGGAAAGAATTATATAGAGTAATTCAACAACAATCCAAAAAACCACATTTTATTAAGGGTTGGAGGAGGCAGAGGGGGAATAATGTGTATATAAATAAATAAATACAAAGCAGGTTCAGGAAGGGATTAACAACCGGGAGCATCAGGAAAATTCTGTAAGAAATGAAAGTAAGGAGGGAGAGTCTTCCATGCATGAAGGACAGGCTATGGAAAAGTAGGAAATGGAATATAATGTATAGAAAGCCAAGAATCTGAGGGACTAGAATATAAGTAATGCATATCTTTGGAGACATCTAGGTGGCTTGGTAGGTGGAGCACTAGACTTGGAGTGAGGAAGGCCAGAATTCAAATGTGGCCTCAGACACTTGTAAGCTGTGTGACCTTGGACAAGTCACTTAACTTTTGTTTGCCTTAATCCACTGGACAAAGAAATGGCAAACCATTCTGGTATCTTTGCCCAGAAAACGCCATAGTATTGCTGCACTATGGTCCATGGGATCATGAAGAGTCAAATACAACTGAACAACAATGCACATCTTTAGTATAATTTTCTTTATATATCCAGGAGTGTGTGGGCAAATGTTTTAACAACTATTTCTCAAAAAAAATGTACAGCACAGCATACTTTTATTTTTTAATAGCATTTTATTTTTTCCCTAGTTACATGTCAAAACAATTTTAGCATTCATTTTTATAAGATTTTGAGTTCCAAATTTTTCTTCCTCCCTCTCTCCCCTCCCTCTCCTGAAAATGGTTGGCAGTTTTATATAGTTTATATGTGTGCTATCATGTAAAAATATTTCCACGTTAGTCACAGCTATGAAAGAAAAAACACATCAAGAGAAAAAAACATGAGAAAGGATAAAGTAAGTGAAAAAAATATGCATCCATTTGCATGCAGGGTCAATCTGCTCTTTGTCTGGATAGCATTTTCCTTTTTGAGTCCTTTGTACTTGTCTTTGATCACTGTGTTGCTGAGAAGAGCTGAGTCATTCATGGTTGATCATTACACAATGTTCCTGATACTGTGTACAATGTTTTCCTGGTTCTTCTCATTTTGCTTTGTATCAGTTCATACAATTTTTTCCAGGTTTTTCTGAATTCTGCCTGTTTATCATTTCTTATTACACAGTAGTATTCCATTACATTCATATAGCACAGTTTGTTTAGCTATTCCCTAATTTATGGGCATCCCCTCAGTTTCCAATATTTTGCCACCACAAAAAGGACTGCAATAAATACTATTGCACATGTAGGTTCTTTCCCTCCTTTTTTATGATCTCTTTGGCATATAGACCTACAGCATACTTTTAAAGTTTTAATGTGTGTTACTAACATTTTCTCTATAATTGTCTTATGTCTAGATAGTCAACAAAACAATAAATCAAGCCCAGTTTTGTAGTGTTTAACACTTTTGAAGGTAGAAATTCTCACGCTGAAAATTTAACAATCGGCTCTGTGAACCATTTTAATCTGATTTCAGCATAACCTTGCATATCCTTCTGCATGTATCCATATTAGGCCACTCATGATATCCACTGAACAATTTCAATATGAAGCTGACTTTTCTCTGGTACTTGTTTTGCTAGCTTCATTCAGTGGGACCGGATAAAGTTGTTTTGGTTTTGACTCTCAAAAGGTCAGTCCTATTTAAAGTCTGTTGGTAGGCATCGTCCATTAAGTGGATTTTATTAAATTGGTAGTCAGGTCTTATTACTCAGTGACAACAGCCTGCATCTAGAAGACAGTTGCTAACTTATCCCCAGTTTATTGTTGTCTATACCTTGAATTGCTTAAAATGGTCCTCAGAGTCTAGCCTCTAAAAAGATTTAGAAAAATGTTGTTAGAATATCATTTCTGTGATTGATACTATATTTTTCATGTGTTTTAAAATGATTATAATTCATCAAACTAAAATATATGAAACCTTTTGAATGTTAGGACATTGGAAATATAGCAGTATGTTTTGGGAAATATGAAACAGAATGCCAGTACAAAGAAGGAAAATGGGGTTGTTCAAGTAGCTGAGAAGAAAAACAAGCTAATTATGTGGCATATGCTATTTAAATAGTTACTCTGCTAATTAATTGTGGGTTAAAAAACAAACTCAATAGATTCAAATGCTAATTCTATAGAAGAATTGGACCTTTTAATTCCTCTTTGGCAAAAAATGCAAATAACAGATGCATTGTCTCCTACTGGTACCAAGCTGCCTGTTTACAGCATGTATCTGCTCCAGGTGTGTTATGAAATAGATTAACCTTTTAAAAAAGAATGAATATTAAAGTTTTATTATCACATTTAAGCGTTATGTAGTAATAGCAAGGCAAGATGATAAATGTTACAGTTTTTAAGTAATAAATTTTGCATTTGAGACCACTACTCTGGACTGTCCCATAATCAGTAGATTTCCACCCTAGAGGATAGCCCAGGAGGGGTGCTGGGTAGTTTTATAAACACTGAGTGTTTTTCCATCAAATCTGTTAAAGACACTGACCAGGGTTTTCTGCCAGATCTGTTAAAGGCCATTTCTCTTTAGCCAGTGATCTTTTTTTGGCAAAGAACAATAGAACACTTGGCTGGCTGAACTCCACTGAATAAATAGAAAATTTTGTTACAAGAGAAAGTGAAAGAGATATTTAGTGAGAAACAAGTTTGTTGACTTTCTAGGAAATTTCAGGCCCAATGATAGATGTAGAAATCCAATAGAAACACTTCTATAAATTGAGAATATAATCCTTAGCTGTTATCCTTAAATAGCTAGCAATTGCCCTAAGACATCTGTATTCTTATAAAGATGATGGAATTAGATTACCCCTCCTGGTCCCAGCAAGCTCTGCTGTGATGGATGCCATGACACTTTGCTGGATCTAAAACACAGAAAGGTGGAGGGAGAGAGGTAGGTGAAGGGTAGGTGAAGGAGAGGGAGAAAAGGGAACAAGGAGCTGTATGTGGGTATCTGATTTCTCCTGTCCACTGTGGCCAACTGCTGCTTAACGTTCCTGAGAAAGGATGAAGGCAGAGGCAGCTATGTGGCACTGTGAATAGAATGCCAGGTTTGGATTCAGGAAGACCCGGGTTAAAATCCAGCCTCAGTCACTTAATAGTTGTGTGACTTTGGACGCATCACTTAACCCAGTTTGCCTCCATTTCCTCATCTCTAAAATGAGCTGGAGAAATAAATTGTAAACCATCCCAGCATCTTGTCCAAGAAAACCCCAAAAGGGGTCACAAAGAGTTGGATATGACTGAAAAAATGACCAAGCAGTAAAACACAGGTTGCTTCAGTCTATACTAGATACATAATAGAATGCTCATCCCTATTTCTTAGAACCTTTATTTCTTAGATCTTAAGTCTCAGGATTGGAAACAACATTCTAAACACCTTCTACATCCCAAGCTTTAGGGTAGATCTGATGGAGAGCTGGAAGCATCTTGCCACTTTCAATCGATGAGTCAATTAAAATCTAGAATAGGGGTAGGGAAACTGTGGCTTCAAGGCCACATGTGGCCCTCTAGCTCCTCACTTGTGGCCCTTTAACTTAATCTAAATTTCACTGAACAAATCCCCTTAATAAAAGGATTTGTTCCATAAAACTTGTACTCAGTCAAGAAGCTGCATCCAAGGACCTCGAGGCCACAGGTTCTCCACTCCTGATCTAGAAGAACCCAGCCTATCAGTAACAAAGTGTCCTCCTCACATTACCTATCTGACCACATGCTCACTTTTCCCCACATTTACACATTACTTGGAGCCTGGTGAACAAAGGGGAGACAATTATAAGAATAAGACAACTTATTCCAAACAGCTAGAAAGTAACAAGAGATCAGTTGCAATTATGATAATGCTGAGAATGACTGAAAGCAGGTTCTTTCAGGAGTTTCCTGGATTACAAGAAAGAGGACTGTTGTCACTCTTGCTTTTTTTTTTCTTTTTAGAGGGCAATTGGGGTTAAGTGACTTGCCCAAGGTCACAGGCTAGTTTTTGTGTCAAGTGTCTGAGGCCAGATTTGAACTCAGCTCCTCCTGACTCCAGGGCCGGTGCTCTATTCACTCTGCCATCTAGCCACCCCAACTGTTGTCACTCTTTAGGAGGAAGGATTACAATGGTTTCTTCCAGACTTATAGACTTAACGCCTAATGTAAGCAGTGCTTTTTCTCGAAGTTGCAGAACATTAGATCTGGACGGGACCACAGTGGTTATCTAACCCAACTCCTTTGCCTTTAAAAGATGAAGATACTGAAACCCAGAACTTTCCTGAGTTCACACACACTTAAATACACTGTTATTGTAGACCTCCTTGGAATTAACTGAGGGAGCTTTCCTTGTCAGTAGCTACTTTCTATGTTCTGAGAGCAAGTAAAAATATGAGCAATGTAGGACTTTTTTTATTCAGCATAGATGTGAATAAAGAATATAATTTTTTTCTTCCCGATATTACCCCAGATTTGCTATGCTCATTCTCAGTACTTTAGAGTTGTTTGGGGGCTATAGTAACAGTTATTATTCTGTCTTTGCCACAGGTAATTTGCTAAGTAATCTCAATCTTGGAGTTACAGTAACAGTATTATTTTACCCAAGTATCTTTCACAGCAGTGCACATCTTACTCTTGACAAGTTAAACCATTCTTTCAGTATTGTGAAGACCCCGACAACTCCCCATGCTCTCATGGTTAACATTCGGAGAATTGTTCTTCCTTCACAGATTTACTCTTTTCTCCAATGAAAAGATTTCCAAAGAGCAGAGGTAACAACTATCTTTTCAAACAGAGGCATTTTCAAAGTAAAGGCATTCCCAAGAAATACTTCTGCAACTGTATGTCCAGCTTATAGCCATATGCTTAGCCATTGATAGCTAAACAGCCTTTCCTTACGATTGGGTACACACTTCCTAGGAAATGATTTGTGACTGTCCATTCTCTTTGAATGAAGGGACTGGATTTTATACCTTTCTTTTGTCCCCCACAAAGCTCAGAACAGTGAGCTCAAAGGAATAGGCTTGTTGAATAAATGAACGAGTGAATGACATTTCTGAGTATGTGATGCTGTAAATCTGGATAACAGGTACTTTCTCAACAACTCTTACTACTTAAATGATTTTTGAATGAATTCAATAGTGTACAGTTTGATCAACAGGTATAGTTCCTGAGTTCCTCTTATATTTTTACTACTAGTACTTATCAGGAAGTTGGCATAAGGTATCTGCTAGGTATTCAAGAAATATGTTTGCAAACAGAGCCATAACTGCCCTACTAAGGCATTTGGGAATATACTGCCACTTGGGACTGCCAAGGCTCATCATGAACATTGCTCCTTTCTGCCCCCTATGTTGATTCCATGAGTTTTCTGCACCTGTAACTATTACTCAGACCTCTTTACATCTTATCTTGCAAGGGACCAAGGTTTATGACCTACTTTCAAGAGGAAACATTTCCTTTGAGGTGAACCAGCTCTTCCATAACAAACTGAGTTGCCCCCTCTCATAAGATTGCCAAATGCCACCATAATGGACTATTAAAATACTGATGGTTTCTCACATGAAATGTGAGCAGCATCCTATTTCCTTTAAATTAAAAAAAATGGAACATTGTTTATTTTGTCAATAGATACTTCTTATCTGTAATAAGAAATATTTATCTGTCTTATTTTAATATTATCCAAATGCAAACTTTGTGTCTTTAGAGGCACAAATTCATGTCAAAGACAAGTAGCCTAAACCAGGCAGTATCATCATTGACCATCTCTGTTTGCTTTTCATTTTCTCTCTCTGATTAAGCTTGCCATTTATATTAGCCCTAGACAATGAATGTACATGAATGAATGTACAAAAAAATAATTTCCCAGAGGTTTAGTCACTGTGCTCCACTTCTCTGCTCTGTTCCCCACCTGCTCATCTCTTTTTCTGTGTGCAGATTTCCTATTGACTTCAAGTTGTGTGAAGATAAAGGTGTGGGGTGGGGGTGAACACAGTGCTGTTGAGGATAAAGAATATTAACCTTCTCTAAAGCCTCTGGTGTTCCTAGAGAGCATAGGAAAGAAAATATTTGTTTCATATACTAGTGATTCATATTTATGGTCTTCCCCTCTTCCTCTTTTCACATTTATATTTCAAGTTAATGTAGAAAAAAACTAGGAATGGGTAAGGATATGTTTCTAATTTTTGCAGTGGGAGCCCTGCACAAAACTGGCGCTGAATAATGCCTGCTGTTTACATCAAGGTGGCATCTCAGCTTTTTCCTGTGTCTAAGGGAAGCAGAGGGTGGGGAGGCAGAATGTGAGAGGATTCATAGGAGCACAGATCCAACTCAAAGCACCTCAACTCTGCCATTTTACATGTACTATCACTGAGGCTTAGAGATGTTAGCTTGACCAAGTTCACAGATACATATATCAGAGGTAGGATTTGATTGCAGATCCTTGATTCTAAAACCAATATGTTTATTCCCCCACTGTAGTAAACTACCATTTGTGCAAATCTGGTATATAATGAACTGCTCCTTAAAGGAAATCTATTTAACTTTTATAAAGGAAAATTTAAGGGCATATAGCATCTGCCTTCTCTAGCCTCAAAAGGCTCTCTCCTGTGACATGGTTTAGCTGTTCAAAGACCATTAAATAAAGCTAAAAAATGGGGGAAAAAAGGATACATTTGCTTTAGAGATAAGTTATTCGAATATTTCTGATAGCTTTTGCTACTTCAACACATCGGTGTGGGCACTCCCTCTACCAACCAACACAGATTGTAACCCCTCCAAGACTTGGCAGATGATTTTTCAGAGCTGACTTTCCAAATTTATCTCACTGCTACCAACCTGGTAAGGAGCCTCTCTAAATTGTGTAAAAAAACATACTGTCGATTGGCAGGTCATGATCTTTTCAACCTGGAAGGACTTTCCTAAACTGTGTTTTGTGAACGTTAAATTTAAGGTAATTCAGCAATTGTTCACTAGGCATTTACTATATACAAGGCTCCGTGCTAGTGTTGGTTGCATGGCTATAGCATGAGAAAAGAGAAAGATATCGGGACTTTTAGTAAGTAGTAAGAGCTATATGAGTTCATGGTGTGATTTGGAAACTGAGAAGCCTAATGTTATCATAGTGTCCAGTGAGCAGTCAAGAATAAGGAAGTGATTGTCTCCACTCTGCCCTGTCCTGTTCAGACCACACTAGCAGTATTATGTCTCAGTTTGTGCATTATTTTTGAGGAGATTGAAAAGTTAGAAGTTATCTGGAGGAAGAAAATCAGGATGGTAACCAGCCATATAAGTAGCGGTTTAAATGGGCATGTTTAACCAGGGCAGGAGAAAATTTAAGAAGGATGTGATAGCTGTCCTCACTCATCCAAAGCACTATGCTGGTTGGCACCAAAAGGCAAAATAGGAGCCGTAGGAGAGGTTTAAAAAATTTAGGCTTGGTGAAAAGAAAACTTGTCAAAAAATCCAAGTAGTATGGTTTCTTTGGAAGGCAGTGAGTTCTGTTTCATTAGGAACACTGAAGGGCTGAATGACTACATTTCAGGTATATTATAGAGAGGATTCTTGTTCAAATGTGGGTTGTTACAGATGACCATGGGGATCCTCTTCAACTCTGAAGTTTTGTGACTTTGTGATTCTGTGGTCCTAGCTAATGGACACACATTCCTCTCTGGAGACTGTATTTGAAATCTTTTTAATTTGGTAAGCCCTGCCAGAATTTGGGCTCTGTGAACTTAAACTTGGAGAACCCAGGCATCAAGAAAAGAGGACATTAATGTAACGGTTTTTCAAATATTTGAAGACGATGGGTCATTTTCTTCCCTTCTTCTAAACATCCCTAGCTCCTTGATCCAGTCTTCTTATGTCAACCATTGTGGTTGCTATTATCTGGATTTGTGGTAGATTGCCAACATCCTGTCTAAAATACGGCACTCAGAAGTGAGGAAAACTCTCTGGATGTAGTCCCTCCCTGGGACAGCCAAACCACTTCCTGTCTTGTGAACACTACACTCATATTAGTACAGCCTAAATGTACATTATCTTTATTGACCACACATCCCACATTGCTGTCTGGTAGTGAGCCTGCATCTCTGGGCCTTGTCCAGAACTTCTTTCTAGCCACATCTTCACTGTCTTGTCTTTGGGCAATTGATTGGAACTGAATGTAAAAATCTGCATTGAGTCCAATAGATTCCATCTTGTTAGGCTTAGCCTTCCATCAACAATCCATTGTGATGTCATGTAGCAGTGTGAAGATGACCCTGAATGCTCAAAGGCTGTTATAAAGGAGCACGATAGTATGGCTAGAAAGGTACTGAATGTGAACCTAGGCATGGGCTGTGTGTCTGTTGCCCAGAGACCAGCTTAGAAAAGTGTAGAGAAGCTTGCCACCAAATTTGGTGATGAAGTTTTCAGTCACTGCAACTCTCAATGACTTGTAAAAGGATTCTATTCTACATTTATGAAGGGAATAACCATAGTGACTCAATTAGAGACCCTGCCTCCTATTTTTTTGACCCAACCTTGAATTCACTGCTATAAGAAATTACCAGTGAGGAAAGTCACTTTTCCAGCTCAGGTCAGCATCTACTCTTCAAGCTTTGAGAGTTGCCTGAGGTGTTGAGAAGTGACTTGGTCAGGGTCACACAAGACCCAGGTTTTTCTTCCTTCAAGGCCAACTGTCTAACCACATACTATACGGACTCTTATCTTGCTTATGTTTAATTTTGTTTTTTCAGCTGTTTTAGTCATTTCTTACTCTTGATCATGTCTGACTCTTAATGACCCATTTTGGGTTTTCTTGGCAAAGATACTGGAGTGCTTTGCCATTTCCTTCTCCAGCTCATTTGATGGATGAGGAAACTGAGGTAAACAGTTAAGTGACTTGTCTAGGGTCACATAGCTACTAAATGTCTGAGGGTGGATTGAACTCATGAAGAAGAGCCCAGTGCTCTATCCACTCTGCACCACCTAGCTCTACCTAGCTATGTTTATATAGGGCTCTCTAAGGTTTACCTAGCATTTTCCTCAGAATAATCCCACAAACAAGGTATGTGGTATAAAAACTCCCATTTTACAGGTAATAAAAGTGAGGCTCAGAGAGTTTAGATGGTATTACTTTGTATATATTAGGCTTTACTAAGCCCTGGTTATTCAAAGACAAACACAAAACAGTCTTGGACCTCCAGGGGATTATATATTAATTAATGAGACAACATATATGTATAAAAGTAGATGCTGAATATACACAAAATGAATGAGAGGTAGTTTGGGGAGGGAGTTGTATGTGGAGGGGACCAGGAAATCATTCATTCATTCATTCATTCATTCATTCATTCATCAAATTAAATTTATTTTTAGTTCTCACATTCACTTCCATAAGTTTTACATTTTCTCCGCCTCCCTTTCGTTTCCCTTCCCCAAAACGGCATGCAATCCGATATAGGCTGTATCTATAATACATTCTTATTAGGCACATTTTCACATTAGTCGTTTTGTATAGAAGAATTATAACGAATGGGAGGAACCACAAGAAAGAAAAAACAACAAAAAAAAAGAGAGTAAGTAGTCTGCTTTGATCAGCATTCAGACTCCATATCTTTCTCTGGATGTGGATGGCATTTTCCATCATGAGTCCTTTGGAATTGCTTTAGGTTCTTGCATTGTGGAGAAGAGCTAAGTCTATCAAAGTCAGTCATCACACAGTGTGGCTATTACAGTATACATTGTGCTCCTGCATCAGTTTATATAAGTCTTTCCAGGTTTTTCTGAAGTCTGCCTGCTCATCATTTCTTATGGGGGTAAATGATTTATTTAGAAGATAGGCAGCTAGTTGATTCAGTGAATGACTGAATTGCATTGGGCATAGTCAGGAAAACCTGAGTTCAAAAAATCCAGTCTCAGACACTTACTAGCTACATATCCCTGGTGCAAGTCACTTAGACCTTTTTGCCTCAGTTCCTCATCTGTAAAATAGGAATGATAATATCGCCTACCTCCCCACCTCCCCCAGTGTCCTTGAGAGGATCAAAAGAGATGTTATTTGTAAAGTGCTCAGCACAACCCCTATCACTACTCCTTGAAAGAAAACAAGGATTTCCAGATGGAAGTTAAGGAAAGAGAACATTCTAGGCCATGTAATGTTAATGGGATAGGAAGATCTTCCATAACCATTAATAGGCCCAAATGACCACATGTGTCCCCTTTTCCCTCCCAGGTCTAAAGGCACACAAGTATTTCAATCACAGATGTCTTGCTGCTTTCACAGCTGTGATATGTCCCAAGTCACATAGAGCCCATTGGGAGAGGAACTTGCCTAAGGAGGAAGAGCTTGCTTAGGGGGAAACTTGCTTATAGGAAGGTTTTCACACCTTTTGGTACTAAGCTAATTAGATACTGAGTCAGGAGAGTTGTGATGCCTTCTGGCTCTGAGCCTATTCCCTGGACTGGACTCTGAGTAGCCATTTGTTAAGGACTCCTCCCCCCCCCTCCCCGCCACTACTTAGAGGTTTGTGCTGTCCTAGTCCACAGTGGTATATGTAGGTGGTTGTATTACTTTGTTCAGACAGTAGGAGCCCTGTCTGTTGAATCTTTGTGCCAATTTCTCTGTTTCTATTTTCTACTTATTGTAATTAAAGTAAGATTGCTGACCCATTTAAATGTCATTCCTTTAGCAAAGCACATCAAAGAACCTGTGCTGGCAGGCCTTCCTGGGTGTGCTAGGGTTCTTCCCACTACATAATCAGGGCAAAGGCATAAAGACAGAATATTGTGCATGTGAGTAGTTAGTTGGCCAGTATGACTGGACCACAGAGTATGAGGAGGCAGGAAAAATATATGAAGCTCAGAAAGATTGGAAGGGGCCAGGTTGTAACAAGGGTTAGAGACCTCCCCTCCAGGCTGACATGAAATCACTAATCAGAGCTCTTTGGGGCCGGTCAGATGCCCAGATCTAAATCCACCTAAACAGACTCCCGTCTCTCCATCTTGTCTGCAGGGCTGTTTGGAGAGAATGTGCTAAACGTCTTACTGAAATCCAGCTCTGTTATGGGCATGCTACTCCTCTGATCTATTCGTCTGAGAATTCTGTCACAAAAGGAAATGAGCTTAGTCTGCTATGACTTGTCTGTAATGATCTCATGCTGTAGGGGAGTAATCACCTCTTCCTTTTTTATGTTTTTACATTTTTTTTTTGCTTTTGGAATTGTGATTTCTTTGATGTGGGGTAATCCCAATGTAAAAACTTCCTTTACAAATTCATAGTTTCCAATGTGCATTGGCAAAGGGAGTTTTTAACAATGGGAGTACATTCCCTCTCCCCCCACCAAAAAAAAAATCACAGTTGTAATATTTGTCATCTTAAGAATATTTCTTGGAACATGGAGGGGTCAGATGACTTTTCCATGGTCACACAGCCAATATTTGGCAGAAACAATTTGAATTCAAGCCTTTCTCACTCCAAGACTAGCCCTTCATCCACTACTGTCTTTAAATTCTCACAAATACTCCTTTGATAATATATTCTCAGATTTTGCAAGGTGTCTGCATCAAACTCACTGGACTGTTTGTTGAAATATCCTAATACTTCCCTTTGCTGATAATAAGAGAAGTATTCATTTTATTCCAATGGGCCAGGAGTAGAAAACCGGGGGCCTCAAGGTCGCATGTGGCTTTCTAGGTTCTTGGGTGTAGCCTTTTGACTGAGTCAAAGTTTTACAGAACAAATCCTTTTATTAAGGGGATTTGTTCTGTGAAGTTTGGATTCTGTCAAAGGGCTGTACTTGAGGATCTCAAGGACCACTTGTGGCCTTGAAGATGCAGGTTCCCTACCCTTGCACTAGACCGTGGAAGCCACAAGTGAGAGCAATGCATGGAAGTGGCAAGAGGTAGATGTAAGTTCTTTATAATAAAAAAGTCCTCCTACCAATAAAAGTCTTCAGTATATCTCTTTATGGCAAAGAGTGACTCTTGTTGAGGGTTGCATAGGAAACTAGAGAGCTGACTCAGTGGATAGACTATTAGCTTTGAAAGTTAGGAAGACATGAATTCAACTGCTGTTCCAGACACTTTTTAGCTGTGATCATTTGAACAAGTCACTTAGCCTTTTTCAGCCTCAGTTTCCCCATTTGTTAAACAAGGGAGTTGGTCTCAGTGGCCTCCAAAGTCACATCTAGCTCAAAATCTGTGATCCCATAGACCTTCATCCTGTAGCTGTCTAATTCACATTTTTGGTTGTCTGATTTGGTGGTGGTGGTGTTTTTTGTTTGTTCTTAAACTATTCTACCATGTGTGGGTCTTTTGTTCTCAGCCAAAGGTTAGGACATTCAGTGGTGATAGAGAGAAGAGTCAGCCCTGAGGTAAGCTAGATGGGATGCCTAGATATCGAAAGTTTTGAGTCCAGCCAGTTTTCTCTCACAAATGAGCATAACTCGGCTGTGACTGCTATTATCAGAGTGAGGATCTCCCCTACACTAGCTCCTGAAACAGTCTGTATACTGGGCCACTTTGGCATAGTCCCTTAGCAGAGAGAGTGAATGGAAATACAGATACCTTTCCCAAAACTTGCAGGTGACACTTTCCAGATGGACCAAGAGGTGCCAGGAAGAGATTCAGGGCATAGAGTTTCGATGATTGTTGGGAAGTCAGGGATCCAGAGGTTCCTCCCAGCTCCCTCAGTAAGGCTGAGAATTCATCACAGTTTACATCTTTTCTGGGATGGCTCTTATAGACCATGGCAACTTCTTTCCACAGTGAAAGATGTGGATTTGGCTTCTTCTCTCAGAAATTAAATCCTCATGCACTCTGCAGACCTTGAAGAGCTGCACCCATATTGGCTTGTTTCTGTACTGTCTGTATTTAAGCTGTTTCCAGAGTTAATCCTTTTCATTTAAAATGTGGAACAAAAAAAAAGTTAACTTGACCTTTCAAAAATAAAGTTAACATTCTATTCAGAAATGGTAGTTGTTAGGTTGAACACTGCTGTTATCTAGATCCTCACATTGTCTTTCTTCTCTTATGAGAGATGGATTTTTTGCATTGGTGACGTATTGGGCAGTGTGGTGAACCCTATGGACCCCTTTTCAGAATAATGATTTTAAATATATAAGATAAGATACATGGGACTGCAAAGAAAATTTCAAAAAACTCAGATGTAATTATTTTTTCTACCCAAGTCCACTGAACCCCTGAAACCTATCTACTGACCAAAGGATCTGGGGACCCCAGGTTAAGAAACCCTGTTATAAGAGAAGGAAAGGCAAGAGAGATGGAATGAAAACCCAGTTCTCCTGTGTGCTGACAGTTGGCACACATCCTCCAACTCCAGAAGAAAAAAGACTAAAAAAGCTTTCCATCAAGCCCCACCAAACATTAAATAGCAACAATGTGCCAAATAGCCTTTGCTTCTTTCATCCTCAGATGACTTCACAGGCCACTGCAAGTAAGTTTAGGTCCTAGGGTTTCTGTTTTAAAAAATTAAGTACAGTGTTATTTTTAATGTAATAAGAAAATGTAGAAATCAAGATTTATGCAATAGTAATTTGTGCTGGGACAAATTTTATCGTTTTTCTTGTAAGGTCTCAGTGTGAATTTTTTCTCCTGTGATGGTTACAGAGCCAAATCCATTAAAATCATGTTAAAGGTATTAGCATGGAAACGGGGAAGGAAGAGAGAGCAAAACTAAGACATGACCCATAGGTAGGTATGTAGGTGTCCGTGAGTATTGTTGCATCTTTTTTTTTTCTTTTTGGAGGGCAAGGCAATTGCCCAAGGTCACATAGCTAGTAAGTGTTAAGTGTCTGAGGCTGGATTTGAACTCAGGTCCTCCTGACTTCAGGGCTGGTGCTCTGTTCACTGTGCCACCTAGCCTCCCATAGTATTCTTGCACCTTTAAGAATATAGTATTACAAGATCATAGATTTGGAAGGAAACTAAAGCACAAAGGTTAACTGACTTGCCCAGGGTCATACAGCTATTAAGTGTCTGAGGCAAAATTAGAATCCATGTTTTCCTTACCCCAAGTCCCATGCCCTATTCACTACACTAAGAAGGCTTGCAATAATAGTAAGTTCCTCATGAGTGGACTATGAGTACATGGGTATATACTATGAGAATATGCATAATTACCATCTCTCGGACCATGAACTATAGGTATTAAGGAAAAATTAGACCTGAGCTACCCGGCATAGACCCAAGAGACTGGGGGATGAGCACCACTTTTAGGACTAGTTCTAAGGGATCTGGACAAAAGCTGTATTGTCAACTTGGGCAAGGATCCCTCTGTCACTTGATTAACTGTGCTAAATATTCCCACCATTGAAAGGGTTATCTCTTCTAACCTACTCCCAACTTTTGGAGGACCTTCAGAAATTTCAATTAACTATAAACATTAAGGAATAGATAAGTGTTAAGAATCACTAATGTAATTGAAGATGGCCAGAGAAGGTTCTTTAAATATATTCATTGGTGGTTGTTATTGGGGTGAGAGGGAAGACTTGATAGTGGGGGAAGCAAGGAGAGTAATGTAGTTAAAGATATAGCGGATAAGAAGCACAATCTAGCCCCCAGGATGAGTAACTGCAGTACATTTTTTAGAAAGTCAATGTGGCATAGTGGAAGGGCTAGCCTTGGAACCAGAAAGACCTGGGTTCAAGGCCTCAGACACAAACTGGTTCTACAACCTTGGATAAGTAACTTAACCTCTTAATGCCTTAGGCAACTCTATACAACTATAAGTTAAAGATGAATTACTGATCATCATCATTCTATGCTGATGAAATAACAAGTCCAGACCCAAGCCAAATAATATTTAATTCATTAAGTCCAAGAGTGTTGGGGTAATTTCTCTTACTGAGCACCTCCTGTGTAATAAGCCTTATTAGCTTAAAAATGTTAAAGGCTTTAACATAGTGCTTTTGGGACTCTGCATACAGTTTTGTTGGGAAATAATTAATATAAGCAAATAGAACACTGTAGGAGCATAATAATAACAATGATGACGATGATGATGATGATGATGACGAAGGTGACGATGAGGATGATGATGAAGATGATGACTATGACAGAGGCAGCTAGGTGGTACAATGGATAGACCACCAGACCAGGAAGACCTGAATTCAAATATGGCCTTAAACGGTTACTAGGTATATGACTCTGACCAAATCACTTGACCCTGATTGCCTCCTCCCTCAAAAACAAAATAAAATTAATAATATTGGCTTAATTGGATGTAACATTGTAAAAGATTCACAGAGCCTTTTACAAGGATCATTTCATTTGGTCTTCACCACAGTCCTATCAGGTAGTCTAAGAGGGGTTAAGTAATTTGCCTCAGGTTACACAACACATAAGCATTTGAGTAAGAATTTGAACTTAGTTCTTGCTCGTCCTAAGTCCAACATAGTCTTCATTGCCATGCTGCCTCATGTTTGCTTGTTGATTGCTTCAAGAAATATTATCAGATGAAATACAAATGTTCAAAAATATAATAGAAATTATCCATAAATTGCTGGGAAAGATAGCATGATATAGTGGGAAAAGAGCTAGACTTGGTCAAGGGCTTCAAGTTTATTATTCAGAGTTATTACAATAACTCTGACCGTTTTTAACTCTATGACCGTTGTAACCTCATTGAGCCTTGGCTTGCTCATATGGAAAATTAGAATAATGATGCTTCCTATGTTATAGCATGGGTTTGAGGAAAAAGCTTTAGGAAATCCTGAAGTGCTATCACAGAATTTGGAGGAACCTCATAGGTTATATGGTTCTATCCTAACTTGAGCAAGAATTCCTGAGTCCTCTAATGAAAGACAACCAAATACCTCTTAAAGCATTCCATTTCACTCCTACGTGATTTAAATTGTTAGGAAGTCTCTTCTAATATTGAACCTAAATCTGTCTCTTTTAACTTTGATGCATTGCTCCAAATAGAATAAACTAATTCCTTCCTCACAACCTTGTTCAATTTTGTATGATTCTTTGTGACCTATGTCCATGGAGTTTTCTTGGTAAAGATATTGAAGTGCCTTGCCCTTTCCTTCACCAGTGTGACCCCATTTTATAGATTAGGAACTGAGACAAATGGGGTTAAGTGACTTGCTCAGGGTCACATAGGTAGTAAATGTCTAAGACCGGATTTGAACTCAGATCTAATGTAGTACTCTATCTACTGTACCACTTGGCTGCCTCTTCCACCTTTTCCAGTCATCTTCTGTCCCTTCCTCTTGGTGTACTCTGTGATCCAATGACACCAGCTTCCTTGTTGTTGCTTGCACAAGATACTCCATCTCCTGACTGTACTTTTTCATTGGATGTCTGCCATGACTGGTATGTTTGCCCTCTCATCTCTGACTCTTAGCTTCCCTAATTTCCTTCAACTTTGAGCAAAAATCCAACCTTGTGCAAGAAGACTTCCCCAGTCCTCCATAATGCCAATGCTTTCCCTCTGAAATGATCTCCAACTTTTGTTGTGTTTATCTTCTTTGCACAATAGTTATTAAAATTTTATGTATTTCATTCAAATTATGAATTTCAAATTATGTATTTCAGATTCAAATTATGTATTTCATCTCAAATATTTCCCAATTACATGTAAAAACATTTAACAATCACATTTTTAAAATGTTGAGCTCCAAATTCTCTCACTCATTCCCATCCTTCCCATACCTTGAGAAAGCAAGCAAATTGATTTCAGTTATACATATGAGGTGATACAAAACATATTTTCATGTTAGCCATGTAACAAAAAAAACATGAATCAATAAAAATGTATTTTTAAAGTCATGTGTCAGTCTACAGTCAAGAGTTCATTGCTTCTCCGAAGTCTTGCTTGAAATCTTTTGTTGTCACTGGTTTGCTGAATTACATTATACAAAAGTCACTGGGCCTATGTGACCACAGATACTCACAATTACATGTAATAATAAATTACTCTCTTAAAAGGAAATTGATGAAGTATAATGGTTTGAAGTATCTCTGTAGAGAAGTAGTTGGGAATTACAAGGCTCAATTCATCCATACATAGTTTCTTTATGACTCTAAGTCAGAAAAGGTATGAAAAGTAGTTGGGTTACTTACAGAGGCTGAGGCTGTGTGATTCTGAAACATCTGGATGAAAGATGAAAAATTCAGTTGATCATAGCAATGCTTAGTGCAAAACATATTTCATGTGGGTATTTGGAAATATCTGGATGATTTACTATATTTGATGCTTTTCATCCACATATTTACAGTTGTATGCTCAAAAAAAAAGTTAGCAAAGTACTATAAGGTACTTTTCTTATGTTATTTCATTTGATCCTTGCAACAACCCTGTAAAATAAATGCAACTATTCTCCCCCACTTTTGCTGCTGTTCAGCTATTTCACATGTGCCCGACTCTTCATGATGCCATTTGGGGTTTTCTTTGCAAAGATATTGGAATGGTTTGCCATTTCTTTCTTCAGCTCATTTTACAGATGAGGAACTGAGACAAAGAGGGTGAAGCGACTTTTCCCACAGTTAGTTTGAGGCCAGGTTTGAACTCAGGAAGATGAGTCTTCCTGATTTTAGGTCCATCACTCTATGCATTGTATTACCTAACTGCTCTCACTTTAAAGATGATTTAAAGATGAGCCTCAGCAAACGGTAAGGGACTTACTCAGAGTCGTATATCAAGCCAGTATCTGAGACAATATTTGAATTCAGTTCTTCTTGATCCAAATCAGAAAGCTTAATATATTATATGCGTTATGCCACCTAAGAACAAAAGATTTTCTTCTTAGAATGCACTTCCTGCCTTGGAGAACTCGCGTCACCATAAATTATTACACATTTCTGTTCATTGCAATATTCTTCTAAATAATCCTTTTTCTATGCCACTTCTTCCCAACATGTCATGTGCATTACCTTCAGATTACTTCAGGATGTTGGATCTGTGATTTCACTGTTATATGTGCCCTCTCCAGTAACACACACGGCGACCTATAAAATCCCTTCTGACCCTCTCCAGCTCTTGTCCAGGTCCTTCCGTGTGTTCCTCATGGAGTTGGGGATTACCACCTAGACCTCTTGCTGCTGACCAGTTTGCACTGTTTGACTCACGTTGTGCTCTTACTCAGAAGACGTCAGTAGTTCCCCAGGTATCTGTCTGCAGGATACCTCGCTGGTTTGGCATTGAAGACCTTCAGCAGCCTGTCCTTCCTCTGCACTTCTTGCCTGGTAAGAACATTCTATTTCAACCAGGTTGGTCTACTCAGTGTGTAATAAACTTGTCATACTTCTTTTATGTTATGCTCATGATATCTCCCTTATTTAGGGCAGCTAAATGGCATAATAGAGCACTGAGCTTGGAGTCAGGAAGACTTGAGTTCAAATCCAGTCTCTGCCTTACTAGCCATGTGACCCAGGGCAAGATACTTAACCCTATTTGCCCCAGTTTCCTCATTTATAAAATGAGCTGGAGAAGGAAATGGCAAACTGCTCCAGTATCTTTGCCAAGAAAAGCCCAAATGAGGTCATGAAGAGTCAGATACGTCTAAAACAACTTTACCACAACAACGTTTCCTCTGCTTAGAATGCCTTTCCCCTTTCTTGTTCCTTTTCCACATCTGAGCCATTTTTTAGGGTCTAGCTTAAGCCTTCTATCTTCAATGAAACCATCTCAGCACCCTTCAGTCTCTGTGTTTCTGTTCTCTGGTGGTGCTTATTACATATATCTGACATTTTATCACTTAATCATCGACTTGTCTCCTTTATCACATGTGTATGGCTTGTCTAGGACAAATTCGTTAGGACCCTCTTGTACACATGTAACTTTCTGTTTCCAACACAGCGTTCAGACCATTGCGGGGATGCAAGAAATCCCAGTTGAGTTGAATCAAATGTGTTCAGTTGCTGGTTTAGACCTTTTATTTTCCCCAATAATAGAAGTATCATCTCATATGGTAAACACATTATATGCTTGTTCTAGCAATTTCTGACCTGCTGTCCAATAAAAGTGCTTTAAGATGCAGATCACATTTTGTATTCTGCTTTAAAGATAACGTTGACAGAGATTTCTGCTTAAGCATGTATAGTTATCTTTGCTTTTTAAAAATGATTGATTTTGAACTAGTTGTGGATTGTGATACCAACTTTTATATCCATTTCTTGGGCCTCTTCCTGGGCACATGAAGATTACTTTGGAAATGAGACATGTCTTAACCAGCCACTGAAACATCTTGTGAGAAAGAAAGTTGCCAGTGTAAATACTTCATATGAAAGACTTGTGAAAAATGAAAATATAGGTCTCCAAGTTTTCCACAAGTTTGTGACGGAAGCCAAAAGGCTTCCAGGCCATGGAACTTTTAAAAAATCTTCTGTTCCATGCAATGTCAGAGTCAGATGGCTTCCCTAGCATATGTGAATATATTTTATCAAGATTCTGCAACCATTTTGTGGTTGCCATTCTGGAGTAAGCTTTCTGTTCCTTTCAAATAGGCATGCTTCCGAATTTGTTTTAGGAATTCTTCTGCACCTTGAGAAGACATATTTAAAAAAATAGAGCACGCAATGTTCCTATTCTTGTTTATTGCTTTATATCAGGACCAATACTGTTTTTCTGTCTTACCTTTTGTTCTAAGATCTTAGAGCGCTTTTTCTAAAACACGTTAGTACTGTTCTGTAGAGTCACAGCAAGAAGTAAAAGGTGTTATAATATCTATCATTCAGCTCCAACTTTGACCCTAGACCCTGGTCTATTTTCTTCTTATTCTGATGTCCCATATCAGTAAATGCTTTCCCCAAGTCAGGCTTATTTTCCCTTTTAGTCATTAATGGATTGTGTACTCTACCCAAGTTTGTAAAATAAGGCTGGTTTATACAGTATAGGTATAAAATTTTGAGTGCCTTATTTTCCAGGGCCCTGCTGTGTGCTGTAGTTAGAAAGACCATGGATAGCTCATGGATTGAGCATTTCAGATGCATTCACAGAGCATGAAAGAGAATAATCTAACCACCCATACTCTAAAAACATAGTAGATGAAAAATATGTTTACCTAGAACACATGCAGCTGGATGAGAAGCCTATCAATATAGTCCATTAATATGAGTCATAGTCAGGGATTGCCCATGAACAGTGAACTGAGTTCTGAATTGAGCAGGGTAAGATATAATTTGTATTACATTTGGATAAGAATACACTGCTTTCAATGATTTCCAGTTGTTTGCTGTTACAAAAACCATTTCTTTAACACCCACATATCTTGGTGATCCCATTAGTTATGAATCACACAATAACATGACCTTGGGTTAAAATGATAAATAAACCAAAGGTCAAATGAAATATGGGGGTAAGATGACTGACTGCAGTGTGTAATTAGTGGTGCCTTACACTGGACAAATGGAATAAAAGACATGATCAATAAAAGACATGATTCTGAAAAAGGAATTAAACTGCTCAAGAATCAGAGAAAAGATGGACAACCTGAGTGTGACAGTGGTATTTGGAAGATCCTAAAAAAGAGAAAGGACTGAAGGACTGTACTGCACTGGGTCGGTCCTCTGTGCAGGATTTATTTGGAAAATATGAACAAGAAATGCATGAAATTAAATGATTAAAACATGGCACTATTTCATCACTTGTCCCTTTTAAGTTTATGTATTCTAAAGCTAGGAACTGGAAAAATGTCATTTTTTTCACAGCTCATTTAAACCATAAAAATAATAAAACAGAGTTTAAAATAAGAATTATGTTCTACTTCCTTAGGTGAGATATACATCTGAGACTAATCACCTAGAGAAGTGGAGGGGGTAAAATACAGAAAATTTCAATGAATGATAAAGATTTCTTTTTTTCATATACACAAATACATAAAAAAAGAAAATGGATTTGATTGTAAAATTATATAATCCTTTCACTTTTGTTGAAGCAACCATTTCAATAAATTCTGTGCCAAAATACACCCTTGCATATGAGTAACCACAAAAGAAATAGGTTAATGTCTATTATGGCATGAGGTTTAGCCATTTAGGATTTTTAAATCTCCCTTTAAGTTGGAATCAACTTAAATGCGGGGTATACTCAGAGTGGAAAGAAACCTCTCCATCCGTCCTCTTGCCAACCTTTCCTCTTCTGACTGCGTACTTTGAACTGTTTATGTTTGTCATAGTGATGTCCTCTCTCTAATTTCTGTGTAGATAGTCTACATTTTATATACTCTTCTTCTCACCCCCACTACTATAATGGATCAATAAATGGTCTGCTTTGTATTATATCTTGTGTAAATTCTGTCTTTTTATTTTCCTATCCAAAATTACAAGCTTCATGAGGACAGTGAAAATGTCAGCCTGATCTTTGTATCTCCCCCATTTTCTAGCTCAGTACATTGTTTGGTAGAATTAATTCATAAATATTTGTTAAATGTTGAATGTTGCTAAGCCTGCCCTTCTAAATGCAAGGGATGCTAAAAGACTGGGGTGGTATCTTTTTGCTATAACTGCTATTGATTGAACCAATTCAGTTCAATTCCAAATGGATTTATAAAGCAGAGCACCCAAGTAGGCACAAGGAAGTCAAAAGGCCAGAAAAGACGAAGTCGATGCCATTGTGGAGTTCACAATCTAGCCAGATGATAAGGCATTTCAGATCCTGAAAAAAATCAACACGCATAAAATAAACTCATTATCTTTCCTCTGATCATATCCCTCTTCCACACTTGCCAATTTTTGTTCAGGGGACTGCCATGCTTACAGTTAACCAGGCTCATAACCTCAGAGGCAGTTTTGGCTCTTCTCTCTCCTTTAACTCTCATCCATCTTGTATGTAATCAGATTCCAAGTCTTGTTGGCACTGCAATTTTTTTAAAAACCCAAAACCACTAATAGTATAAAGTACTATAAGATCAGATGCGGGTAGATTGGCAGAAGCGATGGTGGAAAATTTTCCATTTCCTCCTCCCCCAAATCTGTCTATTTACATGGCTACCATGGAAGCAGCTGGTGGCAAAATGGATAGAGTACATAATAGGCCTGGAGTCAGGAAGACCTGATTTCAAATCTATGTCTTCAGCACCCTTACTAGCTCTGTGACCCTGAGCTTAACTTCTAGTCGCTTCAGCCTCCTTCACCCCCACCACACATTGGAATGTAAGCTCCTTGCGGGCCAAGGCTTTCATTTTGTCTTTGTGTTCAGGTTACCTAAGAAAGTGTTTTGCAATGTTAGAGCTCATTAAATTGTATTGGATAGCTGTACAAGTAACCATAACACAGTATAAGGTGTTAAAAACAAATGTTACATAAGACAAAGGAGGGATGATTTTCAACTGGAGAGATAAGTGATGGTTTCTTAGATAAGATTGCTTTTGAGCTGGGCATCAAAGGCTGGCAGTCGTTCTTGGAATATGGGAAGAGTGTGGACCAAGGAATAATGGTGGAGCATATAGTCGGGTTGGCAATTTTATTGGAGCATAGGTGGGTTGTGATATGAAATCATACTGGAAACTTTAAATGACACACACTCATAGAGGACCTTAACTACCATGCAGAGGAGTTTCAACTTTATTCAGTTAGTGAAATGGAGGTCCTGACAAATTCTAGGCAGAGGAGAGCAAAGCTAGGGTTATACAGGACAGGTGAGAGGGGGAGAAAAGAGAAGGAACAACAGTGATGGAAAGCTGTTGAAATAGCACCTATCGGTGGCTGATAATGATTATTGTCTAGGGACAAGGGCACTAAGACCAGAGAGCAGTAGAAGGTGCAACAAAATGCTGCAAAAATCGAAATCAATACAACTTTGGAAGTGATTAGATGTGGGAGATGAGAGAATTCAAAGAGAAAATAAAGTTTTCAAATGCACAAGACTAGGTGCTACCATGGACTTAAATGATGCCAGGAAGAGGAATGGGTTTGGAGGGGGGACATAACTGTAATTTTGAATGTATGGCGTTTGAGATGCTGGCTTGACAATTAGTGTATGAGTTGACAAGCATTTATTCAATGCTTACCATATGTCAAACACTATACTAAGAGCTAAGGACGCAACGAATGGCAAAAAAATTGTTCCTGTCCTGGAGGTGTTCTCTTATTCCAGTGGGGAATGTGATGTGTAAATAACAATGCTTATTTAAGACATACGGATTAGTGCTTCTGAGGGAAGGAACTAACCAGAGGACCATTAAGCTAGGACAGTGAGAAGCCTCCTGCAGAAAGTGGAATTTGAGCTGAGTCTGGAAGGAATCATCGCTTTGACACTCTCATGGCCCTTCTTTGTTCTTATTTTTACCTAAAACACTTCTGCTCTCCTCAGCCCTGAACAGCGATGCACCCTTGTAGTTTCACTGGTATAGAAGATTCACAGTGAAGAATCGCTTTCTTTCAAAGTAGATTATCACCTGCCCTGCCATTTATGATCTTAACAAGTTACCTGATACACTAAGAGGTTGACTTTTCCAGTGTTCCATAAGGAGCATGTCTTGGAAGTAGGACTTGAACCCAGATCTTCCTGACTGACTTTATCTACCACATTATGCTTCTGTATGTATGTGTGTATGTGTAGGTATGTAGGGATGTGTATATCTCTCTGTCTCTCTCTGTTCCTGTCTCTCTGTCTCTCTTTCTGTGTGTGTCTCTCTCTGTCTCTCTCTCTGTCTCTGTCTCTCTCCATATCCATACCCTTATCCGTATCTGTATCTATCTCTATCTCTGTCTCTGTCTCTGTCTCTGTCTCTGTCTCTATCTCTAGATAGATATGGATGTATATTATATATTATCTAGATATATAGATGTATATTATATAGATATACATACAAATATGTGTGTGTTTATGTGTGTATGTACATATATTTATATGTATGTATATGTATGTGTACACACACACACACACCACAGTCATTTCTTCCCAATTCAACTTCTTTCTAGGAAATATACACAAAATACAAACCATTTTCTAAAAACCTATTATGATTGCTTACTTTCTCAGTATATGTAGACTAGGGGTCTCATACCAAAAGGTAGCATTAAAGAGCACAGCTCTTAACGTGGCAGGCACAGAGGGAGATTAATGTCTTTCAACTTGCCTCTGCTCACGGATGATGGCTGAGAAATTATACAGGTGACTCAGTAATAAGGGGCAAGTTGACATTGATATGCATGGATAGCTAATGATACGTAACGACAGAAGTCATATCCAAGAATGATCTGGGGGACATGATGAAAACAAACTGGAAATGAGTCAGAAATAGGATACTGTTTGTAATAGCACAGGACATGGAGAAGAAATGGGAGGAAAGTCCTCAGTATTAGTCAGATCATGTTCCAAGAGCTGAGTCTATTTTCAACTTGAGATTCAAGGAAGATCTGAGAGAGCCCAAAGAACAGTAATAATGGCATAAGGGCAGGAAAGACTGGATTTGGAACAAGATTTAGAATCATTTATACTAGCAGTTAGTCAATAAGCATTTATTAAACACCTAAGATATGCCAGGCTCTGTGCTAAGCACTAGAGATTAAAAAAAAGGCAAAAGATAGTTCCTGCTCTCATGGAGCTCACAGTCTAGTTCAGGAGACAATTTTCAAACAACTATGTACAAATAAGATACAGCCTAGATAAATTGGAGAATAATCAACAGAGGGGAGGCACTAACATCATGGGGCATTAGGAAAGACTTCTTGCAGGAAGCTAGTTGGAACAGATATAGATTCTGGATTCTGGAAGACATGAGTTCAAATTCAGCCTCAGACACTCACTAACATGTGTGACCCTGAGCAAGTCATTTGACCTGTCTGCCTCAGTTTCCTTATCTGTAAAATGAGTATAAAAATCACACCTGCATCCTCGGATTGTTACGAGATTTAAATTAGACAATATTTGCAGTGTTGGCACTTTGCAAACATTAAAGTGCAATGTAAATGCTAACTATAAATGATAGTTATCAAGAGTGTTTAGCTGTGATTTGAAGGGAGCAAGGGCAGCCAGGAGGTAGAAACAGGAATGGAGAGGTTTTGAAATTTGATACTCAAGTATGTATCTAGAGTAGAGGAAAGGTAAAGATCTGATCACCTAGTACTATCTCCAAATTTTTACATAGGTAAGACTGGAGAAATTAAAGAGTAGAGCAGTTATAGAGTTTCACAAGACTTTGAAAAAGAAGAGTAAGATGCTATCCTCTGTAGGTATAAAGGACTTAGTGGAAATGTGTGATTTACAACATTGATGCTTTTGGTATTTGGTAAGAGCAGATTTCCTGTCATCTGTCTTCAAAAATAAGCCCATAACTGATTGGAAAGTTAACAAGTACTTAGGATGACAAATTAGCATTTTATCATTAATGTGGTAATTTTTTCTCTCTTTGCAGGATACAAAATTTCCAGATAACTTTTCACATTGTTCACATTGAAAATCATTTAGAATGTTACTTGCTCCACAAAGGATTTTACACATGGTTTAAAAACAACACTATGGAAAAAGGAGTGTTGACAGCAGCCTGGTTGGAGAACATTTTTGAAACATTCTTTTTTTTTTTGGTAATAAACAAGAGATTTTACAAATAGCTAAAGTGCTCTAATGTTGGGTTTCTGTTGACAGGCCAGGGCAGATGGCCTTTAATATGAGGGAGCTGTATTGCAAAAAAAGAAAAAAACTAGTAGAGAAACCATTGAAACATATTATTTATACTACAGATTATCAAAAGGTATAGAAGGAAAGAATAAACATCTACTTATGCAAAACACTGTGCTAAGCACATTTGTAAATATTATTTCATTTGATGCAAGAACCCTACAAGTAAGTTCTCTTATTATGCTCATTTTACAGTTGAGGAAACTGAGGCAAACAGATTAAATGACTTACTCAAGGTAACACTAGTAAGTTTCTGAGGTTGGATTTGAACTCAAGTCTTTCTCACTCCAGACCCAGCATTCTACACAATGGGCCGCCAGTTGCCTTAGAACATTGAGAAACTTGTGTAGAACCACAACATAAGCTTGGCTTTGCACAGTTGAACAGATGGTTCAGGATGTTAGCCTTCAATATGTGCAGCCATGTGTATAGTCATCATAACTGAGTAGAAGGCGACAGCCTTATATCCCTACTGGCAATATTATGGGTATAGGTTTATTTAGGAGGCTCAGGTTCCCTAAAATGGTAAAGGTATGACTGTAAACATCATTTTAGAATTTCCTGACTTTGGTGTTAGTAGCATCAAGTGATTCTTTGTCAGTTTTCACCTAGTTCTGTTTTGTAGAATTGATGATGCTGCTCTTGAGGAGTAAGCAATTAGTGCTTTGGAGTCATCCGGCATTTGGTGGCTAATTAAATTCAATTCACCAAACATTTGTAGTAAGTCAGTGTGCCATGCATTGTACAAGGAGCTGGGCATAAAAAGGCAGAAATGAAATAGTTCCTGTCCTCAAGGAGCTTATATTCTATGGATGAGTATCCTTCATAGAGGATCCAACCAGTGTCCCTTAGCACTGTGTACCAGTGGAGACTTCAGGCAAATACATTTGGGTAATATCAGCTTCTTCAAAGACCTTCAAAAACAGCAAGTTGTTGGTGGACTTTTGCTACTGGATATGGATACTATTTAAGAGTTATAGCATGCACAGCGGTCATAGCCTGGTAAAGACATTTTGGCAGATAAGCTAAACCAGACTGAAAGTAACCAAGAGGTCTCAAAGTCATTGGTGAGGTAAAGGGGCATCTTCCCCAAGCATGTCAAGATGGAATGGGTGGATGAGAACAGTTTGTTCTAACAGCCATGAAGGTAGTTGAAGCAGGTTCAGTGGAGGGTTTGGAGCTTGGTCAGACATCAAAGAAACCAAGGTCAACCACTGCATCCTGGGCCATCGCCTGTCATCTTGACTTTTGTTTTCCTCTGGACTTTGATCACTCTGGAAGAGATTGAGACTAATGATTTTGTGCAACTTTGCCTAACTCAAATCCATCTCATACAAATCAAGACATCACCCTGTGACATTATCTGTCCTCTTTGAAAACTGAAAACAAACAACTATTTGAGAGTATTTTCATATAATGGATGAACTTGTGGTCTCTGCAAAATCTTATTTTAGTACTTAGACAACTGAAATGGCCTACTAAATACGTATAACTTAGTCGGAGGACACCTTCTATGATTGAATGCTTCCCTTAGAGTATAATGTGCGAGTCTATCTTTCAAGTGAGTTGATGCAATGGCTGGATTCATATGAAATGACACTGGTTCTCTTTTATAAGTTTCCACTTCAAGAGACAAGCTGGGAAATTGTTGATTATTTCCCATAGTTGGACTGTCCCTTTTGGTGGATTTTAAATGGAATAATCTCACAAGAGGAAGTAGGATGTAGCACAAAGAACACTGATCTTGAATACAGGAGAGACCTAGGTTTTCAATTCAATTGAACAAGAAATTACTGAGTACCTGTTAAGTATGGAGCACTGTGCAATGTCCCCTGGGTTTATGACAATAAAAGTACAACAGTCCCTGCTTTCAAGGACATTACGTTATGTAGAATTTCACCTCTATCACTCATTGGATGATCATGTAACCACTCTTGCCTTAGTTTCTGTAAACTAAAGATAATGATTCCTGTAGTACCTGTCTCACAAGTTGCTAAGAAAATCAACTGAGATGATTTCAGTAAACCTTTAGCAAACACTAAAGTGAGAGTTATATTTAAGCTGGCTTTCTTGCAAAATCTTCAGTCCACATTCTTGAATATTTTGCCAGAGCACTAGTATAATTCTCTTGAGCCTAAGCAAGGGTTGGTATGTCTGAACTTGTTGAAGATATTGAAGAGAATTCATTTCTAGTAGTTTCCTGAATTGCATTAAAATTATAAATGCTCATTTAATCTTCCTGACATGCAGTTATGTAGTCGAGGTGGTTGTAACTTTAAATGTCAGATATGGCTTATTTGAGGCAACGTAAGAAGGTTTTATTGTGAACTTCACATTTAAGGCGATCCTCTAACATGTTGGGTAAGAAGTTTCAGGGCTTTGTGTGTTGAGACAGCTGCATGATTCTCTAACGTGCACCGCAATGCATTGATGTGGCCCTCGATACAATTTACAAAATTTAAATCTCTGAGCAGTACTTACTGTGGCCACCGAGATGTTTTCAATAATCCATAAATTTATCCAAAGTCTTATTCTTAGAGATAATAGGGGGGAAGAGAAATCTTACGACATGACAAAAGATTGTCAGAAATATAATAATAGACAACATTTATATAGCACTTACAATGTGCCAGGCATAGTTTTAAGTATTTTACAATTCGCATCTCATTTGAGCCTCACAATTATTAACCCTTTTTTACAGTTGAAGAAACTGAAACAAATGGAGGTTAGTTACTTGCCAGAGTCACACAACTAATAATCATCTGAGGTTGGATTTGAACTCAGGTCTTCCTGACTCTAGGCCCAGAATTCTATCCATTATACCACCTAGGTAGATAAAATAGAACATACATCTGGTCTGAACTCTGTTTTGTTTGCATCAATATAGAAATGAAACTGACTAATTGATATAAAATTCTTGAATTGTCTGAAAGCAGTCATTTTAAGGAGTTTCTTTGGGTCATATTTAATTGGTTATTGGGAGCACCTGAAAATGGAGATAAATTGTTAGCAAATGCCTCTATCTTTGATAGAAAGATCCCTCTTTCATCATCAGGAAATGTATTGGATATCCACAAATTTTCAAGGGATTAACAGCTTGTGATATGACTGTCTGATTGCTGTCAAATGACTATAGAAATCAGTTTAGCGTACAACTATGGGGGCATATAAAATACAAAACTTTAAAGAATTCAGACAGAATAAAATTGCTACATTGACCTAGGGGTCTCCTTAGCCTGTGTACAAAGCATATACATAAACTTATGTGTGTGGTGTATTTGTCGGAATTATTCAAGAGACATATATAAAATTTGAACAAATGTTAAGAATGCTAAAATATTTTAAAAAGGCAAATATTTTTAAATGTATGAATGGGCTTGAGTGTTATCCAAAGGTATTCTATGTAAGTTTAAAAACAGCAAAACAGTAATTAGACAACACTGTTGAAATGGCTAGATACTAAAATCATTGCTGTTTATAATAGGAAACTTTTGGCATTGACTCTCTAGCCAAATGGTGAAATTCACAACTCTTTTAATGCTAGTGAATTCTAATTTCATTTCCATAGAAATGAATGTTGCTTTGGCTTTGTACTATATGGAAAAGACAGTGAAATATTGATTTTCTATCTATTACTTTGAGAATCAGTGTTGAAAAAATAATTTTATTTATATGATTAAAATAGGCCATGGTAGTAGATCCTGACCCTATTAAGTAGGAGAAGTATCTTATAAATGTACTCTGTTCGATATTATTTTTGTAGGATATGGTAGCCATAACTCTGATCTGATTGATCTCATTCTGAGCTGGTTTTGTGAACTGAAGGTATCCTCTCCCTCACTAAACAGTCAATTCCTCATGATTAGGGATTGTGTCATGGAATTTGTTTGCAGACTCGAGTGGTCAGTACTGTACTCAAAGCCCTCTTTAGTCCTCGAATCAGTTCTCTAGTACCGCCATCACCCAAAAGCAAACCCTTGGGGAATAAACCAGTCAGTCATCAAACATTTATTAAACATTTACTATGTGCCTGATAGTGTTGCACAGAACCCAGACGAGATATGAAGGCCCTTTTCCACTTCTGATTAAGCATTCCACTTCAGATTGAGTTTCAATATCCCACAGTCCTGAAACTGTTCATTACACATTTCTATATTTCTACTCTAGGCAGCAGACTCACTAAATGTACTAAGAAATTAGAGATGAAATGAATGTAAACCATCTGTGCTGTTTCATGGAAACTACTTTGTTGGATGGAATAAAGACTGGCTTGAGTGGGCTGGAAAGACCTCCTTGAAGTCATCTAGCCCAGCTGCTAAAATTTAGCAATGAAGGATCTGAGGCCAAGAGAGGTCAAGTGATTTGTCCAAGGTTACACAGGCAGCAAGTGACAGAATCTGGATTTGAACCCAGATCTTCTCTGAGCCCAGATCCCCAACTCTTTCCATTACATCATGCTTTCTCACACAAGAGTACTTTCTTCTTCCTTCCAATTGTTTGCTGCTGCTTTCAATCGGTGACATCTTCCCTGGGCATCTTCCATCTTGACCCCTCCCCTCTCTGCTTTTGTGCAACCAGTGCACATTTCTTTTTCCCCAACTCGCAGAGTCTCATTTTGGGCATCTGTTGCACATCTGTGTAAAAGTCTCCTTGGGCTGTCAGGAGGAATAACTCGGGTAATGTTTAGAAAGTGTTCTGAAGATAAAAGGTACTCTCTGAGTGCTTAAATGCCATAGTTATAGGAATAATCTGTGATTTGAAAGGAGCCTCCCTGGTGTACTGCATCAAGCTGTGCAAGGTACATTGGTCCTGGGAAAACTCCAAGAACCACTTTAGGAAGATGTCAGGTGATGTAGCCAGGAAGGGAAAGTCCATTGGTTTCTTAAGTTAGTTTAGCTCATTGGTGACATCATAAGATCCCTGTCACCTAGGAAATGGGACCTGTTGCCATGGGAACCTCAAGGCTGCATTATTACACAGCTTCAAAATGTTGACATTTGAAAAAGGCCCCTTTCTGATACCACAAACCAAAAGGTGTTTCAGAGTGGGGGTTTCTTTGTTGCATTTTGTTAAAAAATATTATTGGCTAACATTAATACGTCTGGGAGGAGGAGAGATAATATTTCATACATGAGCTATTTAGAATATTATACATTTTAGAAAATGCTCATTAACCAGCTGTTTCAGGGAAGGTTGTTGTCTTTTGGGATTCTGGTGAAGTTGGGGTTATTATGAAGAAGTAGTGAGAAAGCTGAAATGAAAAGTAAGAGTGGACTGCAGAGTTAAAGTACTTAACTGTTTGCTAGAGAGTTTCCAGGGAGGAAACCAGGACAGGAAGGGCTCTTGAATCCATGACGTGTGAGCTTTGGTAGAAGGAATTGGGCGTGTTTTGCTTTAAGAAGAGGACACTCAGGGGCAACAGGAGAGTTGCCTTTAAGTGTCTGAAGGGCTCATCATGAGGAAGAGAGATTAGTCTTTCTCTGCCTCCTGAGGGCAGAACCAGCACCAGTGGGGTAGGAGTTGCAAAGAGGTAGGGTTGTTTCAAGGAAATGTTACCTGATAGATAGAGCTACTCAAGGAGGTTGCTAGGTGGCACCGTAGTGCACAGAGAGCTGGGTCTGGAGTCAGGAACACTCATCTCTCTGAGTCCAAAACTGACCTCAGATGCTAGCTATGTGACCCTGGGCAAGTCACTTAACCCTTCCTGCCTCAATTTCCTCATCTGTAAAATGAGTTGGAGAAGGAAATGGTAAACCTTTCCGGTATCTTTTCCAAGAAACCCCCAAATGGGGTCATGAAGAGTCAGACACAACTAAAACTACTGGACAAGGGCCGTTCAAAAGTGGAATGAGCTAGCTTGGTAGGTAATAGATTTCTCCATTATTGGAGGCCTTTAAAAAGTTGGAAGGATGCTTTTTATATGCCTTGGACTAGATGGCTGCACCTGTCCCTTTCAGCTCTAAAATGTTATGCTTCTGTAATGATGTCAATGAAGTGCTTCATCTTGAATTTGGCTTATTGACTCTGCCACTGGTCAGTCTTGAGCTTAGGGCCTGGTTGTACTGCTTTGGGGTTTGTCTTCTCACGCAGTGAAAAGCTGACTGGCCAATCACAGTGTAAGTAAGCTATCTGGAAAGTCAGACTTCCTATATGAAGCCACATGCATCTCCAGTCATGTCCATATGATGTTGTTCAAACTTTCTTACCCATGTGGGTGACCTACGGAGCACACAAAAGAGTGTGTGCTCTTTTGTCTGGAGAATTCTCTTGTCTCTCTCTGTCTCTCTGCTTCTCTGTCTCTATTTTTCTCTCTTTGTCTTTCTGTCTCTGTGTTTCTCTGTTTCTTTATGTCTCTGTTTGTCTCTCTGTCTCTCTCTGTCTCTGTCTTTGTTTCTGTCCCTGCCTCTCTCTGTTTCTCTGTCTCTGTCTCTTTGTCTCTGTCTCTGTCTTTGTGTCTCTGTCTCTCTATCTCTGTCTCTCTCTTCCTCTATCTCTATCTCTGTCTCTCTCTGTGTGTGTCTCTCTCTCTGTCTCTCTGTCTCTGTCTGTCTCTTTGTCTCTCTCTCTTTTATCTCTCCATCTCTGGATTTGTCCCATAGAAGTCCTGACTGCTAACCCAAGCCAGAAAAGTTCCCACTCTCGCTCAACTCCTAATTCATTTACCACATCTTGTGTGTCATTAGATTCCTTTATAACACCCTCTATCATGCTTTGCGCTAACTGTATGGTTTGTCTGTATGTCTAACTGTATGGTATGTATGTTTGGATAAATTAAATGGGGGAAGAGCTTTGCTTTTCCATTATAAAAAGCCACTCAGTGATATCAGCAAATTTTTCACTCTCCTCTTCTGGATAATAAGGGTACAACTGACATGGTACAGCGGACAAGGAGTTTGAGAAACAAAACTCATAACCCTAACCAGTTAATATAGTAATTATTATAGGTCTTTCTTCTCTCCTTCCTGTAAGAGATTTCACATTTCAGTCTTAGGGGTGAGGTTAGGGAGCTTTGGGGAAGTTATTCTTTACAGAACTAACAAGAGCAGCTAAAAGAAATAGGGATTTTTAACCTGGAGGGGACAAAAAGACAGTGGGGATGGAACATAATTTTCTTCAAGTATTTGGAGGATTGTCATGAGGGCAAATGGATTTCACTTGTTCTAGTTCATTCCAGATAGAACTAGGAGCAATGGGTATGAGTTGCAAAGAAATTTTTAATTTAATTTAGGCTTCATATAAGGCCCATCTTCCTAATAATTATAAATATCCCAAAGCAGGAAAAGCTACCTTGAGAAGTGTTGCTTTCCACATCACCAAAGGTTCCTTTCTACCAAAGGTCGGATGACTACTTGTTGAGATCTTCTGGGTAAGGTCAGGATTGGACTAGACAGCAGCTGAGGTACCTTCCAACCTGTGATTATTGGAAACAGCAGTGGTCTGGGAATCAGGACACCTCAATTTAAATCCTGTCTTTGCCGCTAGTTAGATAAGACTTTGGACAAATCATCTAATCCCTTTTAGGAAATTAACCTTAGTTTCTTCATATAATGTAAGGAAAATAGCTTCCCAATTCTGATATCATAGGATTTTAAGAAATTACCAACTGGAGTTTTCTGTTAAATAACCCATCTGCTATTTTGAGACTATTCTCAGCAGTATAAATGGGTTAGATTTAAGGAATGTAATTTCTTTACCTTCGGTTGAGGTATTAGTGAGTGTCCCCTCTTTTTCTCCTCCCCCCAAAATATTAGGGAATTATTAAATGGTGCAGTGGATAGAGCATCTTGCCTAGAGTCAGAAAGGTTCATCTTTTTGAGTTCAAATCAGGCCTTAGACACTTACCAGCTGTGTGACCTTGGGCCAGTCAGTTAACCCTATTTGCCTCAGTTTCCTCATCTGTAAAATGAGCTGGAGAAGGAAATGGCAAACCACTCTGGTATCTTTGCCAAGAAAACCCCAAAATGGGGTCACAAAGAGTCGGACACGACTGAAAACAATGGCCTCAAGATCAGTAATGTAAAGGAGTCCTAGGTGGACAGTTAGCACACCCTCTCCTTTTATATGTGAGGAAATTACGGTCTGGGGAAATTAAGTGACTTGGCCTATACAGGCAATGATCATCAAAGACTAGGATTTAACCCAGGGCTTTGAACCCCAGAGCCAGCACTCTTTCCACAGTACCAAGCTTATGAATAGGGGTGTTATTGTTTTTCTTGAAAGCTGTATCATGGCAATAGGATTGTCTATTTGTGTGTGTTTATATTTTATTCATCTTTAAACATCCTGTTGTAACAATCAGTAGTTTGTAGTGGCCATCTTATAGGAATAAAAACAGGGAAATTAAATCCCTTCATTAATTATCTTAGTTTCACTAGAGGAAATGTTACTTTTCCTTTCCTAACCCAATTTAGACTGCCCCCTCCTCAACAGACCACACTAACCACCCTTCGTTTTACCGCTTCTAACTTGTTAAAATGAAGCCTAAAATATGTTTTTTATCTTTAGAGTATCTCTTAAATTGTTACAGCCTATATAAATTTGTTGTCTTGTGACGCTCTTAAAAGATTCACTGTGCTTAGCAAATTTGTCAGCAATCTATTTAGATGCAATGTGACAATCTGATGAGCAATCAAAACATTCCCATCTGTTCTTGGGTGGGGGTAGAGAGAAGGGTTTGAAGTTTTGATATACATACGGAGCCTTAGCCAATCGACTCTCAGGCCCCACTTAAGAACTTTCTGACGGGGCTATTAACCTTGCTCCTCAGTAGGTAATCTATTCCTTAAAGATTTTACCATCTTGTTAGTCATGCTCATCCATAGGTCCCTTGGCTCCACTCATGACTATGGTGTCAAACAAATGACAAGAAAAAACATGCACTAGACATTATTTCCAAAAAGGTAATGATTTCTAAGACAACAGACGCTTTTCATCAGTACTGTGATCATCTATTGTTTTGGGGAAGATTAAACTTCGGGTTGGCCAGGACCAAATTTGACAAGTACCTCTTAATTCAGAGAAAAGCAGATTAGTATATAGAGAGCAAATGAGCGGCTTTTATTTAAAGAATAAGCAGTAGGGGCAAGGTCAGCAATTCCAGGCTACCATCTTAGCTTCACTGTTCTAGTGTGTAACATAATGCCTGGCTTATAATACACAGTAAATGATTATTCACTTGGTGCATAGTTAAGATGCTTAATCTCTTTAGGGTTTAAAAAAATGATCTGGGGTGGCTAGGTGTGAATAGAGCACTGATCCTAAAGTCAGGAGGACCTGAGTTCAAATCCAGCCTGAGACACTTAGCATACACACACACACACACACACACACACACACACACACACTAGCCGTGTGACCTTGGGCAAGTCACTTAACCCCAATTGCCCTCCAAAAAAGCAAAAAAAAATTTAAAAATATATATTAAAAAAATAAAAATAAAAAAATGATCCGTGTAAGAGACTGAAAACTGTCACCAACCAACCTTCTTGACAGCAGTATTGAAGCTTATTGCAAAAAGTAAAAACAATAAAGTACCCCAAAGTGTTTTCAAAACTCCTGGAAATATGAGGACATAAGATCCTGCATATGAAGGTGCTCTCAGAACATTTTTTTAGGTATATGGTTGCTACATTTTTAAAAAGTACAATTGAATTTATTATTGGATACAACACACAAAATTTCCCATTAGAAGAGGCTTATTGTTTCTACTGACATTTTGCAGTTTTCTTTAATTGAGGGACCATCTCACTCAAAAGTTTTGTTTTTAATAGGTGCAATGGGCCTAATGATTACAGGATATTTTACATTGATATGTGTTCTCACTCACATACTTTGCCAATAATGGCATTTACCAAAATTTCAAGTTTCATTCTGCAAATTTAGGGAAATTAAGCATTTCCCAATCCTCAGAACCCACTGTCATTTAAACTAAGGAGATATTTATTATAAATATGACAATCCAACTACCCTTTCAGCCCAGTGAGAAGAATGGTAGCCCAACGAGGAAGGGAGGAATCATTGAAGGAAAGGGCATTGACTATAAGGGAGGACAGAAAGGTAACTGAAAATTCTGGCACCTGAGAAAGCTTTGTAAAATTTGACTGATTTAAGTAATATATGAGATATAACCTTAACTCAGCTTTTATAGATGGTCTCTATTCTATGGGCAGAAAAATCTGGAAAACACAAAGCTGTTAATAAGAAGTCTGTGGTGGGTCAAAGCAAACATAGCTCACATCAATATGGCCATTGGATCATTTAATGGTTCATAGAATCTAGAGCTGGAAGGGGCCATGAAGATCATCCAGCCCACCTGGTAACTTGATATTTTAGCTAACTACCCTTGCTAAGTAGGTGCTCAGCTCAGATGATATCAAGCTGTAGTTGTGTTGTAGGCTCCCTCTAAATTTCAGTGATCTGGGATAAAGGCCCTATTGTCCTCTCCTATTGATAGCTCTGAAAGGAATTGAAGAATGTCAGACCTAGACATAAATCTGGGGAAGTGATTTGTCTGCTTCAAAACTATCTCTTACCTCTGCTCTATAAGGACCTTGGGGATAGTTATATTTAAAATAAGTTAAAGTATTACATCTCTAGAAAACAGCTGTCATATTTTAGACACAGATACTTTTGTATGAAACATGCTTTAACCCATTTAAGCCCTCCAAGAGCAGAGTCTTAAAGGAATAGGGACCAAGACTAATAAATTTGTTGAATTAAGGGTAGGGAGGGAAAGAAAGGTAGTAAGCATCAATGTGTTGTCCCATCCTCAGTGGAACTCTGCAATGAGGGATCCAAAAGTTAGCAAAAGGATGCCCCTGGGGTGAAAGTGAGCTACTATAAACAGTATTGGGGGTCTTAAAGAAAGGGTAAAATTACTTTGGTTTTCTTCACAATTTTGCCTTTTTGACCCTAGATGCAAATAGGACCACAGTGCAGAGGGAGTGAAGAGATGCAAAAATTCAAATAGAAGCAGAGAAAGAGAAGACATTCTCTGTAAAGGATTACTTAGGAATAGGAATAGAAGAATGGAAGAGAAAGAAGTTGACTCAGGTCATAGTATTTAGAACTGGATAGAACTTTAGATTTTGTCTGGAGTGACCAGGTTTGCAGATGAGGAAATACAGGCTCAGAAATGAAATGACTAGTTCAACAGGCAGTAAAGAACACAGATGGCATTTGAAACTAGGTCCTCTGACTTGAAACTTAGCACTCTTTCTTTACTATCTTGAAAAAAAATAGAAATGGAAGAGGGAAAATCAAGACATTAGATGCATTAGAGAAAGGGGAATTAAAGTTACACGGGAAAGTTCAGTGTATAAAATGAGATAATATTAACCAGAGAGAAAAGAAAATCACAGAATGCAAGTGGAATGTTGTTTCTGATGTTATGGGGTTTTTTAAGCTTTCTAATTTTCTCTCAGTACTAGAAGTGGTTGTAATGACTGAGGAAAATCAAGTGATAAAAATTTTGAGCGTCTTTATAACTTTCACCTAGGACTTAGCAATCAGTGTTTTATTACTGAAAGTACCTCATCTTTTATGCTAAAAAGAAATGAAATTCATTTCATAAAATGACATATTTTATACATTATAATTATTTGCCGCTTTTATTACCAGGGGAGCTTTGTTTAACACTAAATAGAGTTATGCCTGGCTTAAGTTCAAATACCCTACTGCCATCTTTTTTGGAAGTACAAATGTGTGATTATGGATTTCATAAAGTCTTTCCAATTCTAGAGCAAAAAGTTATTATTAATGTTTGTCATTTGACTATCATTTTTATTTGCAAAGTGCTTTATTGCTGGTTTTGTGTTCTTAACAGTTACTTGAAAAGAAGGGTTTGCTACACAAATTGAGAGTTTGCACCAGATTTTTTAATAGTATTTCTTCTCCTTAAAAGAACAGTTTTTTTAAAAAAAAGGATTTGGGTCCTTATTCATTGTTTGCAAGTTAGGCTGTCAGTTGCATTGAAGTGCTATCTATTCTCAAAGCAAGGCTTTTTCTTTGAAACAAGGCATTTATTTTGTTTACTTAGAAGTAAGACAACTTTGCTGCCATTCCAAATCATCAGTGTGCATATTCTTCCCTCCTGTGGTGCAGCTCACAACCTGTCTTCACATCTTGTGCTGTGATTCTTGGTCATAAGTAAATTCTACACAGAATTTTCCCTCAATGTGCTGGTGACCTTCCCCTCCATCTCTTGTCATTCATTACGCAGATGCCTCTGAAGCACATGGGCTGCAAACATTGTATTATGGACATTTCTAATTTAAATTTTTCACCAATTTAATCCATCTTTATCCTCAATGAATATGAATGAGTGAAGTTTTATTGTGAACATATTATTGGCTTAATAAAGCACAAACAAGATTTTATTGGTTTAGTGTATGCATAGGACAGGGTTGTGGTTCAGTCATTTTTCAGTCATGACTCTCCATGACTCTGTTTGGTGTTTTCTTGGCAAAAGTACTAGAGTGGTTTGCCATTTTCTTCTCCAGCTCATTTTACAGATGAGGAAACTGAAGCAGAGTTAAGTGACTTGCCCAGGGTCACACAGCTAGTAAGTGTTTGAGTCCAGATTTAAACTCAGGAAGAGGAGTCTTCCTGATTTCACACTCAGTACTCTATCCACTGTACCATCTAACTGCCAAGGATGGGATTAGTTGATGGGAAATGGCAAGCAGAACATGGCCATAACAAAATTAAAACAAATATTTTTTCTTTCCCTGGCTATAACAATGACTGTTTTAAGACTAAATATCTTAAGGATGGAAGTTATCATACTATTATATCTACGTCTCTTTTTCAGCACTAATACATCAATGAAAAGTGCCTGACACATAGTAGATGCTCATAAATGTTTGATTGATTCGTGGATGTTATTGACTCTTTAATCATTCATTGAATTAACGCTGAATCTAGGTTTGAAAGAATATAGCAGGGGCGGCTAGGTGGCACAGTGGGGCGGCTAGGTGGCGCAGTGAATAGAGCACCGGCCCTGGAGTCAGGAGTACCTGAGTTCAAATCCGGCCTCAGACACTTAACACAAAAAACTAGCCGTGTGACCTTGGGCAAGTCACTTAACCCCAACTGCCCTCCAAAAAGCAAAAAAAAAAAAAAGAATATAGCAATATGGAATGTGCATTATTCTTTACTTAGAGAACCCCGATAGAAAATTCATGGGAGGACATGGGCAAGAGTCAAACATATTGAGAATATATGAATGGTTTGCATTATGTGTTGGTGGAGAGAATACCCAAAATACAAAAGTGCTGACGCATAAAAAAATAACAATATTAAACTTTTTATACTCCTGACAGCATAGTGATCAGTATTCCTACCAATAAAATATGCCATATTTCTATGTCTAGAAGAACATATAAAAACTTCAGGTGCAGATTTCCTGTCCATGATATAAAACTGTTTTGAAACTATAAAACTGGTCATTATTAAAATGTTCTGATGACTTGGGGAAATTTCAGGTAAATTGTAGGGTTCAGCTGTTTTGAGTTTAGGGGTTAATGGAACGAAAAAAGAAAAATGTCATTCACATGACCCTGAGGTCCTTCCTACACAAACTTTCCATGACTATACTCCTACCGCATGCACCATTAGCAATTTCAACAGAGTATTTATACTTCACTGGGTAAAAACCAGAAAGTGAAATTGAACAGTTTAGATTAAAGTAAAATGAAAAGTGTAAGAAGAAGAAATCCTGATATGTACATTCACATTTCTCAGTGTTTCTTAGATAATCCAAAGTGAGTTTCTGTGATTCCTCATGTCCTTGGGCATAGTCGAACTGTTTAAATTTGCTGTAATTAAGTTTAATTTTATTTTTTAAGGTTAGTGTTCCTTTAGTGATAAAGTCCTAAGTAAGAGACGCAGTGGAACTGTTTGCAGTGACTTTTTTAAATTGGCAGACCGTATGATCCATAATGATGTAGCACAAAGTTTAGACCTTCTAGGATTTCATTTGTTGTACAATAGTTTTGGTGGGTGTAACTTATCTATAGATGATCAACTCACGGTCCATCAACTTACCACCTAACTTGGTATATTGTATTTGGAAAATATTTAATTGAGATATTTAGTTTTGGGTTTTTTTTTGTTGTTGTTGAAGAGAATTGAACTAAAATGGAATTCCAGGATCATAATGAGCATTCCAGAATCTTTAAAGAAACAGAGAACTTCTAAGGAGCACGGTGGGGAGCCCAGGTGGCATAGATACAGACAGGTGCATGTTCTAGAAGTAGAGAACCAGGATCCCAGGAAGATTTCCTTCAGGCATCAGCCTCTTTCATTAGCTTTGGTATTAAGCGAACTTGGGTACCTGAGGACCACAGGATGAGCAAAGATGTTAGGAGGTGGAGGTACACTCTCTTACCCATTTTTTAGTGTTCACACATCTCTGTGTCTTTTTTCTGAACTTTCATAACACTCAGAATTACTTTGCATACTACCTTTAGCGTGAAAGGCACAGTTGGATTCCTGGCAGATGTTAGGCTCTTTGCTGCTTATAATGGTCCTGGATACAAATTGATTTGGAATGCTTGGCATAACTTCTTACATGATACAAGGTGAATAAATAGCTCAACTGCTTCACTATGGTGAGCTGAATGGAATGGGTTAGCATGAAACATATTGAACTAAAAAATACTTTAATGTTATATCGACCACATAGATTCAGGATGTGTAAAGAGTCCATTCGTTCATTCAGTTAATTAGTATTTTTAGCACTTACTAAGTGTTAGCCATTGTGCTAAGCTTTAGCAATACAAAGAAAGGCAAAGATAGTCCCTTCCCTTAAGGAACTCACATTCAGACTGGAGATACAACATGCAAAAAAACCCCACTATGTGCATAGAGGATAGTGTAGATGAAACAGGTGTAAGGGACACCAGTTACAAGTATACAAGGTCAAGAGATGGACTCTTCTGTGTGAGGAAGAGCAAGGAGGTCAGCGTGGCTGGATCATAAAGTACATGGAGAGGAGTATGGAGTAAGAACACTAGTGAGATAGGAAGATGTTTTAACATGTTTTACCTCCCAGTCAGAGGGTTTCATATTTGATACTAGAAGTAATAGGGAGACAATGGAGGTCATTGAGTAGGAAGGCGATATGGTTTGAACCTGTACTTCAGGAAAATCACTTTGGTAGATGAGTGGAAAGTGGGCTGGGAAAAAATCAGTCCAATTAGCCATTTGTTATCTTGAAGCAAAAAAACCACCCCTAAGTTCTTGGTTCAATGACTTTTTCACCTTTGACATTGATGCCCTGGCATCATGCAAACCCAGCTACAGAAGCAGAGGTTCAGATTGTGGACTAGATTGTAGGAAGGGCACCAAATTACAAGTGATTGGATTTCTACAAGATCAAGTTAGAACAGCTGCAGTACACATTTGAGAGGCATGCTTTGACTTAGTATAGTTTGGAAGGCACACTACAGATTAGTGAGGTAATGAGGTGGTGCAGTGGGTAGGGTGCCAAGCCAGAAGTCTCATCTTTCTTAGTACAAATCTGGTCTCAGACATTTGCTAGCTGTGTGTCCCTGGGCAAGTCCCTTAACCCCGTTTGCCTCAGTTTCCTCATCTATAAAATGATCTGAAGAAGAAATTGGCTAACCATTCCAGTATCTTTGCCAAGAAACTCCAAATGGGATCACAAAGAGCTGGACGTGACAGAAACCACTGAATGAGTTTAGTTACAAAACACTTTTCATCAGTATTTTCCTGTCTTTTGTTCCCTCAGCCCCCATAAGCCAAGGAAATATCATCATTTGGATTACCTTCTAAGATATAAAAATGGTTATAAAAAGACTAGGAATTATTGGGAAACAATGCAAACACTGGGAAGATCAGCATGATTTCCTCTAAACTTTGGGTTAGAGAAGGAAAAAAGTCTCTCTCTGAGTTTCCATCAAGGTTTCTTTCTGTAAATACATCAAATTCTTTCCTAAAGAACTAAGCTGAAAAAAATTTATATAGATAAAACTGATATTTAGAAAATATAGTGGATAGAGAGATGGCTTGAATTTAGAAAGACCTGGGCTCAAATATAGCATTTGACACTACCGGAGTTAAGTCCTTGGACAAGTCACTTTTCTTCCCTTGATGCTTAGTTCTTTTGGAAAATTATTCTATAAAAGCTAGTAGGCAAACATACCTAACCATTTACATAAGCTGGAATGGCCTTTATGCTCATCCCTATTCTTAAGTTTTTCAAAGTTATTTGGGTTTTTGGAGTTATTGTTCTCGTATAAACTGTTCTCTTTGTTCTATCCACTTCACTATACATCAATTCATATATCTTTCCCCACTGAAGTCATCACCTTCATCATTTCGGATGGTCACAATAGTGTTATATTACATTCATATACTATAATGTGTTTGGCTACTCTCTAATCGATAAGACGCTTAATTTCCAATTCTTTGCTGATATAAAAAAAGAGTTGCTAGAAATACTTTCATAAATATAGATCCTTTTCCTCTCTAATGTCTTTGAGATACAGGCCTAGTAATGGCATCATAAGGTCAAAGAAGGCACAATTTTGTAACTTTTGGGGCAGAGTTCCAAATTGATTTTATTTTATATATTTGAAAAGGGATCCACAAGTTTTCCTGATTTCCAAAGGGGTCCATGGCACAAAACAAGGTAAGAAGCTCTGATCTAATCCAAACCTCTCATTTTACAAAGGAAAAACACCAATGACCAGAGTAGTCTCAATTGTTAACAACTGGCAGAATTCAAAGCCTGATTTGGGTAACATCCCATCTTGCACAGCAAGCAATTCAGATAATTTATCACACCAAAGATACCCCAAAGCATCAATCAAGTTGGAATATGCCAATCATCCTTACCTAACCAACAATCCTTGTCTTTATCAATTCTGTTATGGGATGGGGATAAGGACTAGTGATTTTCATTGTTATAGGAACTTTCAGTGAAGAACTCTCTGTATCAGTTCAGGTTTGCACCTTTCCTATGTCTGATAGCCTTAAAGAGTCACCTAAGCATCAGATTATAATTATAAGTACCAAAATTTTCTTTCAAAAATGGTTGATGGCAATTAGAAGGGTCCACAAGTAAAGACACTGGTAGTCATATGAATAATTGTGATATTTTGTTGTCTAGTAAGTGAAGAATGGGCAACTGTGCCTTGCATGCTAAAGGTAGTCTAGTTCTGAGTGCTATGAAAGCTCAGAAAAAAGGCAGAGAGATGTATGAACTCTAGAAAATGGGCAAGAAATTTGTACACAATGACAGACACAATGTATGTGTGATGACCAACTTTGATAAACTGGACTCTTCTCAGCAACGCAAGGCTGTAAGACAACTCTAAAAGACTCAGGATGGAAGGAGATGTCTACATTCGGAGAATGATCTAGAAAGATCCGAATTTAAATGCAGACTGAAGTAAACTATTTCCTCTCTTTCTTTTCCACTGGCTTTGTTTCCTCTTTCCCATTGTTCATTCAGTCTGTTACAACCCTTTTATACAACTAGACTAATATCCAATGTGAAAGTATTTGCAGGTCCTATACATGATTGCATGATGCCATGGGGGTTGGGGGTGAGGATGAGGAGAGGGAGGGGAAGAAAATTTGAAACTCAAGGGATTGTGAAACTGAATTTTGTAAACTAAAAGAAAACAAACAAATAAAAAAATTTTTAAAAGAAAATGGCCAAGAGAGCGTACATCCGTTTTTTTTTTTAACCATCTTTGCTTATCCTGTGGTCCTCAGGTACCTAGGTTCACTTAATACCACAGCTAACAAAAGAGGCTGATGCTTGAAGGAAATCATCCTGGGATCCTGGGTCTCTACCTCTGACAGTAGAACATGCACCTGTCTGTATCCACGCCTGCTGGGATCCCCACTTCGCTCTTTAGGAGTTCTCTGTTTCTTTAAAGATTCTGGAATGCTCATTATATGTATTTATACACACATGTATATGCACACACATATGAGTCACCATATATATGTATATTTTAATGAATGGTGACCTAAATATAACAAATTATTGATGTCTCCTGTTGCACTATTCACCATTGTCCACCAAACAAGTTGACAAAGTCCAACATGTACCCAATGTGCTCTGCTTGCCACCTCTCCACCACCAGTTCTGTGCCTCCATATAGACAGCAATCATTTCTAATGTCTAATGGGCAATGTCTATCATTGAGACCACATGTGCCCCTCTAGTAATGCTGTTTTTGCTCTTAATAATCCCCTTCCCCACACATGTTTTAGGGATAGGGATTTGTAGGGAGGATTTTCCTGTGATGTTCCTTGGGCACAGGTAAATCCTGGCAATATTGCAGCTATGATTGTAACTTGCTCTGCTAGGGACATTGAGATTATAAGTACCAAAATTTTCTTTCAAAAAGGGTTGATGGTAATTAGAAGCGTCCACCAGGAAAGACATTGGTAGTCATGTAAATAATTATGATTGTATTTTATTTTCTAGAACTGACATACTGTCACCTTAAACCGAGAAAGTGGAGGCATCATACCTACAACAGGTATTATTTGTAAAGTAGGTGCCATACACTAAGTTAAGAAGATCTGGGTTTGAGTTGGTATTTGCTAACAATGTGAATTAACCCATACGTGCCTTTGTAACTACTTCAATTTCTCTAATAAGTCATAAGATAGGCTGCCATCTACCTTGATGGAGGGCATTACTATAAGCAAATTTCCCCATGTGGAAGAAATTATACATGCTTAAATATATCATACATCCTAAATAAGAGAGGGAAAAATTCTTACCGAGCAGACACAGATTACACGTATGTACTGCCTTGCCACACCTGTTTTCTTGCTTTAATTTTTATCTTATGAAAATGCAAAGAAAGAAAAATGATATTTCAAATATACCATTTCAATATGATTATCATACAATTTCAAATCACATCAGATATTGGAAATTACCATGCAATTTCAGATTGTATCAATGAAGTTAACACAACAGGGATCCTCCTTGGTGCATGTTGTAGAACTATACATCACTTTATTTTCAAATGCCGTGTCAGGCAAAGGACAGATTTTGTATCCCCTGCTGCCTCAAAAGAGGGAAAAAAAAGCAGCAGACGTAGTAAATGAGAGATTTCTATGTAAGCCAATAGGCAAACAGTATCTTAATTAGTTATCAAGTGCTAAAGATGTTACTTTGAATTTTTAATCACAGCTCATATGTTTTTCTGAAGTCAAGACACTGTTGAAAAAGGGACTCCACCAGGAGGGAAGCTAATGTGGGAAAGGAAGATGTTACATTTTCTCCTCAAAATTGCAAAGGCAAGGGGCAACTAGTTGGTGCATTGAATAGATCACTGATCCTGGAGTCAGGAGGATCTGAGTTCAAATCCAGTCTCAAACACTTGACACATTTGCTATCTGCGTGACCTTGGGCAAGTCACTTAGCCCCAATTGCCCTGCCTTCCCCCCCCCAAAAAAAATGGCAAAAAACAATTGCAAAGGCAACCATGGTCAAAAGAGGAGCATGTGAGTAAATCTGACAGTTGTATCCTAGAGTAATTACCACATTTTGGTCTCTTTGGCAGTGTCCATATACATAACTCAGTTGTTCCTCTCTTAATCTAACCATTCAGATAGCTAATTTTTTCACATGTATCTGTGTTTATCATAATAAGAACCTAACATCAAGGTACTATGTATGATTCCTTTTCTTTCCCTTTCCTTTTAAAATTTCTTGTACATTTTGCTCAAAGTGTCCTGGCATCAACCCTTTGGCTTCAAATTGTTCTGATTCCTCCAGAAGCCAGAGAGAAGTTCTCTCTGGGAATGCCAGGTACCCAGTGATAAATGTGGGAGCCCAGGAATGGATGACCTCTACCTGACTCACGTTAAAAACATGCCTCCCTGTAGGGAATGTGAGGCCAGCTGAGTGGTACTGCAGATACAGTGCCAGGCTTGGAGTCAGGAAGACCCGAGTTCTGATTTGACTTCAGACACTATCTGAGTGACCCTGGACAAGTCATTTAACCCTGTTGCCTTAGTTTTCTCATCTGTCAAATGAGCTGGAGAAGGAAATGGCAAACCACTGCAGCGTCTTGGCCAAGAAAACTTCCAGTGGGGTCATGAAGAGTTGGACACAACTGAAATGACGGAACAGTAGTAGGTAATATGACTGCCTTGTGTAATGAGGCTTCAGGTTAGGCCATCTGGAGGTCCAGGGATTTAGTATTCAAGTTGAAAACCAGCAACTCTAGACTTGAAAATGAATGGTTCCTGATAGCCCTGATTCTTCTTCATTGAGTTCTCCTAGGATGTGCTGTCATCTAGTGGAGACAAAAGAGAACTGGGTCTTCACGGATCTAACCAACACAATCATTGTGAAGTGTCAGTCTGTTATTCTCTAGTGACCACTTAGATGACCATGGTGGTTTCTGTTTCTCAGAAGATACTGGGAAATTCAGGAGGAAAGATTTTGGGGTTCATATCATAAGATCATAGGTCTAGAATTGGTCATCTAGTCATGACTGTTTCATTTTACAACGAGAAAGGCTAGAGGAGCTAATTTTTTTAACCATCAAAAAGTCCTTAAAATTTAGAACATTAAAAAAACCCCTCTTCCTTCTACCTTTCTTCTCTCAGATCATAGGCAGCTGCCCTACTAATGATGGAGAAGATAGAGCCAGCTGTTCTGTAGAATTTAGATAGCTCACTGATTGCCATATAGTTTTTTGAGTGAGAAACCCCAATCTAGATCAATGGTCATCAGACTTCCTACAGGAAAGAAACCTGATATATTAAAAAAAATCTGTGGTAGAACCGTTGAGGAAAACCTTTTTAAATGACCTCTTAGAATGCCTCCTTCTATTACCTTAGTTCAAAAGTCATTTCTTAATTACCTACCTTAATTCCAAAATAATTGATTAATTACCTATTGTATATTAGGGCACTGTGCTCAGCACTGGGGAGTACAGTATTTCTTCCTGTCAAAGAACTAACTTACATCGCGCTTTTTCTTTTCTGTTTCATAAATAGAAATGCTCTTTTTCTTCCTCTATCTCTCAGCATTAATCCAATCTGAACAATTCTTAATTACTCATATACACGTGAGCTATTGTTCCCTAGGCAGAGTTGTTGAGTTTAATTTTTCAAGAGACCTAGGGCATGCAGATAATCCATTAAACTCATTCCTAAATTAAAGCAATTGAAAAGTAAGCAAAATAATCATTAATAAAATGCTGATTATACCTGCCATATTAATTTTAGGCCAAAGAGACGGTATGAAAGTTGCTTCACTTACGTGTTTTTGTGTTCTTTATGGCACATGAAAGCTCCTTGAACTACCCTCAATGTGTATGATAAATTTATATCAATCTTAGAGGACTCTTCATAGTTTTATCGTTTTAAATTTCCCCGTCTTTGCTTTTATGAGAGGTTGTTGAGCATAATCATGATTTATTTGATGCTGATAACCTGGTCAGAAATAAAGCTCCCAATTGCTCCTATGGTGGAACATTTTTATGATGTGGTTTTTTTAGGAATGATTACGGGTGAAAAGTGAAGACTGTGTGACCACAAGAAGATAGTTCATAGGTAGGTCTGGCTGCTGTGTTTGAAATGTAAGATTTCTGAAAGACATACTTAGAAAAATAATATGCCTTTTACTTACTAAGGACCTTTAATCAAGGCTACTTCTTACTTGAGCAATTAGTCTTGTGAGTAGAAGTTGAACCAGAATGATGACTCACCATTTTTTTTCATTGTACTCAGTTATCTTTTTGTAAATCATTAGGATACTTTGGAGATAGAGGCGTTTTTAATATTGAAATGTGACTGGCATATATACAAAGTGCTGTTACTGCAAATATTGTCCATTATTTAGATCAAGATTCTAACTTCCATGCACAGGGAAATGTACCAAAGGTCATTTTAATTTAGTCATTTTTCAGTCCTGTTCAAATCTTTGTGACCATATTTGGGGTTTTCTTTCCTTGGCAAAGCTGCTGGAGTGGTTTGCATTTCCTTCTCCAGCTCATTTTACAAGTGAGGAAACCGAGGCAAACAGGGTTAAATGACTTGCCCAGGGTCACACAGTAAGTACATGTCTGAGGCAGGCTGGATTTGAACTTAGATCTTCCAGACTCCAGACCTGGCACTCTGCCCACTGTGCTCCCTAGCTCCCTTACAATAATTATATATATTTAAAGCTGAAAGGAGCATCATAGGTCATCATCTAATCCAAACACCTCATTTCATAGAAAAATAAACAGAGGGATAGAGAGAAGGAGGGAGAGATCATAGAAAAAAGAAAGGATGGCAGGATAAAAGGAAGGAAGAAATGGGGGAAGGAAGGGAGGAAGGAAAGAAGGAAGGAAAGATATGTTTTTAGCTTTTGCTGTGTGCCAGGCACTGTGCTAAATGCCGATATTAAAAATACAAGAAAAAGGAAAGTCTCAACCCTCAAGGAACTCCCATTTTAATAGAGGAAGACTATCCAAGGAGCTTGTCTTTCTAATGGGGGAAACTGAGGTCCAGAGATTTTAAATGACTAATCCAAAGTCACACAGGTTAGTAAGAAGCTGAGCCAAGGTTCTGTGACTCTAAATCAAGCTCCCCCCCCACCTCCTCAGTTTCTTGAGATGGCCACACAAATCCTTCCACCCCTTGATTTCCAACAAACCTCAGTTTAGTCCAAGGGGAAGCCTTTTCTTCATTTTGACTCCTGGTGGTCTCTCTGATTCCCTGGATCCTTTTCCCTGGTTCCAGCTCCCTCCTGAATCTGCCAGACAATCACCTAGATTCAGGAGCTGAAAGCTTACAGGTTCTCCTCCAATTCTCAGGGATGAACACCTCCCAGGTCCTTGTCCTCTGCAAACATCAGTTTCCTCCAAGGGGAAGCCTTTTCTTCATTTTGACTCTGGGTGGTCTCTCTGATTCCCTGGATCCTCTTCCCTGGTCCCAGCTCCCTCCTGAATCTGCCAGACAATCACCTAAATTCAGGAGCTGAAAGCTGCCAGGCTCTTGTCCAGTCCTCAGAGATGAACAGTTCCCAGGTCCTTGTCCAGTCCTCAGGGCAATCCCC
>CM053593.1:323007104-323079296 GCA_028646575.1 Pseudocheirus occidentalis | reverse complement strand
AAAGACCAGAGTTTAAATGGAGACTGAAGCAATACATGCTATCATTCTTTTCTATGTTTGGTTTTGATTCTCTTTTCCCATTGTTCACTCTATTGGCTACAACGCCTATACAACCAGACTATTGTACAATGTGAAAGAGTTTGCAGATCTTATACATGATTGTATGTTACCATGGTGGGGGTCGGGGGGGAGGAAGGGGAGAAAAATCTGAAACCCAAGTGATTCTGGAACTGAATCTTGTAAACTAAAAGTAAACAAACAAGTCAATAACAAAATTAATAAAAAAAAAAAAGAAGATCCAAATAGTTAGAAAAGGATGCTCCTGGGACATTCTCAGACTTCAAAATCTACCTCCACCTCCATACCTTTGCACAGGTCTTTCACATGTGGAATCCTTCTTCACTTCCATGGTGACAGATTGTTGTTTTTCCCCCCATCGATAAGGGAGATGATGCCCAAATCTAGTAATTAAGTTTGGTTTATGAAAAGATATTGATGATTAACAATGTCTACTAGGTCAAAATGAACTGTGTTTTAATAGTGAAGTTATCAGTGGACCACACAGTCTGTTGGTTATGTCTTCCTCTCATTACATGACCAACCATTCTTCTTTCCATATACATTTCTTTGATTTTTATAATTTATTCTAGATCTCCCTTGTAATTCCTTGCTTATAATATTTCTTAACCTACTCATACCAGACTACGCCTGTCCATTTCTCCCTGTGTCATACTCATTTTCAATTGATTGGAAACTATACAATTACAAGGCTATACAAGCCTCTATTGATTGAATACTGATATTAAAATCTTGTTTCAGGGAGAATCCTGGAGTCATTAAAAGAACTTCCAGATTTCCAAAAGATCATAGAGCCAGGCAGTGGTGATGCTAGATCCAGAAGCTATTCTCAGAGGATTGTTCAATTTTTAATAGGAGCATTACACTATGGAAATTGACAAACAATACAAATTGGGGCTTGATTTGTGGTTTTGTGGATTTTCTAGACCAGTGGTTCTCAACCTTCCTAATGCTGTGACCCTTTAATACAGTTCCTCATGTTGTGGTGACCCCCAACCATAAAATTATTTTCATTGCTACTTCATAACTATAATTTTGCCACTGTTATGAACTGTAATGTAAATATCTGATAAGCAGGATGTATTTAAATTGAACATAACCCACAAGTTGAGAATCGCTTGTCTAGAGTTAAGAAAGTGAATGAGAAAATGTTTAAAATGCAGGTTAAATTTAAAGTGTGCCTTATGTACTTTTTTCTCTCTGGGGGGCGGGGGGAAAGGGCTGTCATTAAATATTTACCAGGACCTTCTTGCAACCAACCAATGTTCTTCCTTTTTTCAATGCTAGGTCTAATTCATTAGTTATTTAGAGTGACTTTCCAAGATAGATGTGCACGTATGTGAGTTCTCACTATAACTGCATATCACAGTCTGGACAGTAGGCATTTGTCTATTTACAACTATTTTTGTGATGATGAAAACTTAGTTCCCAACTGAGATTTCATTGCAATAGAGAATCCTGTTGATGAAACTCCTTTTATCAATGCAAAATAGCAACTATTCTATGACTCAAAATGTTTAGAAGTTGCTTAGGACCTGAGACTTAAATGACTTGCCAGGGGTCAGAAAGTTGATATGTTTCAGAAAGTGGATTTAAAAACAACTGAATCACTACATGCTACCCTAGTGAAGTAGTATCTTCTTTATGGTCTGGGACCCACTGTCTATTAATTATATCTTGACCGTTTACACATTTCAGTCATTTTTCAGTAATGTGCAGCTCTTGGTGACCCCATCTGGGGTTTTCTTGGCAAAGATACTAGAGTAGTTTTCCATTTCTTTCTCCAGCCCATTTTACAGATAAGGAAACTGAGGCAGAAGAGTTAAGTGACTCACCCAGGGTCACACAATTAGTTTTTGATATCAGATTTTACCTCAGGCAGATGTCTTACTGACTCCAGACCCAGTGCTCTATCCTTTATGCCACCTAGCCACCCCCGATTTGCATATATTAGGTAGACACCAAATAAACGTTTGTTAAATTGAATTGAAGCAAGATGATGACCTCATGTCCAGCTGGACCTTTTTTAGGTAATGTTCACATTCTGCTGTAAGGGCAGCTCGGTGACCCACTGGATAAACAGCACTGGACTCAGCATTGGGAAGATCTGAGTTCAAATCTGGCCTCAGATGCTTGCTAGCTATAGAACCCTGGCCAAGTTATTTAACCTCTGCTTTCCTCGGTCTCCTGCTCTGTGAAATGAGGTTAGTAATAGCACCTACCTTGCAGAGTTGTTGTGAGGATCAGCAGAGATAATATCTGTATGGTGCTGAGCACAGTGTCCGGCACATCCTAGGGTCTGTGTCAAACTTTATTTTCTTCTGTTCCATCCTTCAAAGTCTGAAGATCATTCTAGACCTAACAGTGAACAGAGAGAGAAGAGAACTGACCTCAAACACTAACTGTTTGACCCTGGGTAAGTCACTTGACTTGATTGCCTCCATTTCCTTATCTGTAAAATGGGCTAGAGAAAGAAATGGTAAACCACTCTAGTATCTTGTCCAAGAAAATCCCAAATGGGGTCGCAAAGAGTTGCACATGACTGAAAAGTGACTGAAATGAGTCATGATACATACATATATAGTTCCAGTAAATAATTTAAAGTTAGAGGCATAAAAGCCTGGAGGTGAGAGAAGTAATAGTAAAATTCTGGTGGGAGGAAAAAAAATCCAAGGAATTTTTTTTAATAAAAAATAAAAATCTTGGATTTTATAATTTTAGAATGATCAATAAATCATTTAAAATAATTTTCTTTTAAATTTATTTAGTTTACAACATTCAGTTCCACAAGTTTTTGAGTTCCAAATGTTCTTCCCCTCTCTTTCCTCCCCCCACACCACTGCAGCATGCAATCCGATATGGGTTCTACGAATACCTTCACATTAAACATTAGTCAAGTCGTAAAGAAGAATTATAACCAGTGGAATGGACAATGAGGAAGAAGGAACAAAACAGAAAGAAATGAAAGAAAAAAGAGAGAGAGCAGGTAGTTTGCTTCAATCTGCATTCAGACGTGATAGAACCTTTTTCAAGCATTTACTAAATGTGCCCAGCTCTGTGCTAAGCACTGGGGATGCAAGGAGAGGAAGGCAAGACTTAGGCCTTACCCTCAAGGAGTTGACATCCCCAGTGGGGTTGATGGCAGACACATAAAGGGGAACTGGAAAGGGAAGAGGAAAAGTTCTCAGAAGAGAATTTGGGAAAGTAGAGGCACAAGGGAGGTGACCGTGTATTCACACATTGTTAGCCAATCTTCTTCCTCCAGATCATTTATTAAAAACCATGCAAGATATTCTAAAATGTGAAACTAAAGCATCATATGACTATGAATTTTGTATCCTGAACACAAAAAAACAAGAACGAAGATCCATTTCTATCTCTCAAAAATTCTACCATTTTTCAAATGAGAGAGAGGAAGGCCTTTACTGTCTACTTTTCCATTTAGTTTTACTCTGGAAATAGGACCTGATCCTGTTTGCCTCTACTCATGTCTTGTGGTTGTAGTAGCAAGAACACTGGATTTGCATTGAGAAGACCTGGGTTTGAATTTGCTTCTTCCTACCTTGTGACAGTGGCCCAGGGAAGAACACTAGATTTGGAGCAAGAAAAGATGGAAATAAATCCCAGGTCAGACACTTAATTGCAACCATAGGCAAGGTGCCTTGCCTCTCTGTGCCTCAGTTTCTCTGTCTGTAAAATGGGAATTAGAGTACAGAATTACTTTAAAACTTTAAAATGCTATATAAATATATATGTTGCATTATTATTGTTATTATTATTAAATACTCAAGGATAGGGATAAGGCCTGGCCCTGTTATTTCATTGGTTTTGTAAATTCTTAGATTAGGAAAAATCTCTTTTAACAATTCTAGAAGGCACTTTCTTTTACATGATCATCTCAAGCACTGAGAAACCTTGCCCATGGTCACAAAGCCAGTGTATGTCAGAAGCTGCATTCAAATACTCAAAATAATAATTAATATGATCATGTGTCTGGACTTTGGATTCCTTATCTGTAAAATGACTGATAAAGGTGGCATCTACTTGTAAGTTAGCTTTTTTAGTCTGCTTATAAATGCTAGATTCTTTCAAATTAGGTGATAAGTCACAATAAACTGTGTTTTAAAGTGAATTTCTGACGTTATTTTGTTTCTCTCTACCATGTCTCTTTCTCCTTGGAAGACAAAAAAGAAGTTCCAGTTAACTGGGGACTCTGGTTACTAGAGGAATTGCTTCAGAGGATAGAAACAGAAATGCCAAATATGAAAAGAAAACAGTCCTGAATTTAAATCTGGAGGTCTACCATTAATTGGCTGTGCAGGGACTTAGAAGAATTCAGAAGTTATGCAGAGTAAAATAAATTTCTGTGCAGATGTTAAACAGCTGCTTCTTTTGGGAAGATACATAAATTTAATGTCTGATTTGCTTTCCTAATGACAGACATGTGGGTTGTGTTGTAGACAGTGGAGAAAGTCTATCTAAGAGATGGTTTATGAGGGAACTTTATTCTTTTGAACAGTTTAATAAATGAATTATTCATGATTCAGAAAATGCAATTCTTAGCCAAAGTACCACAATCCTGTCATGGCTCATTTCTTACAATGTTTATGAGCAAAGATAAGTGTATGTTTCTCTTCACTTTTGCAATTAGAATAAAGCACATTTTTAGAACTCACACTGAAGAATTTGACAGTGAGAGGAATATTTTGGAGGCACTTGAATACACCAGTCTAGCTGTTATGACCCCTGAGGGTTTTTGTGAAATAGTTTATAAAACCAACGAAACAATAGGGCCAGGCCCTATCCCTATCCTTGAGTATTTAATAATAATAACAATAATAATACAACACACACATACATATATGTATATACATAGCATTTTAAAGTTTGTAATAATCTTGTACTCTAATTCCTATTTTACAGACAGAGAAACTGAGGCACAGAAAGGTAAGGTACCTTGCCTACTGTTGAAATTAGTGAGTGTCTGATCTGGAATTCTGTTCTTATCTTTTCTTGACTCCAAATCCAGATATTCATTCAGGGGCTGGGGAGGCAGGAAGAACAGGAATGTTGGTGAAGTGTAAGAAAAATAAAGAGAGTGGGAAATACATGAGCACAAAGAGGACTTTGATGGAGTATCTGAAAATCAAATAGTTGTGAAGCATGGTGACAGTGAAGGTAATACCAAAGAAGGAAGAAGCACATGGAGTTGGAAAGACAACAAAAGATGGGATTCATAGTGGTATTGCTCAGTTTGAAGAATTCGTATGAACCAGCTTGATCTTCCATTTTGAAAATAGTTTCCTTGGTGCTTAATTCATTATTTATAGGATCATATTGAAGGATCACAGATTTAAAGATAGAAGAGACCTTGGATACCATGTAGTCCAACCCCTCTTTTTGTAAATAAGGAACTGAGGCCCAGAGGGGCATAGTGACTTTGCCAAAGGTCCCATATAAAGTAACTGGTAGAGCTGGGTTTTGAACCCAGGTAGTGTGACTCTCAAAACAGCATACATCTCACTGCGTCACATCGCTTCCAGCCTTTTGCACAAACTGATAACATCATGCATGTCAAAGACCACCCCCTACTAATTTTGCAATTCTAAATGAAAAGCATGAGTGTTGATTTTTTTTTTTAGAACACATGGGATTAGCATTAAAGGCACTCATTGCCCTTGACCGTGTTATAAATTTTCTACACTATTTTATCCTCTAGCTTCATTCTTCTGGTCTTCTGTATATTCTCCTCCCCTCTTCTCTATCTTTGCTGGCCACCAAAGCAAAGCTAACTGAGCACTATATTTCTGAAGGCTATGCAGACACATTATAGCTACATAGTTGAGACTTGTAAAACCATGTTCACTAAGATGTTATGTTAGTTACAAAAATTCTGTTCCATGACAAAAAAAAAAGACTTGGCAAAATCTCTTCAAGGGGAGTGCAAAGTTAGTGGTTTTTAACCAGTGAGGAGCTCAAATAGGAAAGGTAGTCATAGCTGTGAGGTATATAGAGAAAATGTAATCACATTAAATATTTGGGAAATAATTTTTTTCTTTAAAATGATATTTTGTTTTCCACGAAATTACTTGTAAAATATATATTTTTACATTTTTTAAAAGTTTTGGGCTCCAAATTTTATCCCTCCTTTCCTCCCTTCTCCCAGAGATGGTAAGCAATCTGATAGAGTTTATACATGTGCAATCATGTGAAACATTTCCACCTTAGTGATTTTGTTCAAGAAAACTCAAAGAAAGCAAGAAATAGGAAGGAAGGAAGGAAGGAAGGAAAGAAGGAAGGAAAAGAAAGAATCAAAATGAAAATGAAAAAGAGGATACTTCAGTCTGTATTCAGACAACATCAGTTCTTCTCTGGAGGTGGAAAGCATTTTTCATCATGAATCCTTTGGGATTGTCTTAGATCATTGTATTTCTGAGAATAGCCAAGTTATTCACAGTTCTTCATAATACAACATCACTGTTACTGGGTATAATGTTCTCCTGGTTCTGCTCACTTCACTTTGTAGCAATTCTTGTTAAGTCTTTCCAGGTTTTTCTAAATTCATCCTGTTTGTCATTTCTTATGGTACAATAATATCTCATTGCAATCATATACCATAACTTGTTCAGTTAGGAAATCCTCCAATTTCCAATTCTCTGCTAACACAAAAAATGCTGCTTTAAATATTTTTGTAAAAGTAGGTTCTCCCTTCTCCCCCACTTAAATCTCTTTGAGATACACACCAAGTCATATTATCGATGAATTTAAACAGCATGAACAATTTTGTAGCCCTTTGGGCATATGGGAAATAATTTCTTAATTCATTGATTTTTGCATCTATCAGTTTCTAGTTTCTGTAGTTTTCACACCATAGATGAAAAATGTAAGAATTAAAATCCACTTAGTAGTTTCTCTTTCCATAAAAAAAATTCTTCTTAATTACCCAAAGGATATGGTTATTATTATTCTTATAGGTTAACTCTAAAGCCAATCATTTTTGGTCTCTTTGAAGAAAAAAGAGGTGGAAATGTCTCTCCCAAACTTTAAACTGGAATTTAAATTGCTGATAAAACATGCTTTTAAATTTTAAATATTAAGACCAACTCAATGAGATATCTTGAATAGAATTTGAACTTTTCTTTCTTCCTTATCAAGATGAATGGGATTTTTTTAAAATGCAGAAACTGCATTTGTTTCTTTATTTGCAATCCCTTCTCCAATGTGCCAAAGTCATTTGAAATCGTGATTTTGTTCTCCTTAGGAACTGATCCTAATAATTGCTCATTCTTATGTTTTCAGCAAGTCTGAAAATGTGACTTCATCAAACCACTTGTTTTTTTCATGAGCTAAACACCTGTTTGTTGAATTGAATTGGTTATCCAATTCCCTTCTCCCTAGGAGGATAAACTCTTTGAGAGCAGGGACTGCATTAACTGATTCAATTTCCAAGTCTGCCTACTACCTAGCACATGCTCTTCACTCGCTCACAATGTATAATTTAATACCATTAACACCACGTTGTTTTCCTGTATTTCCATTGATTATTTATATAACTTTAAACATGTTCCTTATATTTAATAGTTTCTTGTACTTTGCTTATTGGCGAAATGTGTTATGAAGTTGTAAAGCCAAGCATGAGCAGCTTTTCAGAAGAATGCTGCTATGAACAGCTTTTCAAGGTTCTGATTATACAATATAGTGAATACTCTGTTTATTCAATAACAAATCAGAACAAAACATTCACAGAAAATCGAGGTACAGCATTTACAATGTTACAACTTACTGCTGAAAGTCAAAATATAGCATTCACAACAGCTTATCACTAAAACAGCCACGTAGTTTTCACCACAGTGGTCACAAAGTTTTGAACAAAGAACAATCATTTAGTAACTCAATCATTCAATCACTCAATCAGCCTCAAGGAGGTTTGCCTGCACCCATGGGGAACACCAAGTTAAAAATCAGTTGCTATTCAGTCATGATTCAGTATTTAATCATCAGAAAATACACAAGCCCTCTACCCCTAGGTCACTAGTATATTACAATGTTTCAGTCAGTACACAGTATCCAAGTAAAGTCTTCTTTCAATTTGACTCTGGGTGGTCTCTCAGATTCCCTGGATTCCCTTCCATGGTCCCAGGTTCTACCTGGATTCACCAAACTGTCACCTGGGTTCAAAGGCAGACAGCTCTCAGGTCCTTGTCCAGCTCTCTGTATTCCGTATTGAAGTTCACAGAGTCCAGACCTTAAATCCTTCATAGTCTCTGTTCCCAGAGAAGTTAAGGCTTAACAAAGCCACAAACAGGTTCATTCAAAGCACCAGCATCACAGTCATGCTTCCTCAGTTAGCAGCAGCTCCATCAGGCCTTTGGTCGTCTTTGACAGCTCCCAGAAGCTCTGGCTGGCCCTCTGACTCAGCAGCTCCTCAGCAGAAGCTCCAGCTGGTTCCCAAAATCAAAATCATTCTCTCTAGCCTGGGGTGGCCTTTCATCTTCAGCCTCCCCAGTGGCAGCAGCTTCTGCCTCCAGGAAGCTTGTTCCAAGATCTGTCTAACCCAGCAGGGACTTCCCCTTATATACACATGGCATTAGCTGCTTCCCATTTCAGCCATGTCCTGTTTTAACCCCTTCCTGTTACATCAGCAACAGGTTTCATACCTTCTGTTTCTTTAACAGAGACTTGATTAATTACTAAGTGCTAAAGTACCTGTTAACTTTGCCAACATAAAGGGATCAAATTATATTACTATTACAGAAGTATAGCATATATAAGCTGTAGGGATCCTTGTTCCAAGTCAGATTCTCAGAGCAAGACTGTATTTTACCTACCTGTCCATCTGGTAGGTTGGGGATAGCTTTCTAATGCTCTCAGATCAAGCCCTCTTGCCATTGTTCTCCCATCATTCTCCATCAATCACTTTTTAGGATCTCTCCTATATCATGGACTGTCCTACTGATTATTGGCCTAGTGTCATTTAGCCCATTATTAGTGGTGAAATTTTACAAAAGGTATATTTACTGAACAGCGACTGGATGGAACAGCTGATAGAGTGCAAGGAGTCCCCTGACTCCAGAGATTCCTTTGTAGATTTCCAGGGGAAGTGGGGGAGTTTAAAGGTTGTTCTTCCTATTTATTTTTTCCCAGAGTGGTACGTTTCCAAACTTCATAACGGTGTTTGCAGGGCTCTGGGTTATACTGAATCTTAGTACACTGCTATCTTCCTCCCATTGTTGATGACTTCATGTTAACCTGGTATGGGGAAGTAGGCTTCTGACACTATCTTCTCCAGGAGGCTTGCCGGAGTTATTGCTTCCTCACTTAAATGCAGCTTAGCAGGGAAAAAGACTGCAGTTGCCCTGGAGAGCAGGGTCCTGTATTATGGATCTGCCAGTCTTTCATGTATTCTGTGATGTAGCTTGTGTTTGGTGACTTGAACTCATCAAAACTATCTAGGTCATGTTCCGCTGTCTTCTTAGTATTCCACTTCTTACTAAATAACCACTTTTAATTGCATCCTTGACATATCTCCTTGGCAGGGAAAATAAGTACTTAGAAGTATGATCTCCTCTCAATCACCTATGAACATTGTATATTACACCCTGAGCAAAGGTCCTGTTCTGTCTGTGATCATCCTCCTTTTCCCAGGGTAACCAAACAAACAAAAACTGTACATGCCAGTGCTAAACACTTTTTATTTTATTTTTTGCTTTTTGGAGGGCAATTGGGGTTAAGTGACTTGCCCAAGGTCACACGGCTAGTAAGTGTGTCAAGTGTTTGAGGCTGTATTTGAGCTCGGGTCCTCCTGAATCCAGGGCCAATGCTCTATTCACTATGCCACCTACCCGCCCCTAAATGCTTTTTATTGCCCTTGGATGTCCTTGCCAATTACTGATCCTTCTTAGCTTTAACATTCTTAAAATTATTCTTCCTAGGACCATGTTTTGCTTTTACATTCATTCTCTATGATCTGTTCTCGCTTCTATCTTCTGTACATGCATTTAAACAATCTAAATTGGTTGATTACTTTCCAGTGCATGCACATTAATCTTTTAGACAAGTCTCTTTTCTTCCTAATCAGAATTGTTTGTCTTGAGGTTTTCAGAATTTCATTTTGAAAGCTTTCCATCTCTGTTGGATCGACTTCCCTCCAGTCCATGTGATTGTAACCTATCTGAACCCTTTGAAATATGCCTTCTACAGATCTAAGACTATTCTTAGCTTTCCTCTTTCCTTTTATACACATTTTAAGATGCTGAGGTCACATTCCTCCAAAGTTTCTATTCTTTCTTCTCTAGCAACAAAATATTAATTTTAGTAAAAACTGTGTTCTAGACTAGCTGCTGTTAGTTTCCTGTACCTTTTGAAAGACAAAACACCACCTTACCGTCTCTCTACCAACATGAGTCGCCCCTGCATACACTGAAGTTATGTGATAGTCCTTAATCAATCAATCAATGAGTATAGATGAGGAGAAAGAAGAAGAGGAACATAGCAATTACATGGTGTTTTAAGGTTTGCAAAATGCTTTCAAATGTTATCTCATTTTATCCTTATAATAACCTTGAGATGTCATTGTTCTGTTGTCACCCCCATTTTACAGATGAAAAAGCTGAGGCAGACAGAGGTAAATTACTTACCTGGTGTCCGAAGCTAGATTGGAATTAGTAAATGCAGTCCCTGCTCTCAAAGTGTTTTTCCTTCAACAGAGGAAGGAATGGAATAAACAGTTCAATTCAACAAACAGATGTTTAGCTCATGAAAAAAAGAAAACAAGTGGTTTGATGAAGCCACATTTTCAGAGTTGTTGAAAAAGTAAGAACAATTATTAGGACCAAATCCTAATGAGAACAAAATCACAATTTAAAATGACATTGGTATATTGGAGAAGGGACTAGAAATAAACAAAGAAAAAAAGGCATATCTTTTTTTCCCTTAAAAATAGCCTATGTTCATTTATTCGTTCAATAAGCATTTCTTTAATGTCTTCTACATGCCAATCAGTATTTATATCATTGTGGATAAAAAGACAAAAGTGAACTAGCACCTGACTTCAAAGAGTATATATCCTATATAAACACAGACAAATAATTTCAAATATAGAGAGAATAATTTGCCAGGGATGGAGACTGGCCACTGGCACCTGGCTGGATCAGAAGCATCCTCTTACTAGAAGTGGCCTTTGAGCTTTGCTTTGAAGGAAGCTGGGGATTCCAGCAGGTGAGCAGGACATGTATTTCAGGCATAGAGGAGGCAGAAAGGAAGTTGTTGAAATATTGTAGAACTTAGGGATGCAAAATAAGGTATGAAGGTAGGTAAGTGGAAAGGAGATTTTTCTGAAAAGGACTTTAAGAGCTAGATTATGTAAATATTTGTTTTAGTTCATAAATTGAAAATAAACCTAAAATTTTAAAAACCAGTTAGAAGAGCTTGCATTTTTATCCTAGAAGAGGAATCACTTGGAGCCTTTTTAACCAAGGGAATTAACTAGTCAGACCTGTGCTTGAAGGAATATCAGTTTTACAGCTCTATGAAGGATATATTGGAGTGGGCATTTACTAGAAAAGAGATAATAATTAAGATACTATTACAGTGTTCCAGATTAGGAACAATGAGGACCTGAAAGTTGGCATGGAAGTTGAATCAACATGCTCATGCAATAGTTAGGGCATGAAGGGTAAGGGAGAAGAAAAGGTCAAAGAAGACTCTGAGGTTGTGAACCTGGGAGACTAGAAGTGTATGGTTTATTATTGTAAGGCTCATAGAGAATATTACAGTCTCCAAAGAAGTGAAGAAGAGATTCACTCCAAAGGCAATAAAGAAATGTGTAATGGATACTGGAAGGCTGCAACATCCACCAGGAAGGAACTATTTTTACCAGAATAAAAAATGTCATAAATGTTTAATCCAAAAATAAGTTGGGCTAATCATGTCACAAGAATACTGGCTAATTAGTAGTCCATGTGCTCTGATGGTATTGCCATGATGTCAAGGGAAAGCAAGAAATATAACTAACACATTATGTGGACCTTCTATGGTGAATTTGTGGGAAAGGTATAGTCAAGAATTGCAAATGGTGAACAACCATGGTTACGTTATGACTGGCATAATTTCCAGGAACATTTCTATCAATGAGATCAAAGATCCATTTGAGTACAGTGCCCCTTCTGAACCAAATCCCCCAACAACCTGAGATTGCACTTACAGCTTTGAGGGCCCCAAAGGGCTATTGACAATTTCTCCTTTTGGGGTTCTTGAGGTAACCCTAAGGATTCTAGTGGTGTTGCTCATGAGCCCCAACCAGTGAGTTCCACATTAACAATTAGAACAGTCAGACTCCATTAGATTTTAGAAAAGAGATTTAATGAGAAGGTATAATAAAAGTAGCTGGTACAAAACATTCAGCCCCAAAACTGAGGTACACAATTCCCCTATATGTACAAGGGCTCTGGGGGGTGGGCTCAAACTTAAAGTACAATGGCAGTGAGGCACAAATTTAAACAGTACCAGTGGCAAAAGCTTAACTCTTACTTCTTGCCTTGGAAGTAATTTTCTCCTTTCATGGAATCTCTATAATCTATACCCAGAATTTCTCTCTGTGACTAGGAGTCATGCTCCCTAAAGCTTCCACTGCTCTTCCTGACTGGCTTTTCATTTTACTCTGCAGTGACATTTTCATTGTCATCAGCCATTACCATTTTGGTGGCTATTGCTACTGCCATTATTCAGCTACATACGTGATCTCCGATGATATCTCAGGATCTCTTCATCTCACACAAGTTTGTCTTCACACTTCCATCTCAGAATACTCATTTGTCCAAGATTAGGAAAGAATAAACATTTAAAAGCCAGGTAAAACAGATGCAGCCCCTACCACACCCTATTCTTTGAGCCAGTTCCAAGATCTTCCTCCCACACCTTCAGAAGAGAGTGCCAAAGGTGGTCTGCCCTCCTCAGGAACTAGTTCCTGAGATCTGGCTTAGAACTCTCTGAAACATTAGTTCTTCTGCCTCCATAGCCAGCTAGATGGCTTTCTACCATCATACAGCTCATCATGTTGTGGACTCATGCTGTATGATGATAGAAAAGTCATCTCAAGCTTCTACATGATCACTTGGACTGACTCCAGGCAGGGAATATATGTGTGTGTGTGTGTGTGTGTGTACATACACACATATCTACATACACACATACATACATATGCATATATATGTACATACACATAAATACATACTCCAAGGGCTATCTTTCCTAAAAGTCCATCCCTATTTATTTAAATGCTTTATATTAGTGAAATATCTTGATAAGTGAGCTTGTTACTTCACCTCCTAACTAACTCCAGTTAGTCCCTATAGGTTCTAGGATTAAATATGCATTCTTCTGTTTGGCATGTAAACCTTTTCACAATTTGGACTTTTCCTACTTTTCCAGTATTCTTATACATCATTCTTCTCCTTACTCTTTACAGTAGAGTCATACTAACTTATTGTTCCATCCACATGAAATTCTATCTCCTGCCTTCATGCCCTGGCTCTGGCTGTTCACTTCCTCCTCACTTATAAAAATCAGAATTCCTGGTTTCCTTCAAGACTCAGCTCAAGTACCACTACATGAAGCTTTTCATGATCCTCCCATCTTCTAGTGTACTCCATCCTCAAACTATCTTAAATTCATTTTGAATATATTATGAATATACTTGCTTGCCCAAAAGACTATTTTATAGAGAACTCATACAGGGCAAATATTCACATGGTGCTCAGAAGAAGCAATACAAGGACACTCTCAAGAACTTTGGGATTGATTGTGTGACATGGGAAACACTGGCACAGGACCACTCTGCATGGCATGCCCACATCAGGGAGGATACTGTGCTCTACGAGTAAAGCAGAATTGAAACAGCTTAAAGGAAATGCAGGATGCATAAATTTAGAGGATTCACCCCAAATATTCACACAGACTATTGGTGCCTGACTTGTGGTAGAGCATTTTGAGCTTGTATTGGTCTGGTCAGCCCGTTGTGTCAGTCAGACACATTGCAACTTGACTGTAGCATGGTGATGTCATTTTGGTCTTCTTCGAGAAAGAAGGACAACAACCAGCCAATAGTCTTCACCATTAGAACATCAGCTCCTTGAAGACTGAGACTATTTTCACTTTTGTCTGTGTCCCTAGTGCTTAGCAGAGTATTTAATCAATTGATTGAATTATTGATAATATTTAAAATAGTTGCATGTATAAAGACAAATCATATGGTTTAATTATCATTGATACACTGGATCCATCAGCTCACCATCTTAGGACCTGTTCACTACTGGCATTTACTGTGACACATTTCCCAATGGCTTACCTAATTTAGTATTTTAGTCATTTTCACTTTTCTTCTACAACAGTCCAATGTAGTTACTAAAATCACAATAACCAGGGTAACTGTAATATATTTAAATTGGATAATATTGGCCTATGACTTTAAAAGTAGAAAAAAGTAATTCCTTTGCCCTGGAGAGTACATTTGTGATAATCTTTCAGAGTTACAGACCCATAGGCATCTACCGGGCCAATTGTTCTGGAGAAAATGGAGCCTAAGTGAAAAGTGCTATGTTACTTAATAACCCTACTTTTAATTTAATACCATGTATTATTGTGAAACAGCATTTAGCCAATAAAATAATAATTGATTCAATATCCAGCACAATTCTCTTTATGTTTCTGATAGCTGTTTATTTCATTGACCAAACCTTTTTACCCACTTCAGTGAAAACCAACTGTAAATTATTATTTTTTCTCAATGCAGTACAGGATAGAGGGAGAGGGGGAGCAGAAGGGAATAAGCATTTAGTAAGCACCTGTTATGTACTAAGCACTGTCCCCTTTACAAATGTTATCTCATATGATCCTCAGGACAACCTTGGGAGACAGGTACTATTATTATTCCCATCTTAGAGTTGAGGAAACTAGGAAAGTGAGAGTTTAAATGATTTGCCCAGGATCACATAGCTAGTAAGTACCTGAGACTGGGTAGGCCCACTGTACTACTTAGCTCAATTATTAATTAAAAAATTAAAACCTTAATTAAAAATAATTAAATGTTAATGTAATAATAATAATAATAATAACAATAATAATTTAGATAGCACTCCAAGCACTTGTATATCCCCTTTAAGTTTCAAAATTATTTAAAAATTGTAAAAAAAAAATTAGAAATTGGGGTGGTTAGGTGGCACAGTGAATAGAGCACTGGCCCTAGAGTCAGAAGAACCTGAGTTCAAATCCAGCCTCAGACAGTTGACACACTAGCCATGTGACCTTGGGCAAGTCGCTTAACCCCAATTGTCCTGCCTTCCTCCTCCAAAAAGAAAAAAAAAGAAATAGAAATCAAATAGCATATCATTGTGGTCTTATTTCTGTAGATGATTGAGAAGCCTGGAGAATTGTTTGTGGTCCTAAATAGCTGTAATGGGGCCATAACTTCAAAGCTATTTTCCACAACAATTATCTATATTCCTCAGCATAGGAGTGGTTTCTGGTGTCTATTTTCAAAATAACATGTGAATGAAATTGATGTTCAAGCTCAACATGGTAGAACAGAACCCATCTCATTTTTCAGGGTGGGGAGGTAATGATTTGCAATGAGGCAATTAAGTCAACCTCTGAAATGACTTTCCTTTGGTTTCTGAAAACCTAATCTGCCCATCTAACCAGTCTTACCCTTTCAGTGTGCTAACCCCTTCTTCTGAACTGCTGTCCCCCAACTTCTGACCCCTTGATAAGTTTCCTACTCAGAAATGATATGAAGAGATGATAAGATCAGCAAATAACGGCCAAAGGAACTTCTTATCCTCAAGAAAGAAAGATGAGGATAGCATATAAGAAAGTAAGAGTTATTTACATGATGTCCTTGAAGCTTGACTCCTCCTTACCTCTACTGAAGACAATACAAGAGGAAATTGGCTGCTATTCATCAACCAATCAGATAATCAATAAATAATTACTAAAAGCCTACTGTTCACCATCACTGGACTAAGTACTAGGAATAAAAGGTTAAAAGTTAAAAAAAAAAGTCTCTGCCCTTGAGGAACACGGACTTATATGTATGAGTGTATACAAAATGTTCAAAGTGATTTGGCCTGAGACGCTGGCTTTGGGGGGATCCCGTGTCTTTTTTTTTTTATTACCTCACGACTTTATGCTTACTCTTTTTTGTCCTCTCTATTACCTTTTATCCAGACATGATTTTAAATTAAAGATACTTTCCTTCCTTTGGATTCCTCTCTTCCCTTCTCAGTAACTGGATTATCAATTCAATCTGATGAGCTCTGTTTAGGACTAATGACCCTCTTGACTTGATTCTAGTCCAAGACTGAGCCCTGAGGGCTGAGGAAATGAAAATAGTTATAATCTGCCTTTTTTGTATTTGGACTATGTTACCAAAAGACTTTTGATATCTCCGTGTGCAATAAATGTATCATGTTCGATTTCTGAATATGCCACTGAGAATTTAATGGAATTTTTTGAGTGGATTTGAAATGTGTTGAAAACAATTTTCCCCTCTACTTCCTAATTTTAATTAAGAGTGCTTTGGACTGGGTAGACATTGGAAAAGTTAATAAGAGAACCTTAAAAAATATGTTTTTTAAAAAAATTTCCCTGAAACTTTAAAATTGCTTTACAGGCTTCAGATTATGATTCCTAATACTTTGATGAAGAAAAATTCATGATGTTAGGGAGACACTAAGGTATGAAGAGAGTCAATATCTTGGCTATCATTTTTCAGATCTGAGAAAAGAACTAGAGGGGTCCAGTTGATATAGAACAGAACTTCCTTTTGAGCAGACCTTCATTTTGTGCTCAAAATGAACAATATTCCACGGAAAATGGAATACCCCTCCCAAATATGCCAGTTTTCAGGGGGCAAATAGATGATTACTCATAAATATTTTAGTAACGGCCATTCATTTTCTCATAGGTACTGATCAGTTCTGGGACCATATTAAAGCATAATAGACTGTATTTAACTGCTTTTCTTCAATGCATTGTGAGGTACATAGTAGAAGAATCATTTTCCTCATTTTCAGACTGAGTAAACTGAGACTTGGTGAGTTTTAGTCATTTTCGGGTCCCATAGTGAATAAAAGGCAGAACTAGGACTCAAACTCGGGCTTTCTGATTTGACATCTGGTGTCCTTGCACTACACCAAATTGGCTGTCCTGTCACCTCCTTCTGTGTTGGACGTTGCATGAAAAGTTCATTATCTCACATGAACTTGGTTTTCTTGAACTCAGAATTAAGCTCTAACATATTGTGGGGAAAAAAAAGTCATAGAGGCTCTATGACCACTTTCATGTTGAATTCTCTGAAGAAATATTGAAATCTTATGGGTATTTTTAAAATCCCACCACTAATGGAAGAAACTTTTTTTAATTGAAATTCACCCTCTCTGGCCTTTCCTGATGCAATTAATTCATAGGGATTTTTAACCTGGGATCCATGGACCCTCTTCTCATTCCCACAAGAGAGCCATGGATAGATTTCAGGGGATTTGTGAACTTATATAGGAAAATTTTACATCTTAATTTTCATTAACTTCTAAGTGAAATTTAGCATTTCCTTTCATTTTAAAAAACATTTTAATATCATTATATTTTTATTTTATCATATTTATTATATTATTCAATTTATTTTAAGAAATTATCCTGAGAAGGGGTTCATAGGCTTCAATAGACTAGCAAAGTGTGCATGCAAAAAAACATTAAGAAGTTGATATTATCTTCCTCCTCAAAGTACCTTGTATTTACTTATATATAAATGTTGTATCCCTCCTGTAGAACGTAAGCTCCTTGAGAACACAAACTATTTTCTAGTTTGTCTTTTATCTCCTGAGTCTAGTACACAGTACTACGTACATAATAGAGACTTAATAAATGTTTATCGAATTGAAAGAATATGTATTTTGTGATTCATGTTGAAAAGGCCTTTCTTTTGTTTCACAGAACTCATATTTTGGACTGCTCAAAAATATCAGCAGACTTTTGCTGCCCTTTTGGGGGAGTGGAATTAAGGAAACCTGTGCCTTCCATTCAGTGAGCTCATGATACAAAATTATAAATTATCACAGTTTTGCAGATGGAGAAATGGAAACATGGTGAGGTTAAGTGACTTCCCTGCAGAGCAAGTTAATGAAAGGGCCAGGAACAAAATACAAGTCTCTTCACTCCTTGTCAAGTTTTTGCTCTGCCTCAGAATTACTTTTGTTTTTGGATGTATAGGGCATTCACCATCCAAGTGGCTCAGAACACTGGTGGATGAGGTAAAAGCTTGTAAGAGAGGGAATTATTTTGACAACCTTTTCTGAATACCTATTTCAAATGGAAGTTTTGTTCTTCACCACAGGATGTACAAATAAGTAGGACATGGTGAATGGATCCTAGAGGAGGACGTTGTCCACTCTTGTGAATGTGTTCACGTTCCAAATAAGCAGGCCTGGAGCCAGGGAGCAACCTTTGCCAAAATACTAGTTAAAAAATCTCTGTTTTTCAATACTTGAAGAATTTGAACTCAGTTTGTTTTACTCTACTGAGCATTATATTCTGAAACGTTTACTTCTTTGATAACCAAAACACAATTCTGACTGAGAGAGGTAAACAAGATACTTTCAATCTCATGATTAGATTTTAAGGATGTCAAGTTGTAATAATTCAATAGTCGTTATTGATGTGAAACTGACATGCATTAGCTGTTACTCACTTTCTGAATGATGCTTTTAATATTTTTCTATCTACTAGTTTTCCCAGAATTTTGGATATAACTTCTTATATCACAAGAGGATCAGACTTGCTATATCTAGGGATTTAAATTACTTTTCTAATGAAACCTTACTAACAGATAGAAGAAGTTTCAGTCTCAAAGAATCTCTAGATTCTTTGGATTCTAGAGAATTAGGATAGAGCGCTTGGCATAGAGTCAGGAAGACCTGAATTCAAATGTGACCTCAGGTGTGTACTTGTTGTAACCCTCAGAAAGTCACTTAGCTTCTGTGTTCCTCAGATTCCTCAAGTGTAACATGGGGATAATAATAGCACTTACCTCGCAAGGCTGTTGTGAGCATATCAAATGAAGTCACATTTGTAAAGTACTTAGTACAACACCTATCCCTAGGTGATGGTAGAAGGGTGCCTCCCCTCCATTACTTTGTATTTTTCATATTTTGTGTTTAATTATGTCTATGTCCGTGTAAAAGAGTGTAAAGCCTTTGAGAATAAAGATTGGTCCTTTTTTCCATTTGTATCCCCAGGAGATTGCCTGGTACATAGTAGTAAAAATGCTTCTTGAATGAATGGATGAATTAACAAAGGTCAGTTACTGAATGAATGAATAATAACTGAATGAATGAATGAATAATTGAATGAATGGAGTTCCTGTATGAAACTATTAGCCCATAAGATGTAATCAAGGTCAATTTCATTAAAATGCTCATATTAGACAAAAAAAAATAGCTTCGATGTGCACTTTTCTCTATCTGTAAGAATGACAGGCCAAAGGGGCTAGATTCAGAGTTCTTCTAGTGCAGAGATTCAGACCCTGTCTTCTGTTCATCTTTGACCAATAACTAATTGATGTAGGGGGACATAGCCTAATAATTAGGTTATAGAAGGGATATTAAGTTCTCCATCAGTAGAAGTTTTCAAACAGAAGCTGGATTTGCATTTGCCGGGGGTAAAGTAGAGAGAATCTTTGTTCTTGTGCAGTTTGGACTTTATGGTCTCTGAGCTCCCTTCCGAATTTGATATTCCAAGATTCCAACATTCTTGAATTATTTCTTCGGTGGCATAAAATCCAGTCTAGAGTATTCACAATCAGATTCCTACCTACTTTTCCAAACTTATCTCACGTGATTCCCCTTGAGTTTCTTTATACTCCTGACAAATAAGATACTCACCAGGCCCTGAATTTGTCCTGACTTTTCTTGCCTCTGTCCTCATATGCCCTATGTCTGGACTGTAATTCCTGACTTCTTCTGCCTGCACTGGTTGGAATCCCACCTATTCTTCCAAGTCCATCTTAATTATCACCTTTTCCATTTTTTCCTGCATTTACTCTTCTCTCTATTCCTCCCCCTCCCCATTAGTGAAGTAATTGTTGCCTTTTAGGGTAATTTTTTTGCCTTTTTATATACTGTTGTTGGTTGTTTCAGTTGTGTTCAACTCTTTGTGACCCCATTTGAGGTGTTCTTGGCAAAGATATCAGAACGATTTGCCATTTTCTTCTCCAGCTTAGTTTTACAAATTAGAAAACTGAGGTAAACAGGGTTAAGTGACTTGCCCAGGGTCGTATAGCTAGTAAGTGTCTAAGGATGAATTTGAAATCTGGAAGATTAGTTTTCCTAACTCCAGGCACTGCAAAACTATGCATTCTCCTTTGTATTCCTATTGTATACATATCATTTCCCTTAATAGATGTAAAACTGCTTGAAGACAGGGGTCATGACTCATTTCTCTTTGTATCTACTAGTCCAGGAGTGGAGAAACTGGGGCCTTGAGGCTTTGAAGCATGTGGCTTTCTTGGTCCTTGGGTGCAGCCATTTGAACAAGCCCCAGTTTGACAGAACAAATCCTTTTGTTGAGGGGATTTGTTCTGTGAAGTTTGAATTCAGTCAAAGGGTTGCACTTGAGGATCTAGAGCAGTGGTTCTCAAGCTTACTAATGCTGCAACCCTTTAATAGTCGTATGTGGGCATGTCAGCATGTGGGGGGACCCACCTGGAGATGGATAGAGGAGGTTCCTAAGACCAAAGGAAATATGTGTTTTCTGATGGTCTTATGTGACCCCTGTGACTCCTGTGAAAGGGTCATTCCATCCCAAATGGGTTGCAACCCATAGGTTGAGAACTGCTGATCTGGAGGGTCCTATGTGGCCTTGAAGTTGCTGGTTCCCCACCCCTAGCACATCATTTTGCACATGATAGGTAGCTCATAAAAATTTATTGAATTGAATTGAATTCTATCTATCCAGTTCCATCTTTCTACTTGTGTCCTAATCTTGCACTCAAATCTTGTATCTCCAGTCAATTAACAAACATTTCTACTTTGAAATCCATTAAACTCAGCAGATTTGTAACCAAATTCGTAATCTTTTCAAAATCAACTCTCACTCCTAAAAGATATAACCACTCTCCCAGTCACCTAGGTTTGAAACCGTGGCATCATCTTTGATTCCTTTCTTTGTGTTGCCAACTCCCTGTTCAGTCAATCCTTCCTTCAGAACATCTTGCTAATCTTGTCACATCGATCACTAAAAATATTTCTTGCATTCATCCTCACATCTTCACTCAGACAGTCACCAGTCTAGTTTAGAGCCTCATCACCTCCCAGCTGATCTGTTTGTGGTCCAACTGGTCTCCTTGCCTGAACCCATCATCCACATGGCTACCAAAGTGATTTTCCTAAAGCTCAGGCATGAAATTCACATCACTCATCTCTTCTAATATATCCCAGTGGCTCCCTGTTGACTCTAAGTTCAAACATTATTTCATCTTTATCCTTTTGAAGTGCCCATTTTTATATAAATTTTACAGCATATATAATTATAAGTACAGAAGAACATCATGTAGTTTATAAATAAATAAATGTGCACCTAGTTGTAGAATGTGCTGGTAGGGGTAGAAGGAAAACCAAATCGATAGACCTGAATTTTGGCATCTTAGTATTGTCAATTCTAATAAACTCTTAGTATCTGACAATGGGGACATATTTCATCATGAAACAAAATGTATAGATATTAGTCTATGGGAGAACAGATGGGTAACAGTCTCTAAGATTAACGAAAGTGGGAATTTCTTATCCCTCATTTTCATTCCATTTTAAGGCCTAGGAGAAATAGGTTCTCAAAACTCTTTAAGATTAAACAGGAACACAGCTGGAATTTACATGTTTTCTCTCTAAGAAAAATGGAACCTTTTACCTAACTAGAGGAATCGGCGACTCCAAATCAGGAGTTAGATCATATTACAGGTGTGGCTCTGACTGGAAAGAGCTGGCATAATTTTTTGGTCACTTTTAGAAAGCTCCACCTTATAATGTCAAGGCCTTCCTGAAATCCTTTAAGGGAAAAATGCTTAGAATGGAAATTAGGTGTTTTCTTCATTTAAATAGTAGCAGTTATTTTGGCTAAGCAGAGGGACCTTGTTTTCCATCAACCACATAAATTTATGGCCCTTGAATGTTTTACTATTCAGTGTCCAAAAGTATTCCACTTAACTTTTTACTAATTGTGAAATACAACACCCATTGATTGAGGGACTTTCCTTCCTTCCTTCCTTCCTTCCTTCCTTCCTTCCTTCCTTCCTTTCTTCCTTCCTTCCTTCCTTTCTTCTTTTATTCCTTCCTTCTTTCCTTCCTTCCTTTCTTCTTTCCTTCATTCCTTCCTTCCTTCTTTCCTTCCTTCCTTCCTTCCTTCTTTCCTTCCTTTCTTCTTTCCTTCATTCCTTCTTTCCTTCCTTCTTTCTTTTCCCTCCCTCCCTCCTTTCCTTCCTTTTATTTTACTATCAAAATATATCTTATTCCAGACCTTTTTAAGATATGGTTCAAATTACAGTTGTCAGTGTAAGTGGAAAGTGCAACAGGGACATGTGCCTCCTAGGATGGGACCATTGTAATGTAGAACCAAATTATATCTAAGTGTATGACCTTCCTCTCACCCACAGTAGGGACTGCTTGAGAGATCACTATACCAAAATTTTCAAACAAGTAGAAGTCAGTTATTTTAATTTGTCACAAAACCAGTAGTGTTGGAAGGAGGGGCTTTATTAAGTAATCAAATAATATAAGCAATCTAATAATTATAATAATGACTGCCATTTATATAATTGCTCGAAGATTACAAAATGTTTTACATTCATTGTATCATGTCAACTTCTCCACAGCCCTGGGAGGTAGGTACTCCAGGGATTTTTACAGATGAGGAAAGGAAGGTTGAGAAAGGTTTGGTGATTTGTTCATGGACACACAACCAGCAACTGTCAGAGGTAAGTTATAAATCCAGGTCTTCCTGATTACAGGTCTGATACTTTATCCACTGTCATGAAAAGTACAAGTAGAAAGAATGTCATAATATCTGATTCAACTTGGCTACATATAAAAATTTCACGGAGCAACTCCAGGAACTTCAGAGCAACATCATCTGAATTACAGATTATAGTATTTACTAATGTTGAAAAAAGCATTGAACAAAATGTTTAAAACTGAGAATATTAGCATTTCTTTCCCCACACCATTTCCTTCTTTTAAAACAATCTATTTTTCCCCAATTAGATGTAAAAAACCCCAATTTTAACATTCATTAAAAAAAACAACTTGAGTTACAAATTCTCTCCCCTCCTTTCATTGAGAAGGGAGGCAATTTGATGTAGGTTACACATGAGGAGTCACATAAAACCTATTTCACTATTAGTCATGTTATTAAAGAAAACAGATAAAAACAAATAAGAAAAATAAAGTAAAATTTTGCTTCAATTTGCATTCAGACTCCATCCACCCATTCCTTTTCTATGAAAGCTATGACAATATTTGAGAATATGAGTATGGGTGAAAAACGCTATAAGTGTAGTCACTCACATTGTTGGCTTTGCCAAACCCAGTGCATTCCAATGATTTTACATATTGCAGTTGCTCTCCATGCTGTACGTGCCATTCTGACTCCTGTTCCATTGAGACTTATTCTGTGTGAATGTAACTCTCAAAGAGGTCACCATAAGGAATTGCTCCGATCTAGATTTGTTGATCTGGCAAACACTCTCTTGAAGTATACAAAACCTTCTGTTTGAATTAGAATCCACAAGCTGGAGCACTACTGGAAATATGCTCTGGATTTTCTTTGGCAATTCTTGGCCTTGGCAGTTCTTTTGATGGCTGTTCTTTCTCTTGTGTCACTCTCCTAAACAGTCCAAGGAGGGGTGCTACCCTCAGCTTAAGGCTACAATGAACAATGGGTACCCATTCTCATTCACTGATTTCCCTTACCCTTCCATCAGAATTCACTCAAGGAAGAAAAAAACTGTAATTTAATATTACTCAATATTGCAAGGCCTTGCAAGAAACATCTGCTTTCTCCCCAAGCCCAAATAAGAGGCAAAGTGCTTTGGAAGAATGGAAACTTGATATGAAACATTGTCTGGCCAAGCTGATGACTGAAAGATACCTATTTAATTATAAAGTCAGGATCCACTAGGGAGCTATTTCCCTGAAGGAGTTTATGTAGCAAGTCACCACCAAAAATGAAGGGCAGCGGATAGCATGAATATGGGATAATGTCAGAGACTTGATGGTCAGAAGAAATCCATATTTCCCAAACCATTTGGTTCTTGGGATAGCAGAAAAGGTGCCATACTTGGAAAAGTCAGACCTTGAGACAATGAGGTAGCACAATGAATGGAGTGATAAACTGGATAAACTGGGAGTCAGAAAGACCTGAGATCAAATCCTACCTTCAACATTTATTAGCTGTTTGACCATTTATTAGCAATTCACATAATATCTCTACTCTTCAATTTGCGCATGTATAAAATGGGGAAGGGGTGGCATCTAAGGTCCATTCTGCTTAGGCTCTATTGATTACCCTGCCAATAATTTGTCATGTGATTACCAAATCATAATTTCTCTAAGAATCAGTCTCCTCCTTTATAAATTGGCAAGGTTTAGCTAGGTGGCTTTGAACCTAGCTAATTTATAAATTAATTTATAGGTTCCATTAGAATAAATGTGCCTTGTGATCTTGGGACTTTCATACATGTAAATCTTGTCCCCTCAATATGATTAAATGTTGTTAGAGTAAAGGATTGCATCATTTTTCTGTCCATGACTAGGTCTTAATTAGTTTAAGAGGTTACATCTATTCAAATTCACTCTATTCAAAGTTGTAATTATGTAAAAGGTAATCATTGTTTCCAACTTAATGGAATACACAATGTGAATTCAAATAATGCTACCAACTAACAGGATTCTTTATGTGCATTAATCGGGACCTGATTATATTACTATCATACACAATAAATACTTATTAAATAGTTGTTTAATTTCATTGAAACATGAAAAAAAAACTAAAAAATTTTGTAGTGTGAGAAGAAACCAGGTCACATTTGATGAGCAGAATGTTGTAGTAGAGAGGGCAACTGGACTTGTAGGCAGGAAGACTGGGTTCAGATTCTGCATCAGATAATTATTAGCTATGTGACCTCAACCTCCTGAGACTTTACTTTCCTCATCTATAAGATACTGAATTCAACTCAATAGGCTTGAAAATTCCTTCCAGATCTATATCTATAACCGTATAATCAAACTGATAGAAAGAATAGATGGAGTGAGCATTGAAGCATTTAATAACATGACTTAAGTGAGAGACACCCTAGTATAGTGAACTGAATGTTGGACTTAGGATTAGGAAGACCTAGGTATGAACTACCTAGCATTATAGTCTTATAGATACTACTTAATTTTTCTCCTTCTGTTTTCCCATCTTTAAAATGGGAATAACTTTATTTGTAGTATCTATAAGGCTCAAAGGAGACAACGCATGCAGACTTTTTGCAAAAGATATATAAATAGTGATTGTTACAGTGTATTGGAGAGAAATAATGATTTACTGATGATTTCCAACCCAGCAGTGACCTTGGGATTTCCATTTGTATGATCATGTTAGACTGCCAGGCACAACTCTCTAGTTTAGCTTGCTTGCCTTAAAGAAGCTTGATGTGCTTATAAGCATTTCCTGCCTCTCAAAAGCTCATCCATTAACCTCACTGGACTCAATGGTTTTTTTTTTTTTAATTTTGACCAATCTTGTAGCCTTTTTTTGCCATCAGTATGCCTGACATTTTAAACTCGATTTTACTTTGACCCCGGAATAGCTAAGCTTCCAAGTTCTGAGAGTTCTAGGCAATCTTTTCTTTCTTATTATTTATTATTTAATGGAAAAAGAAAAAATTGAATTTTGAAATGCAAGACTCAATGATGGATACTGGAGGCAGGATACATAAATCAAGTATAAAAGACAAATTGATGCATAAATGAAAGATGGGTGACAGAGCAGAGTGCTTAACCAATTCCTATTTGGGAAAGTGAAATGAAATACAACTTCAGGCATTTCATGGCAGAAAAATGGCAAATATTTACTTTGAACAGTTACACCATTTTGTCTTGTATAACGTTTCCCTAGCCAATATCTTTGCAAATAACTTTATTAATACATAATAACCAGATATTCCATGTTATGAAACTCCAATATGACATGTATGTGCTTGACTTTGATTCAAGCTTTTATATCTCAGGCTCCCAGCAAATATTAACTCCCCTGGGTCTGTTTCCCATCATTCTGTTGTGTATTAGATGTGCATAAACGTCATTCCTATGTAACCCATTGGTCCCCTGTGACTTGTGTCTAATGAATGTTTATGGGAACCAATTAATGATTCCAGGCAGGGTATTCTTATGTAGTTATTGATTGCTAGGATGCAGTGATAGTTCTACAAGCATGGTGTTTCATCAGAGGGATTATAAAGCCTAAGAGAAGGAGAACCAGCACAGCCACTAACAAACAGGATCATAGAGTAATGGCTTACCAGCAGACTGTGTATCAATTTAGTGAGAAAAGCACAGTGGATATAGATATTAATATGGATACAAGTATTGATATAGATATAGATATATACATATGGTCAGATTAAATTTCATGGCAAAACTAGATGAGAATCACTGTACTTTCAAAACTTAAAACTGCACTAAGACACTATATATACATATATGAAGCATAATTACATTCTCTCTCCATATATTACTAATAAATAGCTAATATTTATGTAATGCATTAAAGTTTGCAAAGAACTTTATATCTCTTACGTGATCCTCATGACATCCCTATGAAGAAAGTGTTTATTTTTATCCCCATTTTACAGCTCAGGAAATGAAGGCTAAGAGAGGTAAAGTCACTTGCCCAGAGTTTTAGAGATGGCTAATTGTCTTATCTTCCTGGCTTTATGTATAATGCTATATCCACTCTACCTCCTACATGAATACACCCATCTGGGAACAGACAACTGTGTCCTGGTCAAGTCTAAAGAACCGTTTGGGAGTTATTCAAGGTCATTAAAATTGTTAACCTTAACTTAAGCCAGATGAAGAAAACTCTGGTAAAAAGAGATTATAGTTCAGTTACCTTTCCCTGCCTTACAAATATCAAAGCAAAGTTTTCAAAACAGTATTTTACAAGAACGCTTTCTGTTTAAGGCCAAGGGAGAAGTAAATTGACATATACACACATGTACACATATATATATGTGTGTGTATATACTTGTGTATATATGTGTATATGTGTGTACATATGCATATATATGTATTGGTTAGGTGGCACAGTAGATAGCCAGTACTAGAGTCAGGAGGTTCAAATTTTACCCCAGACACTAGCTGCATGATCCTGGGAAAGTCATTTAACTCTGTTTGCCTTGGTTTCCTCATCTGTAAAATGATCTGGAAAAAAACTGGTACCCACTCAAGGATCTCTGCCAAGAAAATCCCAAATGGGGTCACAAAGAGTCAGACATGATTGAAAATGAGTAAAATATGCCTTGATATAAATACACACACAAACTATACTTCTATAGCAGAATTGCCACTATCAACTTTTTTTTTGGATTTGGAGACAATTTATTAACTTGCTGAAAATGGAGAAAGGAATCACTGAATAGAGAATAATCAAGATATGGAATCAAGCATCTTCTAAGGAGAATCAAGTATCTTGGACTAGAATGTTTTATTATCTAGTTTCTTAAAAAGTTGACTTAGTTAACCATATTAGCTAGAAGTGACCACATATTCATTGTCTAATTTTTTACATGTAGATTCTGTGAAAAAATATTTTTAATGCTTAAAACAAAGCACATGTTTAAAAAATAATCATCACTTAACTCTATTACTGCCTTTTAAAGAGATACTTTTAAAGATGCAATCGATTCTCTAGTGGAGGTCATATTATCCTATATTGGTACATAAGTATATTATATCTCTGAGGTATTCATTTATTTATGGGAAACAGTAAACAACCAAATTTTATGAATTTTAACATGGCTTAGTAACGATCGGTTTCTGGATACTGCTATCCATCAAATTCTAAATCTGAATCTTCTCTGTTATCCACCAGAGGGCACAAATTCTCCACTGGTTGGCACATTGGCACTGGATAACACTTAAATGAGCCCGTATAAGCAATATGAAACCAACTCTAGGAGCAAATGTATACACAGGCTTTTGAGAGCATAGTTTTGCTTACATAAAAGAGCAGATAACTAAACTTTATGAATTTAATACAGTTTTACACTCTATTAGGGATCATGACAAACTTCTTCAGATGTTGAAGATGATAACTCTGTTCAAGGAATCCTCAAGGACTTTGGTCTAGAGTAATGATTGATTTAATTTCAGAAAATGAGCTTTCATCTTACAGCATTTGGATTTTGAGTTATCATTATTAATGCAAACAGCAGGATAGTATTTTCTTGTTTGATTGTTTTCCTGTTTTTGTGATTTGAAATCTTCATTGCCTTTATAAAATTTCAACCCAATCTCAGTGCCTGCCTTCAATCTTTGATTCTCCTCTATTCAGTGATTCCTTTTGCATCTCAGTGAACTGCAGAGCTGATAAACTGTTTACTGTGAAACAAATCCCTTTTTTCTCACCCATAAATTACTCATTTTTAAGAGAGAGCAGTTATTCATGGTGTATAGGTATGTTTTATATACACAATACACAATTCATAGTTGTAATTTGAGCATTTGTATGTGATTCTCTTTTCAAAATATTTTCCATCTTGCTTGACTCATTTTGTTTTCAATATTTAACCAGAAAGGGGATGAAAAATAACTATCTTTGCAAGCTTATCAGCAAGTTTACAATCTACTGATATTGGTGTGGAGTAGGGAAAGAATTACGTTCAACTCCTATGCAGAGGGATAATGACAGCCAGTTTTCAATGGAATGAGAGAAATAAAATCCAGTAATGATAACGAGTTTCTACATAATCAGTAGTAAAATAGACATCTCTTACTATAGGTAAGAGTTTTAAGATATTCAGAGGAAAAGGAAATTGATTACAACTTTCTTCAGAGGGAATTTAATATAAAAAGTAAAATACAAGTAGTTACTGAAAAGCTGAAACTTAATGTCTTTGGGGTCTCATACGCTTCCACCAAATGAACCCACGACTAGCAACTATTTAAATTTTATCTACCTATATGGATTTTTGAGCTTTGTTCTTCTTTGAGAAAATGCTACCTCCTCTAAGGATGAGATAGATAGAAGGTAGTTCTTGTTGTGGTGATAATTGTCTCATTTTTTACAATTAAATTTATTTACTAATTTACCAATTCATTTCTCCCCATGGGGTGGGGAGGAAGAAAAAAGAATACTTTTATAACAGACATGCAGAGTCAAACAAAACTTATTCTTGAGTTGGCCATATCCACAAATACATGTCTTATTTTGCTCCTGAGTTTATCACTTCTCTGTCAGGAGGCAGGTAACATTGTTCACTAGTGGTCCCCTGAAATAGTGGCTCATCATTATATTGATAAGAACTTTTAAATCTTCAAAAGTTTCTTGTCTTTACAGTGTTGTTATTGTGTATGTAATGAGGGATGATGTCCCACATGTAATATGGGGGTGTCATTGTATGGCTCAAAGGAAGGCAACAACTCAGGAAGTTTGGCCCAGAAGCTTTGCCACTCTACTCTCCTTAGGGTGGAAGAATACCAAGCTAAAATTTTATCTACTTTCTCCCTGAAATATTATTACTCTAAGGGATGTGATTTTCAAGGTAAGGCTAAACTTCTGATCACTGTTCATTAATTGGGGGAGAGGAGATGCTACAACCAAGGCATAGATGTTTAGAATTAGAAGGGACCTTACAGATCCCATAGGTCTACCTCCTCATTTTATGTTTTTCAATTGTTTCATTCATGCCCAATTCTTTGTTGACCTCATTTGGCGTTTTCTTGGCAAAGATAATGGAACAATTTGTCATTTCTTTCTCTCGTGTACAGGTGAGGAAACTGAGGCAAACAGGATTAAATGACTTACTTGCCCAGGGTCACACAGCTAGGAAATATGGGGCCAGATTTGAACTTGGGAAGATGAGTCTTCCTGACTCCTGGTGTGGTGCTCTACCCAGTAAGCCACCTCATTACTCCTCTTATTTTACAGATGAGGGTAAAAACCAGACCCACAAAGGTGGTGATAATCCCCCCCCCAATAAATAAGTAAACTAATTAGTAGGAGAGAAGGAACTAGATCTCAAATCTCCCAGTATAATGTTCCAACTCTTTAATATGTGGATAAGTCAAGGACTTAACATTGAGTCATAGACCAATTTGTGTTTCCTGATGGTAAAGCCTCAACCACGAATCTCAGGGTGAAGACAGTAGGGATAATATTAACAGTAACAACAGCGGCAATAAGAATAATATACATCTATGAATCACTTGTAGCATTTCTCATGTACAAGATACAATCATAACAATCATTATAGTTAATGTTCCTATAGCTTTAAGGTTTGCATTTTACAAATATTAGCTCATTTGATCCTCACAAGAACCATGGGAAGTAAATGTTATTACTATCCTCATTTTGCAGGTGAAGAAACTAAGTCAGAGAGAGGCTAAGTGACTTGCCCAGGGTTACGTGGCTAGCATGCTTGAACTTAGGTTCTCCTGACTCCAACTGCAGTGGAAATCAGCCTCCACTACCTAGCTGCCTCAGTGATAACAGCTAGCATGTATATAGATCTTTACGGTTTGTAAAGCACTTTACAAATGGCATCTAAGTTTATCCTGGATTTAGGCTGGATTTGAACTCAGATCTTCCTGTGACTCACAATGTATTGAGTTATCCTGATGAGTAAATCAGGAGTCTATCTAAGAGGCCCCAGACCATGTTTTATATCCTATCCAACTATTTACCCTGGACATCATGCAACTTGATTTTCTTTGTGTGAGTAGTATCCCTTTTCCTATCTCTACTCTCTCTCTTTTTTAAAAATTTTGTTTATTTACTTTTAGTTTACAAGATTCAGTTCCACAATCCCTTGAGTTTCAAATTTTCTCCCCTTCCACCCCCCCCCCGCCCCCCGCCATGGTGGCAAGCAATCAAGTATAGGATCTGCAAATACTTTCACAATGGACATTAGTCTGGTTGTATAGAAGGGTTGTAACCAATGGAGTGAACAATGAGAAAGGAAACAAAACCAAACATGGAAAAGAACAAGAGTATGTAGTTTGCTTCAGTCTCCATTTAAACTCTGTTCTTTCTAGATCTTTCACTTTCTAAGCCCTCACTCACACAAATCTAATTCAATACAAGTGATGTCATCACCTCCCTGATGTCATGGTCCTCTTTGAAAATAAAGAACAAAGCACACAACCACACATAAACTCTATTCCTTGCAAAGAGTAATAGTAATAGTACTAGCATTGCTTCTAAAAAGAGAGTGACCCTAGATGTGTCTGTGGCTCCCCTCCTTTTCTCCCTTCCCTGGCCCCCATTCCCCTATGTGTTATTTCCTCTTTTAGAATCTAAGCTTTTGGAAGGCAGATACTGCCTAGCTTTTGTACTTTTATTGCCAGCACCTACCACCATGATTGATGCACAGTTGGTGCTTAATGAAAGAGTTTTTCATTAATTCATTGCACTTGTGGCATCTACACATTTTAACATGCCTCATAAATACTTGAGACCTATAAAACTACTATAAGTGTCTTGGAACCAAAGAAAGAATACTTGCCTTCCAGTTGGATTGCTTGTAATGTCTAAGATCAGAAGAATGAAGTTGAGATCCCTTGTGATGCAGTTTTTCTCCACCTAATGCTTTAGATGTTCAGAACATGTTGCAACTAGGTCCCAATTAGGGCAAATGAAGAATTCCCTGAAGTGGTCACATTATTCAAATTTGAACTGCATATTTACATTGGGCTGGAACAAATTATTATATGTTATACGATTATAATTTTGAATAGTATAAATTCAAATACATGTAGCCCCTTTGGAAGATATTTTTTATTATGTACTAATTGGGTTCATATTATGAATGCCAGGGAGTAAAAAGGAGCAAATATGCCAATATTTTTTAAAAAAAGCAATAGCTATAAGAAATAGGAAGCTATTTCAGAACTATCATGGGATATGGGTCAATGACTTTTTAAAAGTTTTCACACATGTTCATATAAGAAAAAACAAAGATGCCAAAGACTTAGGAGGAAATGCCTATTGACATTCAGAATAGAGTTTGTTGCCAAAGAGAGAGAGAAGGGGTGGGAGAGAGAGAGAGAGAGAGAGAGAGAGAGAGAGAGAGAGAGAGAGAGAGAGAGAGAGAGAAAGGGAGGGAGAAAGGGAGGGAGAGAGAGGGAGTGAGGAAGAGGGACAGGGAGAGGGAGAGAGAGAGAGAGACAGAGAGAATGAGAGAGACAGAGAAAGAGAGAAAAACAAAGTAGATGCCACATACTAATTTGATAAAAGCCTCAAAGCCAGCTCAGAAAGGTGAGATGGATTCATGGACCTAGGAAGCAAAGAAAAAGAAATGTGAAAATTAACATGCGATAGCTCTCTGAAAGCTGTTCTGAAGAAAAGTTATGAAATACAATGATTTATGTGACCTGATTTAAAAAATTGAGCTAAGATGATCCTTTTATTTTTTAACCAATCAATGACTGAAGTTTAGTTGAGACTCCAGAAAGCTGGGGTTCAAACCCAGTCCCTAAACCTAACTCTATGTGACCATGGACAAATCAGTTAACATCACTGAGCTCTTATTTCCTCATCTGTTAAGTGGCGGTAATAATAACTATAGGTCCTATCTTACAGGGTTGTTGTAAGACTCAAAGGAAATGATGTATGTAAAGATCCCTGTACAATTTAAAGGGTCATGAAAGTATAATTATCACTGAAAGTAATAATATAATTATTAATAAGTAAGATAAAATATTTAGAATCCGATTGCATAATAAATATTACAATTTGGTTCCTTTTAATGACTCAGACTTAATTCAACTCTCATCTTCCCCCTAGCAACCATAAAAACCAGCTGTTGTGTTACCTTTTCCTAGAAACACTGGCTTCTGACCAATATCACCTTAGGAAATAGTAGAGTGTTCCATATTCAGCTTCATGGCAGCTTGTTTGCTTCAAACCACAAGATAGGCTTATTTTCAGGAATTATCTTAACTATTTATGCATTTCTGTGTAACTATTCATTTATATTTTACTATATGGCCTTTCAATTATAACACAATATTATTTTCCTAAGATTTGAATATTAACAAGACTAATAGGTTCTTAGAGGCAGAAGAGACCACAGAAGGAATCTAATTCTACTTACACTGACAAGGTAAAAAACAAAGAATTAATGAATGAGTCAGTGAATGAAAAAGCAATTACTATATACCAAGTTCCATACTAAGTTCCAGGTTACCAAAAGAAGAAACAAGACAGTCCCTTGTCCCAATGAGCTCTTACTTTAATTGGGAGACAAAGAGTAGGGGGAAAGGGTACCCACATAACAGGTCTTCTGGGCAACAATATTTTCAGACTACATTTAAAGATCTCTAGTGATAGCAGACCCACTACCTCCCAAGAAATTGAATCTACCTTTGGCCAGTTCAAAAATATTTTTAAATTAGACATATAAAAATTATGTAAATACAAGCACACACACACACATATATATTATGCACACATATGTGTATGTGTGTAAATGTAACTGTATTGTATATATATATACATATATTTATATGTTTATGTGTGTATACAAACACATATACACATACGTATATATATATACATGCACATGTAAAAGGCTTTAAATATCAAATATAGCATTTTTATATTTGATCCTACAGGTGATAGGAAGCTGTTAAAGTTTATCAAGTAGGAGGGTGACATGGTCAGACCTGTACTAAATTTAGGAAGATGGGAGTGGGGTGGCTAAGTGGCACAGTGAATAGAGCACCGGCCCTGGAGTCAGGAGGACCTGAGTTCAAATCCAGCCTCAGACAGTTAACACTTACTAACCATGTTGCCTTGGGCAAGTGACTTAACCCCAATTGCCCTGCCTTCCCCCCCTCCAAAATGTAAAAATAAAATAAATTTAGGAAGATCATTTTGGCAGTTGAATAGAGGATGGATAGGAGGGGAGAGACATTTGAGCCAAGAAGACCACTCCAAAGGCTGTTTCAGTTATCTAAGCATGAAGTAATGAAGGTGTGCATCAGAGAGGCAGTTGCATGAATAGTGAGAAGAGGACCCTGTGCAGCAGATGTAATAAAGGTAGGAATGACAAGATTTGGCAGCAGTTTGGATATATGGAATGAATATAAATGCATATTCCAGGATAACACTGAGAATGTAAGCCTGGTGACTGACAGAATGGTGGTGCCCTCAACAATAATAAGGGAATTAGAAAGAGGTGAGAGTTTGTTAGAAAAAAAAAGTTTTAGTTGGAAAATGTTGCATTTGAAATGTCTACAGAGTATCCAGATGTCCAGTAGACAGTTGATATGAGACTTGAGCTCAAGGGAAAGACTAGGGCTGGATATATAGATGGGATTTATCTGCATGATGATGATTAAACATGTGGGAGCTTATGAGATCATCAAGAGAGATACTACAGAAGAAGGGAAGAGAAGAAGTCCCAGGACAGAATCTTCATGATGCAGATGAACATTGAGAAAAGGAAACTGAGGAGATATCTTTTGGTAGGATGAAAAGAACCAAGAGAGAACAGTGTCAGGAAAACCTAAAGGAGAAAATTGAGCAATAGAAGTGAGGCACTGAACATAGATGGTTTCCTAAAGGAATTAAACCATGAAAGGAAGGAGGAATATAGGGTGACAGCGAGTGGATTTTGTCAGATACAGTTAGGTTTCTTTTATCTTTTTGGAGAGGGAAGGTGTAGTGACTTGCCTAAGGTCGCGCAGCTACTGTTAAGTATCTGAGGCTGGATTTGAACTCAGGTCCTCCTGACTCCAGGGCTGGTGCTCTATTCACTGTGCTACCTAGCTACCCCTATAGTTGTTCTTTTTTTAAGAATAGAGGAGACACACAAGTATTTGTATATAGGAGCAACCAGTAGATAAGAAAAGGTTACATATTACTGAGAGAGTGGAAATGATAGAGGTGGCAATCTATCAGAGAAAACAGGATGGAATGGAATCATTTATACAAGTAGGTGGGGTTTGACTTGGCAAGAAAAAACCATGTGAGACAGGGCTGAAGAAGATAACAGAAGCATATGAGATGTGGAGAAGAAAAGAGGGAGCTCTCCATTTAATTTTGTTTTTTGTTTTTGTAAAGTACAAGGGAAAATACATAACTGAGAGGATCGGGGTGAGGGGAGGGGGTGGGAGCTATGGAAGGGATAAAAATGTTTGCAATATCCATATTTGGATAACAAATTGAAATGTCAAAGGATTACCTTGCTGCAGTGAAGGCCTGGTTGATATCAGGTAATATAAACTTATAGTGAACACAGCATAGTTACAGGATTTTCTCTAGCTACAGTCAGTAAACGTTTATTAAACACCTATTTACCAGGAACTGGCCAAGAACTGAAGATACATAGAAAGACAAAAGGCAGTCCCTGCCCTCACAAACTCACCATCTAATGGAGAAAATAATACATAAAAAGAAGCTGAAAAGGGGTAGGAGGAGGGTACTTGGAGTTGGGCATGATGAAGTCCAGAGTAATGCAGCTGAGTGAGAAATGATGAAATGGCTGCCCTGGGTACCCTTGGAGGACCAAGGAGGAGCTCTCTACTGTCCGCTACCTCCTCTCTCCAATCAGAAGTAAGGAGAGGCCCCAGAGGAAAGGAGTGATGAAGAGTTTCAGAGATGGTGTGATCTTGAAAAATGATGAGATTTCAATGATATTGAGAAGCAACTCCAGAAACATGCAAATAGTAGCAAAAGAAAGGCAAGGTCTTTGTTAAATTATAGTGTCTAGGGAAACCTGGAGCCTTCCATTTAACTGCTTCCAATGTTGGTTTGAGGCTCTTTCTCCTTTCCTTTCCACTGCAATATTCTATTTGCTGAAGAAGCTTGATGTTATGGTGACAGATGCTACATAGCTGGCCTAAAGATATAGAAAGTTTTAATTTCTTAAAATGAGATTAGTACTTTCTTTGACTATATATAGCATCTTTCAACTTTAAAAGCTATTCAGATCAGTTTAAGGGAAATTATTATTCCATTCTCATAAAAATGAAATTTTAATGGTAGCATATTTTAATGTTTCTTGCTATAAAAGGTCTTTCCCAGTGCTTGCTGAACTTTATACAGAACATTTCTTTTTAAACAAATGTTCTTGTTATTCTTTGTTTAATATCATATTACTTTCCCAATCAGTCCCTCTTTACCACCTAGAGCAGTGGTTCTCAACCTGTGGATTGCAACCCCTTTAGGGGTTGAATGGGGTCACCTAAGACCATCAAAAACACATATTTCTGATGGTCTTAGGAACTGAGACACCGTTCCTCTATCAATCTATAGAGGCGGTTCTGCCCTCATGCAGATACGCCTACATATGAGTATCAAAGGGTCATGGAATTAGGAAGGTTGAGAACCACTGACCTAGAGAGTCATGCCTTAGAATATCAGTGCTTAACACAATGCCTGGCACATAGTAGGCACTTAATAAATGTTAATTAATTGGCTGATTGATAACTAAAAATAACAAAGAAAGTGTAGGAGGAATTAGTTCATCAAAATTAACCAACTAATCAGCCAGATCCAGGAATTTGTGCAGTCTTCTACAGCCATAATCCTTACTGATACAAATAAGGATGAAGGTGCATTCTGATATCTCTGCTTCAGGGCCAGGTTTTATTTTTGTTGTTCCTTCCATTTAGTTATTGTGAATATTGTTTTCCTGCTTGTTGTACGTGCAGAACATTTCACTTACCGTTAATATACTATCTTTACTGGGACATGTTTTATGTTAACTTTGTACAGTCTACAGAAATACTTCATAGCATGCAAAGAACAAAAAATAAAATTAGTAGACATGTTTGAATCTGTAAAGGTGATATTTATTTGATGCAGGAAGAAAATAATTGCTCATTTTGCAATAACCAGCTAAAGTTCAAGAGGACTTTATTCAGGCAATAAGCCATGCAATATTCTCCAACAAGATGGCCACATGTGGCTTAGAGACTACAAATACACCTGAAAATACAAGAGTGCATGAAGCAGTATTCTCAATTTGTATGCAGTTGGAGAATTATGCTGAAGGTCAAATACTGCCTACTGAATCAAAGTACTAAATCTTACAGGAATGTGCTGTAGTTAAAAAATAAAAAAAAGTCTCTAAAACTACAACTACAAAATTTAAAAAGATGCTTTAATAATAAAAAAAAGAATGGACTGCAGTATCTCAAATTAAGATGACAGACTTTTTTTTAAGTCTGAGAGTCTAATTCCCAAGGAGAGAAAGAAAGGAGCCCAGAAAGGATGGAATGCATAGCCTTATTTCATTCTCACAGGGTTTCTGGTATTTATTTCTCAACTGTTTTTTTCCTTTCATTTGGTTTCCAAATCAGTTGTTTCAATGGCACATATTTCCCCTTCTGCTTCAGAAAGAATTGGGTCTTTTTTGTGTGTGACTCTGTGTAGGAAAAGATTTCCCCAGCTCCTTCATTTTTTAGTCTAAATTTGTTATAGCAAAACTCTTAGGACTTGTTAGATACACTTTAAATGAGAAGGGTCAGTAAAGAGCTTAAGGAAAAAAAAAGCTTCATGTTTTTAATGAGGAAAGCAGATCACTGGAACCAATATTCATTCTGTTTTCTGAATGCAGATTTAGCACCTGTCATGATATCAGCTGATGGGTTGGGCAACAATGGCAGACATTTGGAAAAGTGAAATTTATCTCTCAGGAGATTTTGTTGTTGTCCCTTGGCTTTAACTAAAAATTCTATCCTTGTGTTACATCATAGTGTGGAAGTGATGCTGGGTCCTTGAAGGCTGTGAATAGAAGAAATCTGCCTCTGGCAGGACTTACTAATCTGTGAAGGCTTTGAGTGTGGACCCAATGATGGGATATATGTGTCTTTCACCTGAAAAGTAACCTGGTAAATTTTAGAAAGGCTCATTACAATGTTGATTGTAGGATAATAAATTTTTCATACATGTTTACTATCAAAATGCCTCCAAATAGTTCTTGGAGGGGAGGGTATCATGCTGGCAGAATCACAGAGCCTTGAAATAAGTAATTTTTTACGTGTCATCATTTAGTCCCCATGTCAGGGTTAACTTCTTAATATTTCCTGTGGGGGAGCATGGAATTATACTCCCAACATGCTGCCCAAGGCAGATGATTATCAACCACAAACATGTACAGTTCAAAGGATGGCTTAGAACCCTTCTTTCTGAAGATCATGGTTTTCTCCCATGAATTCTTGCTTCTGGAGGGGGAATAGTAACATACTTTTAAAAGGCTAATTCTCCTGGAGGGAGGTTGAAGGCGCACTTAGCCTATGGGGTACAAAGAGCTTATTTTCTGCTGGATTCCATGAGACCCGCCAGAACATGACAAAGATTAATCGCAAGCCGTCTTGCAATCTGGAAATTGCTATGAGAAGCTGAAATCCTCCAAAATTATTCCTCTAATTCAGTCTGCCACCTATTTCCCCCTCAGCGTCTAGAGCTGCAGTTTGTCTTAGACAATACCATCATGGAATTTCAATTTGTTTGGTCAAGACATACATATTTAATGAGTAAATGAAAGTTTTAGAAAAACAGAATATGAGATGCTCTCATATGCAGCCATTGGTTAAATTTACAGTCTTCTTATTAAGCAAACCAAAGAGAACGTAATAAATCATTTACATATTTAACAGATGCTGGCAGATTTATTCACCATAGGAAGTAATATATCAAATGGTACAATTTAATGCTTGTTCTGTGTGCTCAGTGGATTCCAGATAGGTTTAATATTTTCCCTATGAGGTTTAACAGCACATAAATAACATCTAACAAACAACCTTTAACTTTCAAAGAGAAACACAGCCCTTGTTGAACTGAACATGGTTGTTTGAGGTGTATTTATTCAACTCTGACAGGGCTGATTAGCTCAAGCAATATTTCCCCCAAATAAATGGGATAAATGGCTACCTTAGCCAAATGTTGGTGAAACCATTTAAAGATGTGTCATTTCCAATATGCTTTCTGCTCTAAAACAGAGTGTTGCTGCCATTGGTGTAGGGTAGAATTTTGTCTATACCTGGTCTCTGAACCGAGATTGACTTTTTAAAAACTAGTTCCATACTTTTTCTCTCTTTCTCTTCTCCCTCTTTCCTTCCTTTTTCAGTCTCTCTTCCTCCCCCCGACCTCTAAACCACTTTCTACTTATATCTCTTCCTCTCTCTTTTCTCTCCCCCTCTTCTTTTCTTTCCCTTCCTCTCCCCTTCTCCCCTCCCTTTCATTCCCTCTTTTCTCCTTCCCTTTTTTTTCATCTCCAGGCTTTTTCTCAAGTTGTTAGAACAAAGGAGAAATGTCTGCCAATAGATTTGGGGATCTGATTTTTTCCCCGACAACATGACTTATTTTTATAAAGGACCCCTCTTGAAAAACAATGATTCAAAGCTGTCAGAGAGCCCTTTACTATTAATTCTAATATATCTTATGTTTTTGTTTTTGTTTTTTGCTTTTTGGAGGGCAATTGGGTTTGTGACTTGCCCAAAGTCACACGGCTATTTTTTTGTGGGTGTCAAGTGTCTGAGGCTGGATTTGAACACCCGTCCTCCTGACTTTAGGGTCAGTGCTCTATTCACTGCGCCACCTAGCCACCCCTAATTCTAATATATTTTAAAGAAATTTTTAAAAACAAAATTCTGATCATTTAAGATGGCATGTTTTGATGTACTTTTGTGGCATGGGAGTATTATTGTGTGTCGTGAAGGGAGGGAGAATAGACATCTCTAATCTCTTCTCCTCTTCCTTTCCATCCTTCTCAAAGGAAGACTTTAATTCCTGCCAGAAGAGGAAGCAGGACATTGGAGCTGGAGACCACTCTGCTCTCTTCAGAGAGAGGACATACTGGACTACAATTATATCCATCTGCTGCCTTAGTATTGTTAGTTTAGGAGATATTAACAGGTTCAAGCTAACCTCTGATTACTATTTCATTATGGCAGGGGAGCAGGACCCCAAGCTTTGTATTCAAGGTTTGACCCCCTTCCCTCCAAATAACAGTTCCATAATGAACACACATAGAAATTATCAAAGAAAACCCATTTATCAAAATCGTTAGCAAAGCAGAAATCAGAGAAAGTACACATAGGACTATAAGTACTAGCAATACAGACTGAAGAAGCTTTTCCATAGGGAGCAAGTAACTCAACTTAGATAAGAGAGAGTCTTAGAACTCACCCAAGGGGGAGATACCTGAAGTCTCTAGTATAGCAAGCTGGAGATAGGGACATGGTAGAGACTACCTCTTCCTCTCATGTTTTCCCAGAGTCTTTTTCTTCAGCAATTTGAAGTGCAATTAACTTTATCCATCTTCTCTCTTGAAGCTGAAAACCAGAAATGCCTGAAACAACCTGAAAAGAATAAACAAACAAAAAACCACAAAACTTAAGAGACTAGATCTCTAACTCTTCTCCTGCCCCTCACACAGCTGTGGGAATTGATCCCTACAATAGAGAGTCTCACATCAACAGGCTTTGGGATTGTAGTAGTAGTAGTAGAAGTAGGAGGAGGAGGAGGAGGAGGAGGAGTAATATTAGTACTAGTACTAGTAGAATACATAGTGATTCTTAAATAGCTATCATGAAAAACTAATTTTTCTCTAAAAGTCCCTACTGTATTTACATTCTGAAGTGTATTTCTCATGACTCTCTTAAGAAGTTCATACTTAAAATAAGAAAATATGAGCTATATGTAGGCTGCTGAGTGGGGTTGTTGACCAGCCTTCATTCTAGCCCCTCACTAAGAAGCTTACTCCAAGTCCACATCTTTTGGCAAACCAACGAATTAACTGCCTAAGAACTATTAAATTCTCTGAGAAGGGTGCAGTTACCTTAGTTACCTAAAATTCCTATAAATTTAGATACCATGTGTTCTCTCTTAAAAACTGAAAAATAGTGGTACAGAAAGTTAAGTGACTGACTTTTAAATCCTTCAATTGCTCCTTGGTACACTCTCTTAATTGGGTTAGGAAATTTGTAAGCCATGAAATGTGTTTTTTTCTATAGTCATAATAATACTGTCCATAAGAATGACTAGAACTTACTCATCAGACTGGAATTTAAACCTTTCTTCTGTGAAGGTCTTATTTTCCAGGGTTTCTTTGCTTTTGTGCTTGCACTCTCTTCTTGACCCCAGCCTCTCAAATACTCACATTTATTTCAACGTGCAGCATAAAGGTACCCTCTCCCATGATGCCTTCCTTGATCTCTTCCATATAGAAGATAATTCTCCCACCTCTGTTCTCCCATAGGACTTTGCACCACTCCAATGGGGCTTATCTCTTTGTACATTATATTAGTTATTTGTGCATATGTCTTATATTCCCTAATAATGTGATATTATTTCATAGGAAATAATTCATGTTTATAATGAGGGAAGTAATGTGGCAAAAAGGAAAAGAGTGTTAGGTCTGGGGTCAGAAGATCTGGGTTTAAATCCAAACTGTTGCTTACTAACTGTGTGATATTAGACAAGCCACTCAGACTTGTCAGGCTTTTTGTCTCTTTATGAAGGTTTTGGACTAAATGACCTCCAAAGTCCCTTCAGGCTCTGAATCTGTGAATTTATCATCCCAGTGACTGAGTAGACTAACTTGTCAAAGGATCAGACAACCTAAATTCAGAGAGACGCCTCACTAATATTTTAGCCATAGCAATCCTTTTTTATTTTCACAAAATTATATCTATTGTTATTGCGTTTCTCAATGTGTCTCGTTTTGCCATCTCTCATGGCAAAAATTTTCAAAAAGGGTGACAAGTTGAGCAAAACTAGTCGTACCAATTTTGATGCAGTCATGGATCACTGAAGCTTTGGCACAAGTACACAAGGACTTTACAGCCTATAAGGTGCTTTCTTCACAACAACCATAACAGTTAGACAGCATGAGTATTATTTCCATTTTATAGATGAGGCAACTGAGACACCTGGAAGATTTTGTAGCCTGACCACATTCCTACTACTAGTAAATGTTGGGGCCAGGATTTGAATCCATGTGTCCTTACTCTAACAAAGTCCAGTGTTCCTTCTGCGAGATCACTTCACGTCTGACAGATTGGATGTTTCATAAAGTATACAAACTCTATAATGTCTAGGACTAAACTCTGGCTTCAGATATTGTGTAACCTCTGACAAATCACTTGCTCTCTTTCAACGTTAGTTTCTTCATTTGTAAAATTGGGATCATAACAGCACAACCTCCTGGGGTTCTAGTGTGGATAAAATGAGACAATATTTATGAAGTGCTTGGCAAACTTTAAACTGCCATATAAAAGCTAGTATGGTTATTTGTCTTTAGAGTCTCCTACCCTCTTCCAACACAAATCCCCCTGAGGGCCTGGCTTAGTACCTGGCAAGTAAAGGACATTCAATAAATACATATTGAATGGAATCAGATTCTTCTCTCTCCTTTTCCTCAGTTTAAGCCTGTTATTTCTCCCCTTTTAATGTCTCTAATATCCTGGATGAGTGCAATAGCCGACTAACTGATCAGTTATAACATCCAGGGGATGAAGGAGAAGAAGTCTGGAACATTAGAAAAAAATACCAGATCTAGGTTCAAAGTCCAGTTATTACCTGAGACCATAGTGCTCGACACATAGTAGGCACTTAATAAAGACTTTTTGACTAACTGATTGATTGGACAAGCCTCTTTATCTCCTTCTGGACCTCAGATGTTTCTTCTGTAAAATGGAGTTTGAACTAAAACTTCTTGACAACTCTGAGTCTGTGATCTTATTATTCCATGATTCCCCTGTCTTTAGTCTTTTATCAATCTAGTTTATATTCTGTTATGGAACAAATCTTAGCCACGTCCCTTTCTTGCTCAAACACATGCAATCATTCTCCATTACTTGCATGTTAAAACCCGAATTCCTCTACCTGGAAAGAAAATCTTCCTATGTTCTGAACCCTTTAAAATTATATCTCATACTTGTTCCTATCCACAAATCTTCTACTTGTCAGATGTTCCCTGAATACATTGCAATATCTCTATCTTTTTTCATGCTAATAGCACCTTATAAAATGTACCTGTTGTTCCTTTCTATTGGCATGGCCCCTCTCTATGAAGCCTTCTCTGACCAGTTCATTCCACAGTGATCCCTATCTTATTCACTATTCATAGACATGCATGGTGTGCATAGTGTGTGGGCCAAGTGTTCTGGTACATCCTGGGAAACATTTTCATCGATCTTTCTCCTTCACCTTATGCCAAGGACCAAGGAGAATTCTTTTCCAAGATATACTAGCACATCTGAGCCATACTGTATAGAAGCCTAGGCAGAGCATCAGAGAGAACTAAAAAGGTAATTGATGCAGTGATTAAGAGTGGGAGAGTTGGTGTCAGGAAAATCTGAGTTCAAATCCTGCCTCACACACTTACAGTTATACGATCCTGAACAAGGTGCTCTTTTTAATTATTTTTCTCTCAATTATATGCAAAAACTATTTTTAACATTCAATCTTTTAAAATTTTGAGTTCTGATTTTTCTCCCTCCCTCATCTCTCCCTTCCCTAAGAGGGTAAGAAATTTGATATAAGTTATATATGTGTATATATATATGCATGTGTGTATATGCACATATATACACATATACATATATGTGTGCATGTGTGCAATCATGTAAAATGTATTTTCATATTGTTGTTGTTTGTCCTTTGTTCTGAAAGAGGACCATGACATCAGGGAGGTGATGTCATGACATGTAAGTGAGTTGGATTTAAGTGAGGGAGTTGTTTCCATTATTAGTCATGCTATAAAAGAAGAAAGAACCAAAAGGAAAAAAAAGGAAAAAGTAGTATGCTTCAATCTGCATTTAGACACCATCAGTTTTTTCTCTGGAGGTGGACAGCACTTTTAGCATGAATCTTTTGGAATTGTCTCAGATCATGGTATTGCTGAGAATAGCTAAATCATTCACAGTTGATTATTGTATAATACTACTGTTACTGTCTACAGTGTTCTCCTGGTTCTACTTACTTCACCTTGTATCAGTTCATGTAAGTCTTTCCAGGTTTTTCTGAAGTCATTCTACTTGCTATTTCTTTTACCACAACAGCATTCCATTTCTATTATATACTATAACTTCTTTAGCAATTTCCCAATTGATGGTCATCCCCTCCATTTTTAATTATTTGCTACCAGAAGAGCTGCTATAAATATTTTTGTACATTTAGTGCTCTCTCTCTCCCTCCCTCTATCCCTCCCTCCTTCCCTTCTTCCCTGCCCCTCTCTCTCTCTCTCTCTCTCTCTCTCTCTCTCTCTCTCTCTCTCTCTCTCTCTCTCTCTTTCCCTTCTCTCCTTCTCTCCCTCTCTCCCTCTCTCTTCCCTGTTTCTCTTTGGGATATAGACCTAGCTGTGTTATTGCTAGATCAATGGGTTGCAGTTTGATTGAGGGGTGAAGGTCTTAATATTTTTACCTGTTGAAGGTTCCTTATCTGTAAAATTATAATAATAATAGTACCTATCTGAAAAGGTTGCTGCAAAGATCAAATGAATTAATGTATATAAAGTGCTGTATAAATATTAACTATTGAGAACAAACCCTTCATTTTATGGATGGAGAAACTGTGACTCAGAAGAATTAAGAACGTGTCAGAGCTGGAATTTGAATTCAGGTCCTCTGTCTCCATATCAAACACTTTTCCATATCATGCAATACTGAGAGAGAGAGAGAGCTAGGAAAGGGGCCTGTGGTAGTCTTGTACTATGACATGGTGAATTCTAGATTTTTCCAGTGGATGAGGCAATCTTTTCCTTTCCAAACAGCTACTATGGAAAACCTTCAGGAAGCATAATAAAATCATACACTTAGAGTTTTAAAAGATGTGTTAAAAACTAACCTACTCCTCTTATAATGAAGAAATTAAGGCTTAGGGAATATGTGTAATTGGCTCAAATTTACATGCAATGTGGTAGTGGTTGTCCTTCATTCTCAAAGAGTATCAAAATGACATCACTCTGCTAGAGTCAAGTTTCAGTGTGTCCTATTGTGACTGATCAGATCAATACAAGCTCAGAATGCTCTGCTGCAGGTCGGGCACAAATAATCTATGTGAACCTTTGGGGTAGATTCTCTAAATTTGCGCATCTTGTGTTTCCTTTGAGCTGTTTCAATTTTGCTTTGCTCACAGAGCACAGCATCTACTCTGTTGTGGGCATGTCATGCTGAGTGGTCCTGTTCCAGTAACTCCCATGTCACACAATCAGTTCTGGAGTTCTTAAGAGGGACCTTGAGAGTGTCCTTGTATTGCTTCTTCTCACCACAATTCTAATGCTTGCCCTGTGTGAGTTCTCCATAAAATAGTCTGTTTGGCAAGTGTGGAGGCAGGTAGTGACAGAAGTGGGCTATGGGCTCAGGTCCTTTGATTCTAAATTCAGTTCTTTGTCCACTGTATGGCTCTTTAATGTACATTATCAGTAGCTCAGAATGATATTTGATATTTATTTCTGCCAAAATAACTTAATATGATTCATTCTCCATTTACATCCTGAATATCAGGGTCACACAGCTAATAAGTATCTGAGGCTGGGTTTGAATTGATGAATATGAGTCTTCCTGATTCTAAGCCCATTGCAACCTAGCTAACCCAATTTAAAGATGAAACTCATTTGGCATTTATGTCTAGCTTTCTGTTGTTTGTTACCTGTTTTATCTTCAGCTCCTTGAGGCATGGTACCAAGTATAGTATGCTTCTTATACAAGTCATACAACTTCTCATACAACTCTTCCAGAATACCTTGTGCTCACAATTAGTTCTTTAAATAAGTATTCCAAAATTCACCAGCTTATCAAGAATAGACAGTTCTACCCTCCACACAAGGAGTAATCAGGGATTTTAATAAACTAAATGTGCGTTCTTTACTTGTCATTCAGCATACCTTCTGGTATTCCTCTTATTTCCAGTATTCTGTAATGTTCAGGAAGAGGAGCTGGGTTTAAGAAACTTAACTGCTGGTTCTTTAGATGCATCAAACTTCTTGATAATTACTGAGCTACTGAGGATTTCTAATAGGTACATTCATAGTACTAAGTGGGCTCACTCCATAGAACTCATGCCATTATACCACCATGCTGAGATGAAAAAATATAGGGAAACATTGTCATTCTGGGAACTGAATTACCTGATTTCTGTCAGGTTGATTGATTGTGTCAGTCTTAACATTTTAAATGTATGGCATTAAGCTTCCAAACTTTTAATACAACAAAAGACAAGCTTATTAAAACTCTATTTAGGTTAAAGTTTTCAACCACATATACCTCAAGGAAAAAAAGGAGGCCTTTGTTATCATATATAGACACTTTTCACATATGAGACTTTTCCCCCCCCCCACAAATCTTGCATTTGGCTTTTACTTTCTCTATTTTTTCTCTAGATGAGATGCTATTGGGTTACTTATAAATGAAGTTGTTGTGTTGCAGCATTTTAATTAGCTAATTTTTGTCTGAGTGTGTGATTTCATTTCTGTAATGAACTCCTGTTGAGTGAGCAATGCCAACGCGCAACTGATTTGCAATTTATGACTGGGACACTGGGAATTTAGGTGAGTGATCCAAGGTCACACAGCCAATTTGTGTCACATAGAGGACTCGAACCCAGGGCTTCCTGACTCTGAGGCCAGTCATCTAAACATTCTACCACACAGTTTCTCTTTTCTTTATGAATACATCATAGAGCAAATATTGAAAAATAGTTGAAGATCATAATACTCTGACTGACTCATATTTATAGTGAAATAAATAGACTTTTTCTACTTCATAGGGCTTATTTATATGTATTTATATAATTATTATTTATATAATATTTATATATAATTTTGTGTTTCATACAGCTTTTAGGTGTGTGTGTGTGTGTGTGTGTGTGTGTGTGTGTGTGTCTGTTTTATGGGGAGAGAGAGAGACAGAGACAGAGCCTTTTAATTCCCATACATAGTGTATATATCATAGTGTATCCAGCCTGATTTTTCTGAACACACAAAGTTATGCCTTCAGAAATACCAAGACACAGCATGGGATTAAAGTTGTACTGGACTTTCATGCTTAGCTAGTTTAATTCTTTTATTTACAGATGAAGAAGCTGAAACATACACTTGTTACATAATTTGGATTGCACAAATCGCCAAGTCCAGAATTTGTCTTCATCATATGGCTTTGGGTCTGATGTTCTTTTTATCACCCCATGGTCCATTCCTGTCATGGTCACTACATAACATTGACTTCTTTAGAGCTCCCTCCCTCTTTTTTGGCATACCAGGGAGTACAACATAAGCTTTCTATAACTCTTTCCAAGTAAGTTGGAATGCAAGTATTCTAACAAAGCAAACAAGAATTTAAATTATGGTTCCCTTATATTCCCAAGAAGAACTGGAAGGAGATTAGGGGGAAAAGCATCAAAATTATAACTCCATTCCTTCTTTGACTCTTAGACCCAACAGGCTTCTGAGGTCCCAGCCACCTGCTGATTTTGGAGGGAAGATTTACAAGAAAACAATATGACAAACTCTCCTTCAGAAGAAAGTTTGAGGCAAACATGATAATTTTCACTGTATTTTTTTAAATTTTTGCACAGCTGGAGTAATTATAACACTTTGAGCTCTGAGGCTGAAAGGTGCTATTTAAAGCACAAAGCACTTTATGAACATTAACTCATTAATTCTAACAACACCCTTGTGAGGAAGGTAGGTGGAAGAATGACTCATTCAAGGTTATATTACAAAGTCAGTGGCAGGGCCAGGTATAAAGAAAGAGAGTTTCTCAACTCTTTGCTATGTTCTTTTCACAGAAAAGTTATGGCACATGGCCTCATTTCTTTTTCTGACAGGGTTATACAACAGAAGAGTATTTTTTGATGTTGCCAAGGCACTTGACTATTTTTTCCTTGATATTCATAAGTATGATATGGAGCAATGGGAAATGAATGAAAGTGCAGTTGGTTGGATTCATAGTTGCTTTGGCTATTTGGTTATTGAGTGATATTCAAAAATCTCAGGCCGAAGGTGATGCTTGGGGTGTAGCCACAGAGTATCAGCCTGGGTGGAAATCTATGACATGCCATAGAGTTCTGTTCTGTTAAATAGGTTGAGCAATCACTTAGATCCTTACAAAAAAGGTATCCATTTAAAATCTGTAAATGACAAAAAAACTAAGAGAAGTGGTGGTAAGATAGTTAATATGGCAGATGAAATCTGGACTTACAAAAAACCTCAGACTATAATTGTGGAAGGAAACAAGGTGAAAAGAACTTGCACAGAGACTAATGATTAAAACCCCTAGTCAGTCATGGAGGATAAAGATGGAGACCAGGATCAACATAGGGATTTTGGTTGACTTCAGACTCAACGTGTCAAAATATGACATAATTTCTGTAATAACCAATCATATTAGGCTAAATTAATAGATTTTCAGTGTAAGGTCAGAGGGTATGAAGAGTACAATACCCTGCTCTGTTCAAACCAAAGCAATAGTATTATATTCAGTTCTGGGGGTCACATTTTAAGATCAACATTAATAACCTGGTTCTCATCAAGAAAGAGAAATCAGAAGGAAACAAAAAAGATCCATGGAGGGTCATACCATATGTTCCATAGTGAAGAAAGGGGAATTGTTTAGTCTGTAGGAAAGAAGGATTAAGTTGGACATAATCATTATATTCAAATATTTGAAGGATTATAATAGATAAGGGACATTAAAGTTACTCTGTACATCTCCAGAGTATATACTAAAGGGTAGGATTCAGAATTTGATTTAACATAAAGAACTACTGAACAATTAGAGTTTTTAAATGAAATGGGTAACTTCTTAAGCTCTCATGAGCAGAAATGGCCAAGTTGAGACTGAGTGGCCATTTGTCAGGTATCCTAGAGATGTTTTCTTCATTGGATGTGAGATTGGACTAGACTAGACCATTAAAATCCCTTCTGATTCTAAAATGCTACGATGTGAAAGTAGGAATGACAATCCCAAGCACATTTTGTGATGTTTGATGATGTTTGGGAGAGACGTTGATCCCAGAAACAAAGGCACAACAGTGAGAAAGTCTAAGATGAGAATGAGGAGAACAGGGAGGAGAAGGGGTCAGAGAACAGTAATGTCATTTAACTGTTAATTACAGCACGTGGAGAGGAGTACCAAAAAGTACATGTAGGAGTGTGGAGGGCAAATGATGGAGGTCCCGGGATGACAAAATTAGCAGTTAACGCATTATTTTCTAGACAGTGATAATGGAGGGAGGTGGGTTAACTGAGGGGTTTTGAATGTTAAGAAAGAATGACTTATAAAAATTATTTGATAGAAGGGTTACATGGGTAGTTGTTGGAAAGTAGGATTAGAAAGAAGAGAGACTAGCAGAAGGGAGCGCAGTTAGGAGGCTGTTATGCCAATCCAAGAAAAGGGGATATAATGATATGATGGGATAAATTAGGGAAGCCTAGGTGGGGAACCTGCAGCCTCCAGGCCACATGTGACCTTCTAGGTCCTTGAGGTGTGGCTTTTTTACTAAGTTCAAGTTTGACAGAACAAATTCTTTCATTAAGGGGATTCTGTGAAGCTTGGATCCAGTCCAAGGGCTACACTTGAGGATTTAGAGGGCCACGTGTGACCTCGGAGCACAGGTGTCCCACCCCTGAACTAGGGTGTTCTTTGTTTCCTAGCCTTCTTCCGGTAGCTTCCAGTCCCTTAAGAAGATCATAGGCATGATACGGTATCAATTCAGAGTGGGAGTCAAACTGTCCCCAACATTTATTAAGCACCTACTTTGTGCTAGGTATCATACCAAGCTGGTTGTTGGTCGTCGTTCTTGAAGAGGATAAAAATGACATCGCTATGTTGAGGTCAAGATACAATGTGTCCAACTGTGGCTGATCAGACCAATATGAGCTCAGAAGGCACTACCACAGGTAGACAGACATTGTCCCCATCAGATATCACACAAAACACTGAGGATACAAAGCCAAAAACCAAATAGTCCCTTCCCTCAAGGAGAGATTATATGCCTAGGTATATAGATAAATACAATCAAAGGTTTATGCAAATCATATGCCAAACAGATATAAGGTAACCTGGGACAGAAGGCACTAATTGCTGGTGACTTTTATTAAGGGGATTTGTTCTGTGAAGTTTGGATTCAGTCAAAGGGCCACACTTGAGGACCCAGAGTGGCACATGTGGCCTCAAGGTATGGATTCCCTAACCCTGTGTGACTAGCAACTAGAGGGACCAGGAAGTAATTCTTGCAGAAGATAACACTTGATCTAAATCCTGAAGGAAATCAGAGGGTCGGGCATTCATGGGGGATAGAGACAGAAGATGGAATAGCCTCTGAAATATCTGATTGACAGTTGGTGATGTGGCCCTGGAGTTCAGAATCAAGACTAGGTCTAAACAAAAAGGTTTAGGTGTCATCTGCACCTATATGAGCTACTTTATGTCAGTCCAAGACAGAGAATTGGGTACAACCACAATAAGGAGGGAGAAGAGGAAAGGAGGGGAAAATACAGAAATGATTTAAGAAATATTGAAGAATGAGTTGGATGTGGTCTATAAGAGAGAAGAAGAGGACAAAGATGGCACAGAAAGTCTGAACCTCAGTGGTTAGGAGGAACACGGTGATGCTATCAAAAGAAATAGGAAAGACAGCAAGAAAAGGAGGCTTTTGGAAGGAGAGAGAATATATTCAGAATAGAAAACCGAGTCTGAAAGAAATCCAGAAACTTATTTTTTTACAGTTTCTTTCTAATATCCCCCATAAATTCCAGTTCATGTTCCAATATTGCAGGTGTAGTCAGAGGATGTGGGTTTAAAGGGGAGGTCTGACACCAATTTCACACAGATCGTTTAACTTCTCAAATTGCTATTGGATTATTTGAACTGACTCTAATACTCTCCTTTGTTTACTCATCTGTAAAATGAGGGGTTTGGGGTGGCTAGGTGGCGCAGTGAATAGAGCACCGGCCCTGGAGTCAGGAGGACCTGAGTTCAAATCTGGCCTCAGACACTTAACACACACACACACACACACACACACACACACACACACACACAAAACTAGCCGTGTGACCTTGGGCAAGTCACTTAACCCCAACTGCCCTCCAAAAAAAAACCCAAAAAAACCCCCCCAAAAATGAGGGGTTTGGATTAAATGGTCTTGAAGGCCCTTTTTTGTTTTGCCTTTTTTTGAGGGGTAGGCAGGGCAATTGGGGTTAAGTGACTTGCCCAAGGTCACTCAGATAGTGTTAAGTGTCTGAGACCGGACTTGAACTCAGGTCCTCCTGACTCCAGGGCCAGTGCTCTATTCACTGTACCATCTAGCCGCCCATTCAAGGCCCTTTCTAGCTCAAAATCGCAAAACCTTGTTTCTGTCATTACTTAAAAGCCTCGAGGTTTATTTAAGTAAGTTATATTCTCTCTTCTGGATATGCATTGTCTTCTATCGCCACCATCCAGTGATTTGTGAGGCTCTGTATTTGTGTAGCATGGACACTTGGAGGATGGAAATATAGAAAATGTATAGGTATATAAGTATTTATTCAATATTTATCTTTAAAATTAATATTTATCAGGATACAAATGCTGATATATTCCTATTATTTAAGCAAAACTTTTGAGAATTAAGTAGAAACAAAAGAGAAAATAAAAATGTATTAGTACAAGAAAGTATACTATTTCTCTCTAGCTTGACTGTGATAACTAGTTTTTACCTTCTTTGCCAGCCTTCCTCAGCTAATCTTAGGCAGGCAAAATCTCAGTGTTCAATCCCAAGTTAGTATTACTATTATCCTCACTAATTTACTAAGATGCACAGTGTCCTGAATTTCCCTCGTCTGGCTTTTTCCTTGTTCTTAGGACAGCCAGTCCTTTCTTTCTTTGGCAGCTTCCCTTCTGGAACAGCTGCTTCCTGAAGCAGCCCTTCTTTGTTTCTGAGCTCTCATCAAGAATCTCGTATCATCTCCCCTTCTCCCATATACATTCTTTTATAATACTAGAAGTATTGTCGGCTCACAAATGTTTTCAGTTTATTTGAAAATTCCCTATACCCAGGTGACATATTTCACCAGCCTTTTCTTTTCCTTAATGGTCATACTATTCTGAACATAACTAACTAAAATTATCCATCAAAGTAGTTAAAACTTAGACACCTTTACAGATTATTATTTTCTCAAATAGTGGTTTCATTTTTTTATATTTGTCAATTTGGGGAATCTTAAGAAGAAAAAAAATTATATGAGATCGCAACATCAGTTTAAAGTCGATAATAATTCCATTTGCTGACAATCTAGCAGTGTTGAGTTAGCTACAAGAGTAGTCTGGTTTCACTGTCAAGTCTTGTATCATATACATATACACACAGATGTGGAATCATGCCATACGAGAGTTAGATAAGAGGTGATGTAGTTCAGTGGCTTCGATACGCAGGCAAGGCCTAGAAAAGAAAAGGGGCCTGCCCAAGGTTGCACAGTGATTTTGTGGCAGACCTGGAATTCTTCTACAGAGTTCCATATATATTCTTCTTCTACAAAATCCCATCCTCTCAATGCTGAGCATCTTCTACTATACCATACTATCTTCACTGTCTTCAATAAGCTGTTTTTCTCTGGCTTCTCTCCTTACCTTCTTTTATCTAAGCTACCCAGAATCCTCTCCTTTGACGTTCTGTGCCTAAATCCTTTAATAGAACTGTTCCTAAGCTTCCTGCTAAAGACACAGCCTTCTTTTAATCGTGTTCCAAGAGCCACACAATAATAACCATTTACTAAATGCCTACTGTATACCAGGTACTGTGCTAAACACTAGGATGACAGTGTCATGCACTTGACGTCTTTGACTTTGGATAATAGTTTATCTGGGAAGATTGTACCCAGTGACATAATCCTACAAGCTCTTTGAAAGCAATCATGTAAATTTAGTCAACATAAACAATCAAAATGAACATTAATTGAATGGGGGAAGTTATAGGTCAAAGTCATGTATAAAACCAATGGCTATTAAAATGGAAATTAGTTCAATCAGATAATTTTTTTTCACTGAGGAACTTAGATTTAACAGCTTCTAACAATGACATCTATGCTAGAGTCAGGGAAAATAGATACACACAGTGACAAAATATGAACAAGGTGGAAATTAGTTTAAGAAGAAGACACACACAGAATTTGGGAACAAAATTTGGGGCAGCAACTTGCAAGGAAAAAACCTTTAGGAAGATGTGGCAGAGCAGTGAAGCTGTCTTTCCCAGGGTCCTGTTGAACTACAACCATTCTTGTTTGGATGTATTCAAAGTTTTAGTTAAGCAGTACAAGACTCAGTCCTCTGAAATCCCTCCTCAGTGTCAGCTATTCAGCAGGAGTAAGAACCTCCGAGTTTACATGCAGACTTGTTTAGAGAAAACCAGAAGACTCAAATGCTCTCAGATTTCCTCTTCAAAACAGAAAAAAATACAACCTTGCATCTACTCTTTCATCAAACTTGTTTTGTTCTTCTTCTTTCAAAACAAAAGTACACAGATGTCATTGGTACCCCTTAATTTTCCTTGGTGAAAATATTTTAAAAGGGTTCTTAGTTCTATCATATCCATTTCTGGCCCAACTTATCCTTTCCAATATTTAACTATTTTCACAGCATCATAAAAATGTTGGAACTGGAACGGATCTTAATTCCTTTTAGTTCAGTTCCACCCATTCCCTCATTTTACAGATAAGGAAACTGAGGTCTGTAAAGGTGAAATGAGTTCTAAATAAATAATTTATCTAGCTACAAACAGCACACAAGCCAATATATTGTTGGTATTCCAAGAGAATGTGCCAGGGGTATAAAAAACAGCTCATTGTGAAGCCACCCAAAAGCATAACATTTGCACAGTCTTCATTTATTATAAAAAATTATTTGGCTCCATTCTTTACTTTCATTCATATATTACAGCAGAGTATAGATGAAGTGGTACCAACTGAGATAGAGGACTGTAATGGTAATTTGAAGATCTTCTCTGCCCCTTAATAAGCCTCAGGGAATCTGAAGACCTTCCCTGCTTTGAAAATATACTCTTCTCCCTAATAGGCCAAATGTAGTCACATGGAGCCTGTGGTGGGAGGAGTTTGCTGAAGGGTAGAGCAGAGCCCACAGGAAGCTGGGAGTCAGAGCAACCTAGATGGTTGGGAGGAGAGGACACTTCTGAGGGAGACACATAGGCTTATGAGTAAATATTGGTCTTGTGTTGATTTGTGGGAAGGCTAAAGGATGCTGTGGCTCTCTGTGCTGTTGTGGCACATCAACTTCCTTACTACTATGATAAAATTGGCTTACTAGTTTTGGGATTCAGTTTTCTGCGGGGGGGGGGTGGTCTGAATAAATAAATGCTTTGCTTCTGTCTTATATATGGAGAGTCTGTTATATTTTGTGATTGAGCACTATGCAGGTATATTTATAATGACCATGGGCACTACAAGGATGTCAAGTCCCTGCTGTGATACATACTACTTGTATGATCTGGAACAAATCACTTAATCTACCTGGGCCTCAGTTTCTTCATCTATTAAATGAAGAGGTTGAATTAGATAGCCCTAAGGTCCAGTTTAGTCCTAGAGATATGGGTCTACTTACCAGTATAGAAAATAGACCCAAGAGCAGTGGGGAATGGTGAATACTGAGTTGGTGAGGTAGCCCAGAGAGATGTGATGCTTGAGTGCCAGAACCATGTTCTGTACATCTCTGACTCCCCAAATGTACTCAGTACTATTAGTACCTTGCCCATAAAGGCATTCCATAGATGTTTGTTGAATTAAATTGAATTATATTGGGTACAGAATGGTAAGGGTCATGAAAGCTAGAGTGTTGTATTTTATACTTGGCATTTCCCAAGTTAATTTTGTCTCAGATCAAAGATATCCCATTAATGTGTACTTTTCAGTGAAAATAGGAAATGATGAATGGGCTGCTGTAGTTTTAAGTGAAAATATATTCCTCCAAAAGACTTAAGTGGCATTATAAATTATGGGAGGAGAACTGAAATGTTTTATGGTGTTACTTGAATCCCACAATTAAACTAACTCCAGATCATTTTCACCAAGTCGTTTGTTATTCTTTAAAATATGTGGGTAGAAAGAAACCTATAAAAGTTTAAGCACTTCAATCTACTTTAGTTGTTTTTCCTCCTAAATTCCTACCTCTATGCATACATGGAAAGAGACGTCACGTATACCAGAAGCTACTTTTGTACAAAAATAAAGTCCGGGATGGATACTTAGCATTGAAGAAAATTCACTCATATCGCTTGTATCGTCAAAAACATCCTTGGGGGAGTCTTCCAGTACAAGTTTGGTTAAGTTTTCCAAACTCTGGTAATTGCCTAAAGCAACAGAGCTGTCCTGAGAAAGAAATAAGGAACAACATAGTTTATGAAGTAGAAAGAAGGTGAAGATCTGAAAACAGATGAAAAAAGAAATTCAATGCCAAGGAGGGAGGGAAACAAGAAAAATCAGGAAAGGATGTGCTTCCTTGCAGTCAGAACAATGCAATCCAAACAAACTGTGGAACAACCAAGGTCCATAATTACAAAAAAAATTTAAAAATCATTCCAAAATGTGTGTTGGTTGGGCAGTTTATTAAACATTTACTCTGTGTATATCTTTAGAACCCTGAATTTCTTTTGTATTGTTTTATTTTGGGTTTTTTCTGTCTCATGCATTATTTCTGTTAATATTCTGCCCAGGAAGATTTCAAATGCACTCGAGAGGAAAGGGACCAGATATTCAAGGGTAAAGGACTTTTATGATTAGCCATTGAAAAATAAAAGGAAAATGAGATTGTGAAAGGATTTGAAACGAATAGTGAAAACAAGAATGATTTTAAATATAAGAAAGGTTAAAGATATGAAAGGATGGGAAATTTGAATAGATGGTGACAAGTGGGGAAGCTATTGTAGGCCAAGGAAATGATATTTTCAGGGGATGGAGGGTAGATCCGTCTTATTGGAGCAGGAGATTCCTGTGGATGGATAGTAGGACATAAGGTTTAGGAAGGGAGACTTGGGCAAGATTGTGGGTGATGCTAATTTATAGGTGAGGAATAATAATAATCTTATAAAAAATAATGGCTAAAATTTATTTAGCATTCTATAAAGTTTGGAAAGTGCTAAAAAGTTTTAAAAAATGCTTTTCATATATTGCCACATTTAAGCCTCATAACAGCCCCATGAGCTAGGTGCTAATATTACTCCAATTTTTCAGATGAGGAATTTGAAGATCAGAGTGGTTATTATCTGCCCAGGGTCACATAGCTGACATGTAATATGGTTTAACCTTTGCAAAGCACTTCACATCATCTCGTGCTAGCCTCGCAAAATATCTGGTGAAAGTGGTACCATATTACAGGAGAGGAAATGGAGGCTTCACAAGGTTGATTCACTTGACCATAGTGACATAGCTAAAAAGTGTCAGGGATAAGATCTGAATTGGAGTCTTCCTTATTGGAAGGTCAGCTTGCAGTTATGGAACCAAGTGGACTTATGATTTGGAGCTGCTGAAAAATTCTCCGTCCCTAAAAAGAAATTTTGGACTTGACCTTGTTTGTCCAGTTCTTTCAACCTGTCTCCCTACTCATTCCTGCTGTCCCTGTTTTTGAAAGTTTAGTCCTCCTCATTACTTTCCTTGTCTTCTTTATACCTGTTTTTGAGCAAACAGTTCAATTCTCAGGAGGCTCTCTGAGTCTCAACTGAGAGGCTGCTGGATCTTGGTTGCTACAACTCTGCTGATCCCTTTAATACTGCCTCTGATACTGGTGCAGCGTCCTGGGGGCAGTGGAAACGTACCATTTGTGATCATTTACTTGAAGTGCTGTTTAGAAGAGAGTACTGGCCTGTATGCCAATACATCCGCGGACCTTTGTCAACATCAAAGGATTTGGCCCAAGAAGGGAAAAGCAACCGTCACTGCAGCAAGGACCCATGGACTCTGGAGTGCCGGGTAATACTTTGGGTCCTGAGACTCAAAAAGCAAAGGGTGCATTTAGTGATTGGTGGCTTTATAATGGACAATTTGGGATGGAGGAGGGGAGGATGGTGGCAGAGAGGGCAGAGAACCTCACCAACTCTCTGGAACTGCCAAAGACATCTCCTAATAAAGTTATTTCCTTTGCAGTTTCGGGGAAAGAACCAGGGTAGGAAGTTAAAAGGTGGGAGGAGGGGGTAGCAAAGCCTCAGCTTATAGTCAAAGGTATTTATTTTAATTGGTAAAACTTTGCAAATTATAGGCCTCTAGGAATCATAGCCTGGAACTAGTGATCAGGCTCTATTTAGTGGAGGAAGAGAAGGGTACCTTTCAGTAGAAAATTACTTCAGATTCTTTACTGGCCTTAAAGAGAATACTGGTTGAGGGAGAAAGCAAAAATATAAGGCAGGTGGTGGAATAGGACAGGGCATTGCCCAAAGATGGATTTGAAGGTGAATAGAAAGGTACTTACTGTTCTACATCAGGTAAAATCTTACTCTAGAGACTCACATTGCTTTCCCAGTTTCCTTTCAGAATATTCTGGGCCTGGCCTATAATACTTTAGCAGGATGTTGAACTTAACTCATAACCAAGAAGGTCTTTTTAGCACATCAAGAACTAAAGGATGAAAAATAACGTTGCAGGAGGGGATGGTGGTTGTCAGGTAGGCAGGGAAGTCCTTCTGGATGAGAGCAACATATGGAAGGCTGGCCAAAGAGTTTCCATGTTATCAGGAAATAACCGAGCCCAGAATAGGGGAGATAATTCTTCTCTTAAGTTATTTCCAAAGATAACCTAGGAAGATTGGTTTAATATCCTGAGACCAGTGGGAGTGTCCAAGGAGAAGAGTTAGCTTTTTTGTTTTTTTTGTTTATAATATTGTTGGTACCACTTGGATCATTTTATGGATTGAAAATCCTGTTACAACTTCTGAGAGGAAAGGAAAAGGGAAGAGTGAAGGAGAAGAAGAGATGATGGAGGAAAACAGGGCAGACTGGGGAGACATGTTTTTTCCTGTTTTGAGGCTTTTTTCTCTCTCAGGCTGGAAATATTCTGTGGCACTAGTAAGTGATGATTAAACTCCATGATTTGCAGCACAGAAGGCTTAGCATAGGGCAAGGGGTCAGCAGGCTTTCAGAAGTGAGGTGTCAAGTAACGCCCTCATTTTTCTGACTTCATGTGGGAATTGAAGAGGAGGTGGCCCAGTGTAGTTGAGGCCTCCTCTACATAATTATGAACTTCTCCTCCACCTGCCCCATCCCTATACACAAACTCCCCACAAGTACTTTTACCCAGTTAGAAATTAATTTTGGTTAAAGAGGTCCACATTAAAAATGTACATATTCAGCTCTTAGCTAAATGGTATACAACACATAGTAAGTTCTTAATAAATGGCTATTGACTAAGAGAGTTAAATTTATCTTTAGTTAAAATTAATTTAATAAGATGGCTTTCTTTTGGGGTAGCTATGTGCTATAGTGGGCCTAGAACCACGCACACCTGAGTTAAAATCTAGCCTCAGATACTTACTGGTAGTATGACTCTGGGAAAGTCATTTCACCTCTGCCTGCCTCAGTTTCCTCATCTGTAAGGTGAAGATAATAAAGCCTCATCAGACAGCCATTTTGCTTTCTTGTTGTTATTTCCTTTCTTTCTTCCTTCCTTTCTTTCTTTCATTCTTTTTTCTTTCTTTTTTTGTAGTTGTACTTGTTGCTTCCTTTTGTACGATATTGCTCATTTCTGTTCATAGTTTTTCAGGTACGTTATCAAAATTAATCCATTAAATCTATTCATCATTCTACTTCATATTCATAAGGAGAGTTATTTAAGTCATATGTATATGTTCTGATAGGTGGTAGATAGCATGGTACAGCCCGTGGTCAGGAATCTGGCCTCACATGCATCTGAGCTGTATGACTCTGGACAAGTCACTTAACTCCATTTGCCTTAGTTTCCTCATCTATAAAATGAATTGGAGAAGGAAAAGACAAACAACTTCATTTTCTTTGCTGAGAAATCTCCAAATGGGGCACTGCAGAATTGAATATGACTGGAAAATGGCTGACTCAGAAAAAAAAGAGGATGATAACAGCATCTTCCCTGCAGAGTTGTTGTGAACATCAAATGAATCATATGGAAAACGTACAATCTCCTTTAAAATGCTGGTCATCGTTATTATTCACCTGGTAGAGATGCCCTATCCTGGGGAAGTCAGGGGTTTTGACTGGCGAGAGGAAAGAAAGTAGGTGGTTTTTTAGCAGGGGGTGTTGGAAGAAGTGAAAAAAGGTGAAGGGCAGGCTTGGGAAAGGTTCTCCTGGGGTTAGTGAGTGGAGGAGGTAGGTAGGAAGAAGAAGAGAAGAAGGAGAAGGAGAAGGAGAAGGAGAAGAAGAAGAAGAAGAAGAAGAAGAAGAAGAAGAAGAAAGAGAAGAAGGAGGAGGAAGAGGAGGAGGAGAGGAAGAAGAGGAGGAAGAGGAGGAGGAGGAGGAAGAGGAGGATACAAAGGGATATTTTTGTTGTTCAGTCATTTTCAGTCATGTCTGGCCCTTTGTGACCCCATTTGGGGTTAGAAAGGAAAATGAAATAGCTTTAAAGATCCTGCCTGCTTTGCAAGTTTGCCTAGGGTTTTAGAGGCAGATATGACAATTGTACCTAAGCCATTAAAAATCATCTCCATCAGTGCTTAGAGGACACAGGTTCAAATTCTTTCTCTGCCGTTACCTCCTATGTTACCTAGGGTGAATTAACTCTTCTGAGCCCATGTTTCCAAATTAATAAAACTGAGAGCAAAATGTGGATTTGATGATCTTTAAGGTCCCTTTGTGATATGAATTTATCACTCTGTGAATCTATATTGTATATGTAGATTGCTAGTTTCTGGTATAGGGAATTAAAGTTTTCAGGTTTATCTGTAAAAGTTTAAAATTAAATATTTGTGTAAATCTCTTTTTATATATAAGTTAAAGACAATCTATTCATTTATATAACCCTTTAAAGTTTTCTCATAACCCTGTGAGATGGATTATTCAAATGTCATTATCCCACTTATACAAATGAGGAAACTGAGGCACAGTGAAGTTTTTGATGTTGTTGTTTTTAGGCTTGGGGCACATAACCAGGTAATCAGGATTTGAAACTTAATTCCCTGAATTTTAAACCGAGTAGTGCTTTTCCTACTATAACCCAATACCTCTTTTTTTTTTGGAGGGCAGAAACAAGACAATCAGTGTTAAGTGACTTGCCCAGAGTCACACAGCTCATAAGTGTCAAGTGTCTCCAACACCTCTTTAAAAGCCATGTTTTTGTTGTTCAGTAATGTCTAACTCTTAAATACCCCATTTGAGGTTTTCTTGGCAAAGATGCTGGAGTGATTTGTCATTTCCTTCTCTAATTCATTTTACAGATGAGGAAACTGAGGCCAGGGTTAAGTGACTTACATTGGGTCACACAGCTAGTAAGTGTCTGAGGCCAGATTTAAACTCAGTTCTTCCTCACTTTAGGCCTAGAGCTCTATCTACTAGTACCACCTAGCTGCCTTGCTTAAAAGTTTAGGAAATGGGGTGTTCTTTAATAAAGGGAATATGCCCTTCAAGCCTTTATATTTTCCTTTTTATACTATTATATATACATACATATATATATATATATATATATATTTCCTTTTTATACTTGCACAGGCTTTGGTTTCCTTTAATGAACAAAAAACATATTAGAGATCTCAGGAGAGAGGACTAAATATTTGATATGGCCATTAGACTGACCAAAAAACTAATCAGAAATTGTTTTAATCCTTTTCTTCAACTTCTAACACGCAAATGTCATGCCGTGCCTTGAAGCATTTAGAAAGGTGAAATGTGCATGTGAATTCACTTCCCCTTCAATCATCTTCCACAATGGAGGGGCTGACCCTGCCTTTTAGGGATACCAGTCTGGTAAAAGAGTTGTGCTAAGCTATTTACAGTATCCCATCTGTTTACCAATTAGGCCAAATGCTGATAGAGAATTTCAATGAGAACAAAAATCGTTCTAACATTTACCATTTTATTCTTGTTCTAAGAATCTCAGACTTGTAAGGCACCTCAGAAGCTCTATAACCTAACCTAGACAAGAATCTCTTCCCCAGCATCCCTGAGTAGTATACAATCTTTAGCCCTAAGAAGCATAAGGGATATAGCATTGTTGTTTGAGTCAGGAAGACCTAAGTTCAAATCCTACCTCAATCACCTCTTAGCTTTGTGATCCTGAGCCAATCACTTAACCTTTCTCAGTCTCAGTTTCTCCATATGTAAAATGGGAATAATGACATAACCCCTCATAGAATTGTTGTGGGGACCAAATGGGATAACATGTAAAGTGCTTTGTAGACCTTAAAGGCCTAGCTATATAAATGCTAGTATGAAGAGCTCAAGTGAGGGGAGCCCACAATCTCCCAAAGAAGCTCATTTCAGTTTTGGACATTTTTGATCATTAGGAATGTGCTCTTAACAGTTTAGAAATCATTTTTTAAAAATTCACTTTTACTCATATGCTTAGCTCAGAGAATGAAACTTGCATAAAGACAGAAAAACAATGAAAGCCTGGTATGAAAGGGTGACTTGTAAATGTACTCTGCTATTTCTTCCTATTAGTAACTTGTTAAAACACTTGGCTCTTTTGAGAACTATTAATGTGACCAATCAGCAGGTATTAGCTAGATACCTTTTTTTTTCTTCTAAAGAATGAATAAACCAAGAGACGAGCCAAGTTCAGACCAGTGATTAGAACCCTTCTTTTATTCTTAGTGATCTTGGGCAAGTGACGTGTGTCCCAATTTCTCTCATGTTGAAAGGAGATTATGAAGCAACTGACAGCCATGTAATGAAAATGACCAAGAAGCTTGGCAAGGGAGAAGAACTGAGAAAATGGACCTCCCTACTCACTTAGCAGAGGTGGGGGATTATGGGTTTGAAATCATTCATAGACTTGTCAGGCTGGATTGAAGTGTTAGCTGTTTTGCTGAACTGCTTTTATTTCTTTTTCTTTATAAGAAGTGTTACGAGGGTTGGCTTATTGTGTAGAGGAGTCCAAGGGGGAGGCATATTTGGAAATGAAGGGTATGTAAAAGTAGAAGATATTTTTGTAAATACAAATTTTAATATAGAATTATATTTATATATAAACATATTTGTGTATGTATAGTCTAATATTTATAAATGAAAAAGAAAAGAGATTTTAAATATCTAGTAATAGCTTTAAGTTTCCTTTTCAGTCCTCAAATGTCAAATATCATTTGGGGTTAGGAAGTAAATTTTTACTCAAGAATAGTGCTACTGTACTATCTTTGTAATAAATAATCTGTATTCAATTTGGCAAAGCTTGGTAGTGGCCATATTTGGAGGAATACATGTTGAGAGCTATGAGATATTTTTCAAAACATACCAAGTATTCAGGGGTTGAAGTATGTGAATTTTGTGTGTGATACAATTATTCAAGATGATAGCATTCATTCATTGCTCCTTGTTATTTTCATTTGTATTCTTTAGCTCTTAATACAGTAGCACAGCCACCAAAGGGGCTCTGTAGTGTTTGAGGCCGTGGGAAAGGAAGGGGCTTGTCAGCAAACAGCATAAGGGTGTTTTTGGGAGCTGGGAGCTGGTGGTGCCAAAGGAGGAGTGAGGCATGGTGGGAGAGTATGTTTTGTATTTCACTGCATACCTTGTATACATTTTACCTTGAATTTACTTAAATGCGTATATGTTATTTCTCCTAATAGAATGTAAACTTTTTGATGTTGGTATCGTTTTATTTGAGGATCCAGAATTTAAGCATTTCTACCATGAAGAAACCTGATTGTGTCTTTAAGCTCTTGTATACGCTTAGCCTATAGACTGTAAGAAGTGGTGGCCAACAAACACATCAGTCAACAATGTGCTTAGCACTCAGAACTCAAAGAAAGTAAAAAAAAAAGTCCTTGACCTCATGAAGTATGGATTCTAATTCTAATGTGGGGGACATACAAAATACATACAGAGTAGATGAAGGCAGTCTGAAAGGGAAGGTGTCAGAAGCTTGGGGGATTAGGATAGCCTCTCTCAGTTTAAAGGGAATTTGAGCTGACTCACAAAGGAAGCCAGAGAAACTAAGAGAAAAAGGTAAGGGGGATAGAGCCCTGTAGGCATGGGGGAAAGTTAGTGCAAAGTCATGGAGATAGGAAGTGTGACATTCAAGGAATTGCAAATTGGCTAGTGTAGTTGGATCATAGAGTTCATGGAAGGGAATAGGATTTAAGTAGATGGGAGTATAGAAAGAAACCAGGCAATGAAAAGTTTTAAATGCCAAACAGAAGAGGTTATATTTGATCCTGAAAGTAGGAGGTCCTTGGTGGGTGGGTGAGGGCTGAGTGGAGTCAAGTGACATGGTCAGGCTTACACTTTAGGAAGATCCTTTGGTAACTTTTGAGAAAAGACTAGAGGGAAGGAATTTTTGAGTAGTCCATGCATCATGGTGATGAGGGTCTTCCCCAAAATGGTGGTAGTACCCAAGAATAGACTCTGGCAAGTAGGGAAATTAGGAGACTCTTTAATTCATTCTGAAGGTAAGAGGGCCTGAACTAAGGTGGGTGGAGGTCTCAATCTCTGAACCTATGAACACAAGGACTAGTCAGTTAGCCTGCAGATACATTTATTTCTTTTAGGATTTTTTAAGGATAATGTGAAGAATCAAAAGGAGCAGTTCATAAACTTTCCCCACCAGACAATCCTCATCTCATTTAGGAAGAGTGACCAAAGCTGCTAGAATTCTAATTTGTTTTTTTTTTAATTTTAATTTATTTTCTTGGTTACATTATTCATTTCCACAAGGTTTTGAGTTACAAATTTTCTCCCCTTCTTGCCCCTACCCCCCAGCCCAGAACATTGATCCCACTGTTAGGCCCCTCCCACAATCTGTTCCCTTTTATGCCCTCCTCCAACACCCCTCTAGCTTTCTAGCAGGGCAGGGAGGGGCTCCCTGCCCCGTCCCTGTATGTATTATTTCCCAGTTTAGAGCTCTCATTTGGATTGAATGAATATGTTTCCTTTTGTCAAAAGATTCCTCCAGGATCTAAAAAACCTTCCTTCCCACCTCTGTTAAAATAGGTTTGTTGTTGTTCAGTTGTTTTGTGTCTGACTCTTCATGACCCCATTTGGGGTTTTCTTGGCAAGTTTGTCATTTTCTTCTGCAGCTCATTTTGCAGATGAGGAAACTGAGGCAAATAGGCAGCTCTCCATAAACCTTCTCCCCCAACTTCTTTGTTTCAACACAGGTTTCTTCCATAGCTTTCTCTAACCTTAGTTTCTCTTCTGCTCTCCGCTCAACTCTGTGGCGAAACTCCCAGATCTTTAATTATGTTTTATGATATGTCTGATGTGATTTGAGTTAATGTTTAATAATTTTTCATAGTCCCAATTCCCCCCTTATCTGGCTTTCAGGAACTCATCCCTATGCCACTGGTTTTGAAATTTATGCCAAATAAGATCATGGCATTTAGACCTAGAAGGGGCCACAGTGGTTCATCTAGTTCAGTTCCTACCATTTACAGATGGGGAGCCTGAGGCCCTGTGCATTCTCTGACACAAGATCCAGGGCTCTTAGAAGTATGTTAGTGCATTGATCTTTTTCCTTAATTGAGCAATCTCCCTTGAATGCCTCATAGCCCTGCTTATTTCACAATAATGAAGAAGACCTAGCATAACATCTTGAGAATCTGTTGTAAATGACATTTCAGTCGGTTGTTGGTGATTCCAGTTAGGAATAGTTCAGTCTTAATAATGTTAATGCTTCCCAGCGTTGGCCATATTATCTTCTGTGGGGGCATAAATATTTTTTATTGAACTAACTGCTAGAGAGCAGTTATGTATGTTTGCCTAATGAGGTACCTATTACCAGCATTAGTGTTGTACATTGCATTGTATTGACAATATGTCTTTTGAATATTCACTTTAATGTCCACATCATTTCCTTCTTGCAGTAAATAATCATAGCAAAATATATAACCCCACTATTATGCTAGTATATGGCGAGGAAGGGTGAGGGACAACCACAGCACACAGCTGCTGTGGTGAAGGAAGCATTTATGAAGCTGTCCACAATCATTAATTATCCCCTAGGTCTATTTAAAGAGTGTCCCTGTGTTCCTTTGATGTTATTGATCCAGATGGTGGGAGATCCCGGTTATGTTTGGGAGCCTGGAGAGGTTATTGAGTGAGTGAAGTAGAAGGTGGTGCCAGAGAGAGAAGTGAATGTGAATTCAATGAATGTGGCAGAAAGGGGGAGTGGAGCACTATGGGGTGAGTGAAAGTGGGGAAGGGTTCTCCATTCAATTTCTCAATCCTCCGATCCCGTTCCGTACTGAGTGAACATGAAGAACGTTCTAAGAGTCTTGCTGAGGCAATGGCATCTGAATAGCTGATTAGAGAAGTCTGGGGCCCTGGAATCTCAGCTGATCCTATGAAGCAATATTAGCATTGAGGAAACTACTATCTCTGGGAGATGAAGATCTCTGATCATTCTGATGCCTAAATAGTCTTTATCCAGGGAAAGAGAGTATTCAGAAGGAAGCTGAGGACCTGTAGTCCAAATGTGAATCAATTAACAGTAAGAGGAGAAATGCTTGAAAGTGTGGGAATCTACTTATCCTTTTCACAGAAATGGTTCTGAATTGAATTCCATCAATTCGATGAGTATTTATTAAGGCTAGTCACTGTGCTAAGTGATAGAAATACAAAAATAAAAATGGAAACACTCCTTGCCTCCTCCTCCTCCTCCTCCTTCTTCTTCTCTTTCTCTTTCTCCTTCTCCTTCCCCCACATTCTCTCTCCTCTTCCTCCTCTTCCTCTTTTCTTCTTCCTCTTCTTCCTCCCCCTCTTCCTCTCTTCTTCCTCCTCTTCTTCTCTTCCTCCTCCTATTCCTCCTCTTCTCCTTTTTTTTTGCTTTTATTTTGGAGGGCAGTTGGGGTTAAGTGACTTGCCCAAGGTCACACGGCTAGTTTTTTGTGTGTGTGTGTTAAGTGTCTGAGGCTGGATTTGAACTCAGGTACTTCTGACTCCAGGGCCGGTGCTCTATTCACTGCGCCACCTAGCCGCCCCTCTCTTCTCCTTTTCCTCTTCCTCTTCTTCTCTTCTTCCTCCTTCTCCTCGTCTTTTTTCTCCTCTTTTCTGTTCCAGTATAAAGCAAAGGCAGCTTCACAGCCTTCATTGCGCATAGTACTAATAATCTGCTTTCAAGTCTTGTTATTAAAAAGTATTAACAACAATAACTAGCATTTAGAAGGTGCTTTAAGGTTTGCAAAGAACTTTACAAATATTGTCTCATTTTATCCTCATAGCAGCCCTGGGAGGTCAGTGCTATTATTACCCCCATTTTATAGATGAAGAAACTGAGAAAGATCCAGGTTAGGTGCATCACCCAGAGGTCTCATAGAGTCTGAGGCTGGATTTGAACTCAGGTTTTCTTGCCTTAGGATCTCACTCTCTACCCACGGCACCACCTGACTGTCTCCTAAATCATAAACTACCCCAAAGTCACAAACTGGCACTGCTTAAGTGTGTTGGCATGTCAGATGCAGGTTCACAGGATGACATAGTTTATAGCCTGGATTTTTAAAAATTCAGTTTAGAAAACCTACCCATGTCTTGGTTATTGGTATTAGTGTTCACGTAAGTACTGAAAATCTACTAGCTTCTCAGCTATTTGTACAGGTCTAGTCACAGGAATTGCATGAGTTGTTATATAAATGAAATTATATTTCATTAATTTTCTTCTAAGACAAGTGACTGTCTACAAACTAGTTTTATTATCTTCACTCAAAACTTTTCAGTGGGGTTGATGGTATGGGTTAAAGGAGTTTTTCAATTAGGAATTATATAGGAGAAATTATTTTAGTGGGGAAACCAGCATGAGAATTTATACTGTTCGTGGAATATTTTAGGCTACCAAATTGATGCCTGACTTGGCAAATCAACTCATATGGTCCAGAACTTCATATTCAGATTGAAATTGCTTACTTCCTTATGTAAATTCATTAATTTCTCACACTAGATATTATAGTAATTGTCTTTGGGTATCAGTTAACCTTGCTAGTTACTTTGCCTATGATGAATTGCAATCTGCCGGACAGACCAAGATTATTATTATTATTTAACCCCTTTTTTCTTCCTCTCCTCCTCCCCCACCTCATAGAGGGGAGGGGAGCATGGCATGCTGGTGCTAACCAAAAAAATGTTCATGAGCTCCGTACCCTAAGTCTGAAAAGTAATCATGCAAAGAGGAAAAACAAAAACAAGAAAACAACAACAACAAAAATTTTAAATCCATCCAAACAAACAAACAAACAAACAAATCCCAGCTGTTACACACAGTACTGTGGTACTCAGAACAATCTAGCTGAGCCAAGGTAAGGCCCCTGTAAATCTGTTCCAGGGCTCTGTCTTTTTTCCACAGGGCCTCTAAACCAAAGAGCCAGAATGGTACATTTAGCATTTCCATCTCCAGTCAGGGGAGGGCTAGGGAAGGAAGGGGGAGGAAAGTCATTCCCTTCTTCCTCCTCCCTTCCCCCACCCCAGCAGCTCAGTAGCATCGATCACATTGGCTATTGTTCTGATGCAAGCCTCTTTCCTTGTTCCCTCCCCTTCTGTCCTCTCTCCATCCCTCCCCTCCCTCTTTTGGTTCTGTGATGGCTGATGTGATGCACAAGCTTAATTCTCAGTTTGCTGCTGAGCTGACTGACTCAGCCAATGGACTTGATATAGGTTTCATTAGGTGATATTAACGTCAGGATGAGCCTTGGACCACTCTTCTCCCCTTCCCCCAGTTCCATAGGTCACATTCTTTTAGCCAGAAAATTATGATACACAGTGGTGCTCTCAACCTTTGCCCCATCTATTACTCCGTGAATGATCGGCAAGTTTGCAGAGGTGTGTTCCTGAGCCTCTGTGCACCTCTAATAACATGACAGATGATGGCAGCATAGAGACAACTTTCCACCTTTTCTGGGCAAAGCCCTGCTTTGGCTTAAAGTCCTGGGGTATGTGAAAGTCAGCTCAGTATATTCATCAAGCTACAGCCTCTTTATGTCTCCTTGCAAAAGGTACTTTTTAGCAATAGAAAAAGATATTCCTATGGGGGAGGTAGTGGGAGTAGGAGCTAGAATTACTGACAGATTTTCAGATTAGACAGAAGGACAATGATAATGACTAATATATTAGAGTTCTTTAAGGTTTGCAAAGCATTTTGCAAATATCTTTTGTGATCCTCATGACAACCTTGAGAGGCAGAGGCTATTATCAACCCCCTCCCTTTATTTTACAGATGAGGAAACTGAGCTTGAGAGAGGTTAAATAATTTGCCAAGGATCCCACAGCTAGTCAGTTTCTCAGGTAGGATTTGAACTCAGATATTCCTGACTCTAAGTCAGCATTCTATCCACTAAACATTTGTAATTTTTGTCTTGAAAGAGATGCTTATCATGATTATTTTTCTCTCTAAACTACGTCATTGCTTTAAATAATGAGTATAAAACTTTATGATTACAGTATCCTAGTTTTGTAATCTTAAAAGTCTTATAGAGACAGAACGGCAATGAAGGAGGTGAGAAGGAAGCAGGGAGAAGAAAAGAAAGAAATGAATTGATACTGGAAGAGGAAGAATGGGTTAAAATGACTCATTTGATTCTAGTTCTGAAGTTTAATTTATGTTTCAGAGTTTTCTGAAAGGCATTCCCTTCTGATGGCAGCTGGTGGCCTACTAGGAATTAATCAGGTTGATTCCATTCAATCTTAAAACTCCTTTGAGGGTAGATACCCCCATAGTAGATAACCATATTATATAAGCCATCAATCAAGATGGCACTAATTGGCCTCCTTGAAGGCAGTCTCAGCAGAAAGGCCAGCAATTGAATTGACCCAGTGGTTGTTCTGTGGTCTCAGTAATTTCATGGTGGGCTCTAGGCCAAAATTTTGGGGAAATATGTTTTCTGTGGCTACCCAGATGGCTTAAGGAATGGACTTAAGGAAAGAACTCTTCTTTAACTGTGATTCAAGGGATGGAGCAGTAGAGGAGTGGGGATCATTTCCTCTTCCTGAAGTCAATAGCCATCCATTGAGGCTTCCTCCCCTGTGACTCCCAGCTGCTCTTAAATCAGTGTTTAGGAACCAAATGACTTAGGCTCGATGAGTGGGTGATGGGTAACTTATTGATATTATCAAATCTTGTAACCTTTTCTTCTGAATCTCCACATGGAATTCCCGCCCATCTTCTCAAGGAGACTGTAACCCAAGTCTATGTTATCTTTTTCTCAAACTTTTTTTCTTGACTTGACTATTTTTCATAAGCACAATTATTTGTATTTATAACATAAGGGATATCTTTGACTCTTTCATCTCTCTTACCTCACATATCTGACTCTTCTGCTATGGTTAATGCTGTCCCTCTGCTTTCAGTAACTCCCCTGTCCTTCACCTGTTGAATTCCTACACATCCTTTAAAGTCCATTTGAAATGCTACCTTCTCATTAAAGTTTTCTTTGATACCTCTTCCCCATTCAGTAATAATACTCTTTTTGTTTTAGACCTCTTTCATACATTAATTAATACATTAATGTGTTAATACATTAGCCATGTTATTTTATGCATTGAAGTTATCTGTATTATGTTTAATATCCTTGCTTGATTGTTAGCTCCATATATCCTATTTTTTTATATCTCTATTGGAACTAAAATGTTCTACACATAGCAGTCAATAAATATTTGTTGAATGAATGGGTACAAATTTAATTATTAGATATGAAAAGCATCCATCTAACCTAGCTTCAGCAAAAATCTAAAAACCATCCCTGACCAAATAATGACAAAGGAATCCAATGCGAAGCTTTGGGAGGTAACTTCTACCATAGAACTATACTAAAATTGAATCATAAGGCCCCAGTAAATAAGAAAGGCAGCTGCTAGCAAAGCTAGAACCTGCAAAGGGCAGCAAGACTAACCCCCTCTCCCCCCAATGTAAGAGGAGCAGAAATGGGGCAAAGACACATGTACAAAGTTCTGTCTGGAGAGAATAGGAGGGTAGGGCTTCCTGAAAGAGCCCAAAGATGTTTAGAAACCCACCAAGGGGACCTTGGAAGCAACCACAAGATGTGACAGTTGGAATCTCAAGCTGCTGGTCTCTGAAGACTCTACTTCTGAAGTGCTATAGTGATTCCTGAAGATCTAGAATTCTGAACCTCAAAGGTCCGAGAGAACTAATATTGGGGTGTGGAGAATGACCCAGAAACCCAGGTGACATGGACTGAAATGAAGTAGGACTAACTACCATATCTAAAAGTTTAGTAGAAGTTAGAACTTGCCTCTGCCATAAAGACAGTATAGGAATTAAGACTAGGGAGATTAGTATACTAAAGAATATAACAGTCACTATAAAGGATTATTGCTAGTCCAGAAATCCACAAAATCTAACCCAGAAGGATAGAGTATCACTGCAACAATTGAAAGTAGAGATTCCTTAAAATATATTTTCTGAAAGTCTATTTAAAGACCTAAAAGAAATGAAGCAATGAATTTTTAAAAATGAAATAAAAGATTTCAAGAAAAGGATTAGAAAAAGAATGAATAACTTACAAAAAGTAGTAGAACTTATCCAAGAAAAAGATGCTTGAACATTAGAATAGATGAAAAAGTAATCATTTACTCTATGGGAGTAAGAAATGTTGTGATAAAATCAAAGTTTGGCAATACAGAAGGAAATAAGAAAACTGATATTTAAAAGAAACAGCTGGAAACAGCTCAAGGAGAGATTATTTAAGAATCACTGAAGTACCTAACAACCACAATAAAGTCTCAACAGTATATTTCAAGAAATCATAAATGAAAACTATTTAGATCTATTAGAACCAGAGTATTTTTATTAAAACCAATTTTAACCTGAAAGAACACACTCAACACTTCCCCCCCCCAAAAAGTCCAAGGAATGTCTTTGTGAAAATCTGGAGTGTCTGCATCAAATAAAAAAACATTGCAGACATTCAGACAGAAGGAGTTGAAGCAACAGAAACCAGGCAATGTCATACAAGACCTGATAGTCATATCTATATGTGAGAGGAGAGCTTGGAATCCAATATTCCAAAAGGCAAAATGCATAGGCAAGATTTACCCTGCATAGCTGAGTATAATCTTTCATGAAGAAAAAACGTAACTTTAGTGGGATCACATACTTTCAAGTAATCCTGATGAAAAATACTAGAACTGAATAGGAACTTGGAAATGCAAAATCAAGAATTAAAAAAAAAACGATAAAGCAAAATATATTTGATCAATTGGAGGAGACTGTTTGATGATCTGCTGCCAGCATTCAAATAAAAGAAACAATTTTCCCTTGAGAAACTTGACCTTCAAAATATATTGAGAGAGTTAAATAAGGAAAACAGATGACCCAGGGGTAGATTGGTTGTGTTTTGTAGGTTTGAAGAGGGAAAAAAATGCAAAGAAAAAAGAGGCAAAGGAAATAGATTTTATGAGAAGGACTGCACTTCAAATTCAGTGCCTTTGAAGAAATGAACTACTATAGGCTATCCTTGAAGGACTATGTAACAGTGTTTTCAGAAGTTCCTTTTAGAAGATCTTAGGTGGTCATCAGAGGGAAAGTGGGATAAAATGAATGAGTTTTTGGTTGAGCAATAGAAAGAAAGGTATAATTAAATAAAATGACTTGTGAAGAAAATCTAGTTTGCTTGTTAACTTATTAAACATCTTCTCAACAACATGCACTTATACCCTTACCTTCTACCATCTTACCCCCATTCCTATTCTGGAACATTTTTTTTAAATTCAGTTTTTATTTGTTTTCTTGTTTACATTATTCATTTTCATTAC
>CM053593.1:322987725-323006604 GCA_028646575.1 Pseudocheirus occidentalis | reverse complement strand
CTATGACTTAAGAGATCTTTTAAAATTTTATTATACATTATCTTTATTGCAATACAACTTATTTTAATGGGATATTTGTCTTATCATTCTTGTATTTTTACAAGTCCTTTTTCTCCTGCTTCAAAACCTAAGGGGACAATTCTGTGTACAGTTCTATTTATAATATGGAGCACTCTACATGTCTACCATACCCATAACAGCACCAATTTCAAGGAACCAAAGCAATAATTCTTTGATCATCAGAACATCAACAAACACTAGAGGATGACTGTCATCAAGTGGTACTAGAGCATCCATTTGATTATTCTCCAAAATAAGAATATAGACATGATCAGTAACCCCAAATTTAGACTTGCTTCTAAATACCAGTTTAGGATGACAGTTCTAATTATCATATGATTTAAAGACCTGCCTATATTCTGATAAGCTAGTAATTGTTTAATTTTGGGAAAAAATTGCTGTGTACATAGTGGACAATAAGAGAGTTTTAGTATAAAACAATAAATTCCCATTTCAAGAAAACCTATATAGTAACTAGTACACATTGTTTACAAAGCTTCCCAGCTTCTCTTTCCTCCCTTGTTGATTTTTTTTCTGCTCTGTACTTTTTACTTTATTTTTTCCCTTCCCTCCCCTACCACCATAAAGAGGGCTGCAGTTAAGCATGGATACACACACACACACAGAGATATCTATAAACACAGACACATATATACATAAACAACCAAACATATATGTGTAAGACTATACTATGCTTATGTCCCCCTATTATCTGTTTCTCTAAAGGTAGACAGCATCTTCCTTGATAGTCGAAGTTTTTTCATGTTTTTTTTTTCTTTTTTTCCTAAATCAACCAGCTCATTCCTTTCTGGATTCAAATTGCATCTTCCTTTATAGGACCTTTGAAGTTAATTGGGTATTTATAAGAGTGAAAATGACTTGGTTTCTCAAAGTTGTTCTTAAAACAATATTGCTGTTACTATATACAATGTTGTCTTGGTTTTGTTCATTTCAATTTTCATTATTTTGTCCATGCTTTTCTAAAATCATTGAGCTCATTGAGTAATATTCCAGCATGGACATATGCCACAGTTTGATTAGCCTTTCCTCAATTGACAGTCATCCCCACAATTTCCAGTTGTTTGCCACCACAAAGAAAACTGCTATAAATATTTTAGAACATAGGTTCTTTTTCATTTTCCCTAATCCTCTTGTGAAAGAGAACTAATAGTGGTATGGCTGTGTCAAGGGGCATAGGTAATTTAATAACTCTTTTGGCATAATTCCAAATTTCTCTCCAAAATGGTGAAATCAGTTCACAGATTCACCAACAATGAGTTACGGTTCCAGTTTTTCCATGTCTCCTCCAACAATTCTCACTTTCCTCCTTCTATCATTTTAGCTAATCTGATAGATTTAATATGGTGTCTCAAAGTTGTTTTAATTTGCATTTCTCTAATCAATAGTGATTTAGAGCATTTTTTCATATGACTGTAACTTTTTATTTCTTTATCAGAGAACTGCCTGTTTATATCCTTTGACCATTAATCAATTGGGGAATGATTCACGTTCTTGATAAAGTTCCTTATATGTTTGATTTGACAAAGATTTGACAAAATTCTTTATATATTTGAGATATGAGACCGTTATCTGATGATATGTCTATAAAATTTCCCCCCAATTTTCTGCTTTCCTTCTGATCTTGGTTACATTTGTTTTATTTATACAAAAGCTTTTTAATTTAATGTAATCAAAATTTTCCATTTTACCTCTCACAACATTCTTTATCTCTTGTTTGTTCATAAATTATTTACCTATCCATAAATCTGATAGGTAGTATGTTCCATGTTCTTCAAACTTTCTTGTAATATCTCCCATTCTATTTAGGTCATGCATCCATTTTGACCGTATCTTGGTAAATGGTGTAAGATTTTGGTCTATGCCCAATTTCTGCCAGACCGCTTTCCAGTTTTCCCAACAATTTTTACCACACAATGCACCTTTATCCCCAAAACTTAAGTCTTTACATTTGTCAAACATTGGGTAACTATATGCTTTTGCTGCTATAGATTGTATATTGTATATATTGTATCCACTCTGTTCCACTGACCTATCTTTCTATTTCTTAGCCAGTACCAGATAGTTTTGATGATTACTGCCCTATAATATTGTTTAAGATCTGGTACTGTTAAACTTCCTTCCTTTACATTTTTTCTCATTAGTTCCTTTGATATTCTTGAGCTTTTGTCCTTCCAAATGAATTTTGTTATTGTTTTTTTTTTCTAGCTCTATAAAATAATTTATTTTGGCAATTTAATTTGGGGGGGGCATTGAATACACACACATTAATTTTGGTAAAATCATCATTTTTATTATATTTGTCCTGCCTAATCATGAATAATTAATATTTCTCCATTTTTATTTAAATCTGGTTTTATTTGTGTACAAAGTTTTTTATGGTTTTGTTCATACATAGATCTTGGGTTTGTTTTAGTAAGTGTATTCCCAGGTATTTTGTATTCTCTAGAGTTATTTAAACTGGAGAATCTCTAGCTATCTCATCCTGAAGGATGGTGCTAGTCATATATAGTAATACTGATTATTTATGTGGGTTTACTTACAACATGCTACTTTGATGAAATTGTTAATTATTTCAATTAACTTATGTCTTTAGGATTTTCCAAGTATATCATCAAAGCATCTGCAAAGACAGAAAGCTTCATTACCTCATTCCCTATTCTGATTTCTTCATTCTCTAATTTCTATCGCTAGGATTTCCAATGCAATAATGGATAATATTGGTGACAGTGGGCATCCTTTCTTCACAGCTGATCTTACTGGGAAGGCTTCTAGATTATTCTCATTACAAATAATACTTGCTAATGGTTTTAGGTAAATACTTCTTTTTTAGGGAAGTCTACTTATGCCTATACTTTCAAGTGTTTTTTTTTAATATAAATTAATGTTATGCTGTAAATTAATGTAATGCTTTTTCTGCATCTATTGATATTGCCATATGATTTTTGTTATTTTTATTATTGATATAAACAATTATGTTAATAGTTTTCCCTATGTTAAACCATTCTTGCCTTCCTGGTATAAATTCTGCTTGATCATAATGTATAATCTTTGGACTGTATTGTTGTATTATTTTAGTTAATATTTTATTTAAGATTTTTGCATCCATATTCATTAATGAAATGGGCCAATAATTTTCTTTCTCTGTTTTTACATTTCTTGGTTTAGGTATCAGTATCATATTTGTTTCATAAAAGGAGTTTGGTAGGACCCTTTTTTTTTTTTTTGCCATTTGTTCCACATAATTTATTTAGGATTGGAATTAGTCAGCCTTTAAATGTCCTGGTGATTTTTTCTTAGGAAACTCATTTATGTTCTGTTCAATTTCTTTTTCTAAAATAGGTCTGTTTAGATATTCTATTTTCTTTAAAGCTAATCTGGGCGGTTTGTATTTTTGTAAATATTCGTCCATTTCACTTAAGTTGTTATATTTGTTGGCACATATTAGGGCAAAATAACTCCTTACAATTGCTTTGCTTTCATCCTCTTTGGTGATATGTTCACCTTTTTCATTTTTGATACTAGTAATTTGGTTTTCTTCTCTCTTTTAAAAAATCATATTAAACAGTTTTGTCGATTTTATTTTTCATAATAACAACTTCATTTTATTTATTAATAAAGTGGTTTTCTTACGCTCAATTTTATTAATTTCACCTTTAATTTTTAGGATTTCCAATTTAGTGTTTAGTTGGAGATTTTTAAATTTGTTCTTTTTCCAGTTTTTTTTCAACTGCATACCCAGTTCTTTTTTAAATTAATATAAGCACTTAGAGATATAAATTTTCTTCTGACTATTGCTTTTGCTGAATCCCATAGGTTTCAATATGCTTTTTCATTATTGTCATTTTAATGAAATTACTGATTATTTCTATTATTCATTCTTTAACCCATATATTATTTAAAATTATGTTGTTTAGTTTCCAATTAGTTTTTCCCTGTGATGCTATGGCCATTTATTAAGTATGATTTTCACTATACTTTGTTCTGTAAAGGAAGCATTTAATATTTCTGCTTTTCTGCTTTTAGCAATAAAAATTTTTGTGCCCTAATATATGGTCAATCTTTGTAAAGGTACCATGTACTACTGAGAAAAACTTGTATTCCTTTCTGTTTCCATTCAGTTCTCTACAGATATCTATCATATCTAGCTTATCTAAAATTCTTCTCACTTCTTTTACTTCTTATTTATTTTTTGGTCAGATTTGTCTAGTTCTGAGAGGGGAAGATTAATGTCCCCCACTATTATAGTACCATTATCTATCTCCACCTATGATTCATTTAACTTTTCTTTTAAAAATTTAGATGCTATGGTATTTAGTATTGTTATTGCTAAATATGTATTTAGTATTGTTATTCTATTATCTATGGTGCCTTTTTCTATACTGTAGTTTCTCTGTATATCTCTTTTAATGAAATCTATTTTAACTTTGACTTAGTCTGATATCATGATTCCTACCCCTGTTTTGGTTTGTTTTGTTTTTGCATTGGATGAGGTGGAAAATATTCTACTCCAGCCTTTTATTTTTAACTCTGTAGATCTCATTTCTAAACCGGTTTTTTATAAGTGGTATATTGTTGGAATCTGATTTTTAATTCGTTCTGCTGTCCATTTATGTTTTATGGGTGAATTCATCCCATTTCACGTTCAAAGTTATAATTACTATGTGTACATTTCTCCTCACTATCGTCCTTCTTAACCTCTTTTTCTACTCTACCCTTCCTCTAGTTTACTTTCAATCCCTACCTCTCTATTCCACACCCTTTTAAATAATCTCTCCCTTACTCTTTCCCCTTACCCTCCTTTACCTTGTTCTATCCACTCCTCTAAGGGTCCCTCTCTTTTCTTCTTCTCCCACCCTCCTAAATCTTAATCTACATATCCTTCTATACACCCCCTTATCCTGTTCTCTTGCCCTCTTATTTCTTTATAAATCAGAAGACTTTTATACCCTTCTAGATGTATATGTTGTTCCCTCTTTAACCCAGATTTAATGAGAGTAGGGTTCCAGTCCTACCAGCCTCCACCCCCACCTGATTCCTCTGTATTAGTTCTTCTCATACCTCATTTGTATGAGATAATTGTGCTAGTAATGGTTTGTTGATGAAATGCTAAAAGGAGGAAGGAAGGAAGGAAGGAAGGAAGGAAGGAAGGAAAGAAGGAAGAGGAAGGAAGGAAGGAAGAGGAAGGAAGGAAGGAAGGAAGGAAGGAAGGAAGGAAGGAAGGAAGGAAGGAAGGAAACATGCATTTCTTGGTCACTGTACATAATTATCTCATTTGACCCTCATAACAATCCTGGGAGGTAGGTGCTATTATTATCTTCCTGTTACAGTTAAGGAAACTGAAGCAAGCAAAAGTTAAGTGAATTGCCCAAGGTCATGCAGCTAGTATATGTATATGAGATTGGATTTGAACTCAACTCTTCCTGACTCCTGGCCTAGGACTCTATAGCTCCACCTAGCCATCTCTTGGTTATCTTGGTAATGATAACAATAATATTAGTAGTCCTCCCATTTATGTGGTGCTCTAAGGTTACAAAACATTTTTATAATAAAAATGTGACACAGATACTTAAGTGTCATCATCCTCACTTAAGAGATGAAGAACCTGAGGCTCAAAAAACTACCCAGTTACACAGCTATCATTATTAGCAGATTCAGGATTTGAACCTACCTCTCTGATTCCAAGCCCAGTACTCTTTCCATTGCCATATGGCACTGTGTGAATGGAAATGCAAAGATTCAAACTGTTCCTAAGAAAATAAACATGGCTTGCACAAATGAAGCACTTTGCAAATCTGTGAAATGATGAGTGGTGTGGTTATGAGAGTACATGTTGCTTTTCAAAACAAAATCCCAAACTGAGGATGATTCAATTCGACGAATAACTCAGTGCATATTTCCATATCTTCTTATCCAGACTGAAGACTGGTGCCACCTAATCCCAGACTTCAATCTGGGTCTCGCTCTGGGACTGAGCTTTACTTTAGAGAAGGCCCTGAAAGTCTTGATCTACTCCCAAATTATCCGATTCTAGAAAACTCTTGGGAGGCTCAGTTAGTTGTATAAAACAGAAGTTTCAGATTATGCTAGGAAGGTTCCAGATTATGCTAGGAAGGTTCCAGATTATGCTAGGAAGGTTCCAGGGCTTAGTCAACCCATGAGGACTTGACCCTCTAAGTTGGCCTGAGGCACTGTCCAGAATAGAATCAGGCCCTCGAATCTTGTTCTAACTTAGATCAGCACCTCTTGGGCAAGACTGCGTGGCATCAGGCTCTCCTATTAGAATACACTTTCTTGAGTGAAGAGACTTATTTTTGTTATTCCTTGTGTTCCCCGTACTTAGCTCAGAGCCTGACACAGAGAAATCACTTAATTTGTGATTTCTTGTTGAGTGTCTGATTTACTCTGAAGTGCTAAAGTCAAGGCTGCATGTAGATGTATTCTCCCTCAATGTTAGACTTAGTCTTATTAAGATGACAGGTTTTAAAGAGGAGAAAACAATTGAGTTGTTGTTGTTGTGTGTGTATGTGTTTGTTTTTTTTCTTCCCTTTCCTCCTGAGCTTTTCTTTTTAAAGAGCCAAAAGGAAGAAAAGGATTGATCTCATTGCAATGATCAGGCTCTCTCAGCTACTGACGTACATGATTACACTGAAATGGACACACACAAGTGCTGATGTCATATAATTTTTTTTAAGAATTTGGATTTTCTGATAGAAAAGACTGCAGGCAATGTAGTTAACCCTGTGTGTTGACACAAAGTTTTTATTTCAGTGAAAGCAACCTATTGAAGGAGAAAAGGAATACCGAATACATTAAAGCAGTATTAAATAGGTAGCAACAGCTAAAAAACAAGCAGATATTCTCAGAAACATTTAAATGATTTGAGAGTGAATGGCACAGAATCTACAAAAATCCTTCTGCTTAATCCAGCAATAGATTCATAGAAGAAGGAATTGGGCAATACCTATGCATTTGTAACCATCCCTTCCAGGATATGCCCCCCAACTCTGTGTTTTCACTTGCAGGTTTGCTCCCCATAGGGTGGCCACTACCTCAGGTTCTAGACTTAACCCTTTGGGTCTGTATTCCCAACACAAGCTATGGCTCTTGGGCCCCTACCAGCATTGTCTCCATTAATAATCAGATAGTAGACTTACTCTTAACAAAGGAATTTACTCAAATGGCAAAGTACAAAAACAAAGCTATGAAAACATAGCTCCCCTTCCATAAAACCTGGCATATACTCTACCATAAAGTAGAAGAGTGGGCACAAACATATAATACAATAGTAGTGAGGCATATGTGTATTATATACATGTGACAATGGCAACTCTCAGCTCCTGGTACTATAGAGCCTGAAAATCTTTTCTTCCTTAAGGATTTCTCCTTAAGTATAAGGGAAAGGAAAGGATTAAGCATTTCTATAGTATCTACTATATGCCAGTCATTGTGCTAAGCACTTTAGAAATATTATTCCATTTGATCCTCACAACAATCTTGAAAAGTGCCTGCTATCATTATTTCCATTTTATGGCTGAGGAAACTGAGGCAAACAGAAATTAAATGCATTGCCCAGGTTCACAGAGCTAGTAAGTGACTGAGACAGGATTTGAACTCAGATCTTTCTGAATCCAGGTCCGGTACTGCTGCTATACCACCTAGCTGGGTAAGGGGGGTGGAGGTGGGGCAGAGGAAGGTATGCAGTATGGAATCATCTTGCCATGAGGCAATATTCTTTCTGTCAGTTGTAGGATCTGGAATTTTGTACTCTATCTACTGTGCCACCTATCTGACTATTACCTAGCTATCTCTGCTAAGTAGACTGCTCTGCTGAATTCTCAGGGTATACTCCTTTCCATAGTCTGACTCTCTTCTCTGCTGCCAGAGGTCATACTCCTTGAAGCTACTTCCTCCATTGGATGATTGTCTCTCTGTATCCATATCTGTCTGGAGTTTGTATCTAAGTTCCCTACTATGTGCACTAAATCCTACAGGTCCACTGGTTCCCTTTCAAAGCAAGATGGCCAGTATGGGGGTGGGGGTGGAGGAGAGTCTAAAGAAAAATCCTGTCTCCTAGGAATCTCATCAATAGATAGGTCCCAGCTTGCAAAATACCCTTCTCCTACTGTCAACAAGACTGAGCCACTTAAAGTCCTCAGAGGAGAGACTAATTTGTTGACTCAGCCAATATTACATTATTCTATTCTCAATCAGAAGAGTTTTTTTTTCATTTTAGAAAGAGATAGGGCAGATCATTGCCACAATTAAACTTAACACTGCAGTATGGTGATGTAAATTTTGTGATCATAATCATTTTGTGATTATACGCTAGACCTTCTATGGCTATAGTCCCATCTGAGGGAGGCAGGGAAGATAACACTTTAGATGGGCATTTATTTTGTATGTTTTAGAAAGTGTAATTTTATCATTTTTGAGCCGATGTGCTACATCATAAATATTGTCCACAGAAAGGGATTTCCTCCACCCTTTCTGATAGAACCATTTATTGTCCCTTACATCAATGTAGTTACTGGTAATGACTCCTAAAACCCCTTCTAACCAACCGCCTCACAACCACCACCCCCTCACTCTTGAGTTGGTAAGAGCTAAAAAACAAAACAAAACAACAAAAATCATTGCAACTGGAAAAATGGTCTCTTGGATTGAAATTTGTGGTCTAAATTCCCAGCTCAAATTTCCTACATTTGAAAGAGAAATATACGTGTGTGTGTGTGTGTGTGTGTGTGTGTGTGTATGTTTTATATCATTAAACCTGACATAGTCCTGCTTTTCTATAAGGCTAATGTTAGTTTTTGCCCTGATCTCAAATATTCCACTAAAGGAAAGAAAAATATGCCACTGAAGCAACAGAATTGAGTACTTTCCCCCGAGTCAATGAATGGAGTTCTGCACAGATGACATTCTTTAGGGTGAAACATTAATAATCCATAAGATGCAGAATCATTCCCTTAGGCACTGAACCACAGACCTGATTGTTCCCTCAGATAGGACTGTATCTTGGTGATACTTCATGTACTGAATTTGCAAAACTTTAAGAGTCGAAAGATACAGGGAAAACAATACAGTAATTAGACTGTGGCCCCTTGCACAATTCGCCCATGTGGTTGATATTAAAATCACAAAATGGCCAAGTTCATCTTGAATCCGGCAGTGTTGCTTTTGGGGGTGGAAGGGGGTAGGCAGTGGTGACATAAACAATATCATCACTTCGTATTATGAAAGGCAGCATGTCATAATGCGGAGAGAACTGCCCTAAGAGTCCAGACAGCCTGCATTCACGTGTTGCCTCTGCTACATTGGTTGCTTAACCCTAGGGAAAATAACTTAATCTCTTGGGTCCATAAATAAATGTCTAGAAATATGAATAGAAAAGTAGTTGCCTTAAGCATTTATTATGTAAGGCATTGTTCCAGATATATACATACACACATATGTGTGTATATACTTTCCAGAGGTTATTTATATGTATGTGTGTGTGTGTGTGTGTAGAGCTCCTGTCCTCAAAAGGCATATAAAGTAGTAAAATAAGATGTGAAAAGAAAGACTTATATCAGAAAAGAGAATATGATAAATACATAAGAGCAGCACAAATGAAATGTACAACATTAAGAGAAAGATTGCTTTTGTGGAGGGAAAGGAGGAAAGGGACCAGAGAGGATTCATGAAAAAAGATGGCATGTGAGCTGCATCTATGGGATATTTACAACCAACTTCAAATTGACACCTTATCATCTTAGTACTAATAAAAAAAGAAATTTTAGATTGTTATGATTTTCAACATTATGGAACTGAAGCTAACTATATACCACTTGGACCCTCTCCTATGAGAGGATAATAGCTTTAGAGCTGCAATGAACCTCGAAGGCTAAGTTCAGTTCTCTTATTTTATGTTATGAGGAAGCTATAACACCTGTCTCACATGACTGCTGTGAGGATAAGAACAATTGGTATTTTAAAAATGTTTAGCACAATGCCTGCCATACAGTAGGCCCTTAATAAGTGGGGTTTGTTTTTGTTTTTTCCCCTTCCCCTTCTGCTACATGATTCATTAGATCAAGGCTTTCCAACTAAGTCCATATCACCATCCAACAAGACTAATCTTGAAGGCAGTTTGCTGATGCCATACCTTACTCTTCTGTTATTGGGCATTCCCAGCAGGGAATCATTGCCTATACACTCCTATCATTACCCCTTCTTTCTCACCCCTATCAATTATAAAAATTATAAACTCACCAGGAAAAGGCTAGAAATTCCTATATTAGATCATAATGTGCCCACTTTCTCTATTAGTCACTGAAAAAATAGACCTCTATTCATTCTTCCTGCTAACTGCTAGGTTAAAAATAAGTTCAGAGCCTAGTTTACTGTCATAGAGACTTGATTTTAAATGATCACAATAAATAGCAAAGACACTTTGCACATACTGTGCGGCCTAGTTCACTGCTGTGCTTGGATAGCCTCAGCCTAAGAAATACACAGTCACACAATACCACCATCTGAGGCAAGGTGAGAATGCTTACCTGTGTCTCATCTATGATTTTTAAAAGGTCCTTATTGGCCTCAAACCACATTTATTTTGTAATGAAACTGAATTAGAGTGAAATATCTTGTGCTATCTTATTGACTCAGACAAGTGTCCCACATGGCAAGAGTCTAGAAATACCAATACTGCTCTACCCAGCTGGGCAAGGAGGCTTCTGGGGGAATCAGACAGGAGGGCCTCATGCAATTTTGATTTTTAGAAATGTGTTTCACTGATGCTTCCTGTCTTTAATATCATTGTTTCCCATTAGTACCATCCTCCTTCCTCTTCCCTTCTTCGTGATATGTCTCATTTTTGCATTCATTGTGTGAAAGTGTAGAGAAGCAGAAGATGGGAGAAAGCAAAAACCAAAAGCTCAGAACTGGCCATTTTTAGTTGTCCTAGGGCTTGGGGAAGAGATTAGCAGTTGGTATACCTGCACAGAGAATCATACTGTTCCCAAAGTCTTTTAGAGGCAGCTGGTGTTGCAAGTGGACAAAGTACTGGGGCTGGAGTCAGGAAAACCTGAGTTCATATCCAACCACAGATACTTGAAGGCTTTCCTTCACAGAGAGTGGATATGGGATCAGAGGCCTCAATGGAAATTGCAGGATTTGGAAGGATTTGGTTTGTTGGATATGCATTTTAAAAGTCATTACAGCCATAATACGTGCCAGATGCAATAAGGCTGAGGATAATGTATAGGAAAATGAACAAACTTGTCACACACTATGTTCCCCTATCAACTGATGCCCTTTTCCTTGTAACCTGAAGGTGGCATGGCTAAGGCAGACAGGTTGTAATACTTAATGGGGGATCATAAACCTGAATCTAACAATCACAAGAATAATAAAAAGCTCAGTTCTTTTTTAAAATATACACTATTTCAACCTTATTCTTTTTCAACCTTAATACTTCTACTTGATGAAAAAGATAGATTCTCCTAAAAGTATTTGTTTTCTTTTTATCTCATTTTATTAATAACTTTTTGTTTTTTATATATTTCATTTCTATGCATATATAACATGTAGGGATACATATGTGTATGTGTGTATGATGTGTACATGTATATATATGTATGTGTGTGTGTATATCAATGTATCTCTCTTCCTCCAGGTTAAGAAGAAAACAAAGAGCTGAGCAAAACCAACCAACACATCAATTGTGTCTGACAGTATGGACACTGTATTTCATAGCCTCAGTCAATAAAACACTAAGTACCTCCTATGTGGTAGGCCCTATGCTAAATGCTAGCAACACAAAGAAAAGCAAATGACAGTCCCTGCACTCTAGGAGCTTAGAATCTAATATGGAAAGACAACATGCAATGGAAGCCAAAAGGGTTGGGGTTGGGAGGGAGTTTGAGGAGGAGAAGGTACCCAGTGGCAGTCCAGAAGAGTGAAGCTGAGTGAGAAATGAAGAGATGGCTGATTTGGGCTCACTCCTTCAATGGAGACTTTAGGAAGAGAAGTCTTTGGCCTGTAGAGGGAAAGGGGGAGGGAGGGACTCCAAAAACAGGAATGAAAAAGTTCAGTGGCATGAACAAAAAGTCCAGAAGAATGTACCTCCACATTTGTCAGAAGTCAATTTTTTCAACTCTTCTCTAGTTCCAAGCTTCATAAAATGAAAAGTATATTTAAAGGAAAATACATTTTAAAGTCTCCTTTTTTAATCTAGTGATTTTCTCAAATGGACACTTAAAGTTCAATAATTTTGAAATATTTCCTTTTTTTCTCTCTTTTTCTTCCTCTCAGTTTCCTAACTCCTACCTCTGCCACTTACTACTTGTATGAGGTTGGACAAGTCACTCGTACATTCTGGCCTCTCCTGAATTAAGGAATTGTAGCATACCTCAAAGGTCCCTTCTGGCTCCAATTTCTTTCCTCTTATGAAATAACTTTCCCTCACTTTTTCAGCTTTTAAGGTGACTCATACTGATATACCTTTTGGAACTCCTGGGAGCCAAAGTGGTAAACAGAGCAGAGACAAGGGAGTCAAGGACAATGTGAACTGCTGATGCTCTGGACTTTAACAGGAAATTGTAAATGCAAGGCCTAGTGTTAGAAGTAGGGGGGGTCTTCCTTATCAGAAAACCTCTCCCCCCTCCTCCCATCCCATTCGTTTTAACTTGTTCTAAACTGTATTTCATCTTAAATTTGGAAAATAAGACTGTCTTGGAACCAACCCTTTGGAGGAACGATTAAGGCCCCTGAATTTATCATATAAATGTATCACAAAGTCACAGAGCCAAAGGATTTCAAGAAATCAGTCATTCCAACTTTTCTTCCTCTATCATGAAAGTAAGTATCTAAACTTTCTAAGGCATGCTGTTGTTGCTTTTTCAATAATTTTTTCAGTCATGTCCAACTCTTCATGACCCCATTTGGGGTTTTCTTGGAAAAAATACTGGAGTGCTCTGCCATTTTCTTCTCCAGCTCACTTGACAGGTGAGGAAACTGAGGCAAACAAGGTTAAGTGATTTGCCCAGGGTCATATAGCTAGTAAATGTTTGAGGTCTGATTTGAATTCAGGAAGATGAGTCTTCTTGACTCTAGGCACTTTACCCACTGCTCAACATAGCTACCTTTCTAAGGCATAAAGACTATATCTATCCCCTTTTTGGGACAGTTAGACTACCCAGGTCTATTTGAGACAGTTAGACTATCTACTATTTATTTCCTTTAAGTCAAAAATTTCTTCCTTCAACAATACAACTTGGAGGAAGGGAAAAAAAAGAGGTTCTAGAACAAATTACACTTAGTTGAATTAAAAGGGACTTTATAAATCATCTGATTTATAAAAAAGGGAAGATTTATAAAGGGAAGAGAATAAGCATTTATATAGTACCTACTATGTGCCAAGGAACTGTGGTGTTTTGTTTGGTTTTTTACAAATATCTCATTTTATCTTTGCACTATCCTGGGCATTAGGAACTATTATTATCTCCATTTTACAGTTGGGGAAACTGAGGAAGTGATTTGCTTAGAGTCATGGATTTTATCTTGACTCATCCCAGTATTGCCTCTAAAATACTTGGGAATGGTGTGATTCTCTATGCTGGTATATCACCCTGGAGTCTCCCCTGAGCTCCAGTCTCACATCTCTAATTCAAGAGGACCAGTACTGAGCTTATTATATTCCTTTCCTCCCAACTTCAGCTTTCCCACAGAATTATCTTTGATTCAAATGGAAATAATAATTGCATTAGCTACCTCTGAGGGACTTTATGAGAAAAGCCTTCCCATAAGCATTATAGGAATGCGAGCAGCTGTTCCTACTCTCTCTCACTTTCCAAATCCGATCAGTGGTCAGATTCTGTCCATTTTACCTCCACAGCTTCTCCTATGCTCTTCCTTCCACTAATGATGTTTTTTATATTAATCTAAATCTGTAGCCCTTCTTTCCCAAACTGTTGGAATAGCCTCCTAATTAGCCTCTCTGCCTCTTGTCTGTTTTCTCACCAATATGTCCTTCACTTAGCTCACAAAAAGATTTTCCTAACCTGCAGTTCTGATCTTGTCACTTGAAGATACAAAAATCCCCTGGGATTCTCCATTGCCTATAAGATAACATACTCCTTGTACCAGTACAGTCTGATCCCAGGACTACCTTTCTAGCCTTATTCTGCATCAGTTGTCATGATGTATTTCTATGTATGTACCATGCTCTTTCCACATCTCAAACTTATTGAAATACTTCTTTTAATGGTTCTAAAAAGTGTTCTCTCCCTTATTTTCCCCCCTGAGCACTTTGTTTGAATTTCTCCCTTTGCCCTACCAGGCTTTTTCTTGTGCTTATCAATGTTTACATCATTTCTCTCCTTGTTGACTGTAAGCTCCCAGAAGGCTGAAACTATTATTTTATTTTAAATTATTTTAAATCTTTCTATCCCTAGCATCTAGCCTTAAACATAGCAAATGCTTGTTAGGCTTCCTCTCTCTCTCTCTCTCTCTCTCTCTCTCTCTCTCTCTCTCTCTCTCTCTCTCTCTGTATTGAAGTGCTGAAATAACTGAGGTCTTCTGATAATTTTAAAGAATGATTTAATTTACTGGAACTGAGTTTCCAAACAATTTTAGGAATATATCTATTGCATAAAGTAAGGTACAACTTCACTCTGTGTTTCTGATTTGCAACATCTCTCAGCTCTGGGAATTTTCTCTTGCTGTTCCCCTTCCCTGTGATGTTCTTCCTCTTCAACTATGCCTACTCACTTCACTCGTTTCCTTAAAGAACTAATTAACTCCCATCTTTTACAAGAATCCTTTCCGAAACCCCCTTAATTTTAGTGCTTTCTTTCTGTCAACTATTTCCTATCTGTTCTTTATATAGCTTGTTTACATCTATTTGTTTGCATGTTGCCTTCTTCATTAGATTGTGAACTCCTTGAGGGCAGGGACTATCTTTTTGCTTTTGTTTTTATTCCCAGAGTTATCACAGTGCCTACACATACTAGGCACTTAAAATATTCATTGATTAATAGTGAATAATATAAGCATGAAATCTTGGCATAAACAAAACTTATTTAAAATGCATTTATTTATTTTGTTTTAAAATGTATTTATTTTATTTAAATTATGTAGTTAAAAGTTATTTTAAATGGGTCTATGTAGTGCACTTTGGCTTGTTATTTGGCCTCTATCACCTGATTCGCCACTCTTTCTTGATGAATAGTTCTCCCCCCAGACAAAAAGAACCCCAAATGGATCAAAGTGTAGTAATATTATATTTAACATCACCCCTAAATTCTGGAAAATTATTAAATTCAAAGTTATCGCTTAATATCTTGGGGTTGTCATTTCAAAGGCAGGATGAGGCAAAAAAGAAAATATGAACTTTATCCTGCTTATACCTTCACTTTGGAGAAGTCCCAACTTGGGAAACTTTAAACTCATTCATATTTATGTATTACTTTAAGGTATATAAAGTACTTTCCTCACAATTCTATTAACCCCATTACCTAGAGGAGAAAAATGGGGTTGAAGGACATTATATGACCTGAGCAAAGTCATATGACCAGCACCCAAACATACCTCTTCTGATTCTAAGGGGTGTTCTTTGTTCCACTTAGGGTGCTGCTTTATTTCTTTTTTTCCCCCTCTAACAAATAAAGTAAATGGGGTAAGTTATTTCATTATCAATGAATGAATAAATAAAGCATTTTAAAAGCATTTATTATGTGAAATACTGTGCTAAGCACTGAAAATATAAATAGAAAAATTAGACAGTCCCTGTTCTCAAGGGGCTCACTTTCTAATAAGGGAGACAACACATACAGAAGGCTTCAGTTGTAAGTCACATGGAAAAGCCCAGTGGGACCTTAGGAGATCATAAAAAGATTCCCTATAGACTTCTTATAGGAAGCTTCCATGGTGCACATGACTTATACAAATTCAATTTAATTCAATTTAAGTTCCCTGGGAATTTTAAGGAACCATATGTAAATGAAATCCACCTGTTTCCTTTGGCTTTAAGACTATCCCTCTAAGAATTAAACACTGAAGAGGAATAATCAATCATCTCTGATTAGACTTTTGGCAGAAAGATTCAAGATTTTAAAAATGCTTTTGATTCATTCTATAAATAAGGATTGTTGATAGACCTACAAAAGTTAACGTTTAATCAGGGGTTGAATTTACTTAAGAATAGTTATATGGCTGAAGAGAAACTCATGAATTTTATAATGGAAAGAGAATCCCTGTGGCCTAAAGCATCTTCAAGCTTCAGGATGTACAGTGTGATGGCAGAATTTATATTCTATCACTTCTAAATAAACAAACAAACATTAAATAATTCTTTAATTTTTAAAGATTTTTTTTCCTAAATATTTTTCTTTTGATAATTGAGAAAATGAGAATTTTCCTTTTATTCTACTTCCCAGGGTCATAGCTCCATCTACTATCCATTAACAGACTTTTAAAATAGAAAGAAGGCAAGATTTGGAATCAGAGAACTTGGGTTCAAGTTTATCAAGATTTATCAATATCAAGATTATCCATTTGCCACCCATGTGATTTTGGACAGATCATTTCACCTTGGGCAGGGGAGGGGGGAGGCTTCAATTTCCTCTGGGTAAAAAAGGAAATTACTAGACTAGATGACCTCAAAGGTCCTTCCTAGTTCTAAAACTGTTATCCTTTGACTGTTCTACATGACTCCCAGCACCAGCACTCTCAAAAAACCCTTGGCAACAAGTAAACAGAAACCAAAAACCATTTATCTTTTTTCACAGGTACACAATGAAAAACTGGCTTTTTTTAAGGAAAAGGTTAGAAAATGTCCATGCCCTTGATCCAAGAAATCCCACTAATAAGCATATTACTTAATAAGGCTAAAGGCAGGTAGAAATACACCAAAATATTCATATCACTTTTTTTTGTGATATCAAAGAGTACGAAGCAGTGTAGATGCCCACCAGTTGAAGAATGGCTAAATAAATTGTTGTGAATAAATGTGATGGAATATATTAGTGTGCTATAAGAAACAACAAATATGTAGAATTCAGAGATGCCTTGGAAGGCTTACATGAACAGATGCAGAGATAAGTAAGAAAAAATGCCAAGAAAATAGCATACAAAACCATAATGATATTCAATGGAGAGTGCAAAAAAAGAAATTGAATGACATAGCATTATACTGACAGAGCCTGATCCCAGAGAAAGATTAATGTACCTCCCTGTCTTCTTTTCAGGCATGGAGGTCTATGAGTATGGAATGTCACATTTACATTTTGATGTATTTATTGGTTGGTTGATTTTACTGAATTTCTCCTTCCTTTTCTCTTGCTTTTTTATTCTTAGTTGTGAGGAATGGCTAGATGGGTAGGGGAGGAGGGAGTATATTCAGAAATGAAGGTGATATGAAAGCAAAAGATCAATAAAAATAAAATTTATTTTAAAAAGAAAAGAAAGCAGCTTTTAGAAAATTGGAAGGAGCCAGGGGAAGCCATTAAGACTTTTCCATGTAGGGAAGTTAGTGGTTGAGCCTGCTCCTGCAGCTGCTCTAAAATCAGAAACAAAACTGTCTGGAGGAAAAATAATCTAATTTGGTCTCACTGTTCTGCAAACAAGAAAATTTTTATACACAACATGATGTCTTATTTTTTAAAAAACATGAATTTGTACATTTTTTGAGGGAACACACATAAAAGTTCAAATTGCATATAAAGAAAATCCTGGGGAGATGGGCTGTGTGTTGTACTAAGTGTGAAAGAAAATACTTATGTGAGTGATCTAAAATTAAAATTTAGATGTCGATGCTGGTAAACTTTAATAATATTGCTTGACATGTGTTGTTTCCTCTCTCTCTCCATATATACACAAATGCACAACATATGTAAATACATACATGTGGATTTATTTTGACTTCATTTGACTTTATTCCTTTTAGGAGTTTTAAAATTATGAATGAAGCTTTGGGCATTTAGGTAGAGGGGATAGGACATAGTCTCCAGACCTATGATTTTGTCAATTAGAGAACTCTCAGTATGGAAAATACCTCCTCCAATGAAGAAGTGAGATATTATAGCCCTGTAAGCAAAGATGAAAAAGAATTCAGAGAAATTTTGGAGATTTGTATAAACTAATGTCAGAAACGAATGGAAAAATATACACAAATATTAAAACAATGTAAATATAATATATTTTTAAATGGATTTGTTTATTTACTTTCAGTTTACAAAGTTCAGTTCCACAATCCCTTGAGTTTCAAATTTTCTCCCCTTCCTCTCCTTCCCCCACCCATGGTGGCATGCAATCAAGTATAGAATCTGCAAATACTTTCACACTGGACATTATTCTAGTTGTATAGAAGGGCTGTAACCAGTGGAGTGAACAATGGGAAAAAAGAAAGAAAACCCAACATGGAAAAGAATGATAGCATGTAGACTGCTTAAATCTCCATTTAAACTCTGTTCTTTCTAGATCTTTCTATGAATGTAGATATCTCCTTCCATCCTGAGACTTGTAGAGTTGTCTTATAACTGTGCATTGTTGAGAAGAGTCCAGTTTATCAAAGTTGGTCATCACTCATAGGATGTGTTTGTGATTATATACAGATTTTTCCTGGTTCTGCTCTTTTCACTTAGCATCAGTTTGTATAAGGCTCTCCAGGTAAATATGAAAACCATCTCCTCCCCATTTCTTATAGCACAATAGTATTCCATTACATTCATATACCATAACTTGTTTAGCCATTCCCCATTTGATGGGCAGCCCCTTAATTTCCAGTTTTTTGCCACCACAAAGAGAGCTGCAATAAAT
>CM053593.1:322952069-322987225 GCA_028646575.1 Pseudocheirus occidentalis | reverse complement strand
AGATATACAGGGGCTGGGGCAGGGAGACCCTCCCTGCCCTACCAGAAAGTTAGAGAGCAGATCAGGGGAGGGGCTTTACAGTGGGATTGCTGTTTTAGGGTTTGGGCAGGGGAAAGATGGGGAGAAAATTTGTAATTAAAAAATCTCATGGAAATGAATGATGCAAACAAAACAAATTTTAAAAGAAAATAAAAAAAAATAAATAAAAACTAATCAACTCAGACTGGTTCATTGATATCAACTGGATAATCACTGGGGAGTAAACTGATATGGATTTGTGATCAACAGTATGAGAATCCTTTCCTTTTATCTCCCTGTGCTAACTTTTTGATTCCCAAAATGAAAGGTAGTCACTCTCAGGAGACTGCCAAAGTGTGAGTTTGTTAAAGAACACTCAGTGTTACACAAAAATGAAAAAAAAATGAAACATTCCCTGCTTTTAAAGAATTTATTTTCTATTGGGGGAAATACAACAGGTGTACAGATAAAAGGAAATGAATTTTTGATATAATTTTTATATGGAATTAACTCCCAGTGAGGAGCTTCCTCTATCAGTGAAAATTAGCACCTTCTCTGCATTTCAACTTCTTAGAAAGCTGCCTTTGAAAGTGACTTGCCCTTATCAAGCTGCCTACCCTTTTCAGAAGAGGGGAAAGGAGGGAGGGAGGGAAAACAATTTCTAACTCAAAATCTTGTAAAAATGAATACTAAAAAAATTTTCTTGACATGTAACTGGGGGAAAAAATGAAATAATATAAAAAAGAGGAAAAAAAAGAAAATAACTTGCCAGGGCAGCTGGTGGTACAGTGGATAGATAGTACATCAGCTCCAGAGTTAGGAGGACCTGAATTCAAAACTAACCTCAGACACTTATTAGCTGTGTGTTTCTGGGCAGTTCACTTAGGCATGATTGCCTGCACACAAAAACAACAAAAAAATCCTCCAAAAGAAAAAAGAAAGTGACTTTACCAGGACCAAATGATAGACAAATTTTGGGGTTGAGGGAGTAGATCAGAAAAGACCAGGCCTTGTGATGGAGGTGAAATCTAATCTGTTTCTAGAGAATAGTGAGATATTCCAAAAGGTAGAAGGAAGGAGGAGGATTACCTTCTCAAGTAGAATGAATCTTTGAGGGCAGGAACTTTTTATCTTTTAACCCTCTGAAGCTAGCTTTTTTTTGTCTCAATTTTTAGTCCCAGTTGGCATAAAAAGTTCCCTATGAAAGAATTCCTGTTAGGACTGCATCCTGAAAATTGTTAGGCAACTTATTGCTATAAAAATTATTTGTTCTAGGTCATAGAGCCAGTATATGTCAGAGGCAGTGTATGAACAGAGATTGTCCTGATTCTTAGACCTGTTTTTGATCCATGACCCTGTGCTGAGTCTCTGCCTCACTCATAGTAGGTCTTTCATCAATGTTTGCTGAATTAAATTTATAATGCATATAATACCCATTTGGATATGACAAGAAGGATTTCTTGTTGCCTACTTGAGTATATTCTTGCCATATTCAGAATATCAAAACCAAAACATCATCAGGTTTACCCAGAGCCCAATCCTAGTTTTTCTTAAGTTATTACATTGCTGTGTAATGAATGGCATGTTCATGCTAGTCTTCAGTAATAGTAACAAACTAATTTCTAATTGGAAGGCAAAGGAAAAGATCACCAATTCATTATAATCAGGGCACCCTTATAACCTACTAGAAAGATGTATTTGAATTTTTGAAAATGGTATATTGAAGTTTTATCTTCCACATCTCAATCATGATTTATTTTGTGCTAATAAGCAGATTTTCTCAGTGACAGAACGGTCAATAGTTTGTCATAAAGAAGAGTTCACTATCTCTTACTTTTGTTGTGTTGATGGCTACCATGAGTTCATAAATTTCGACATTAAAAAAGTGAGGTTATTAATTACCCCCATGTTGACAGAATTAATATCTTGGATAGTGCAAAGCTCAGAAATTATAGGAGCTAAAGGGATGAAAGAGGCACACTGGTCAAAAATACAAAAATATTTTACACAGAAATATTTTTGTGGTGGCAAGAACTAGAAACTAAGGAGAACGATTGAACCATTAAAATAAACTATGGTATATAAGTGTAAAGGAATACTATTGGTTTGTCAGAAATGACAAAAGGAAAAAATGGGAAGACTTGTAGAATGAAGTCACTACAACCTGGAGAACTATTTATATAATCACGATAGCATTGTAGAAATAAGCCATTTTGAAAGACAAGTGCAATGACCAAACATGATTCTAAAATGAAGAATGCTGCTCATCTTCTCACTTAGTATCCAGAATGAGACAGAGACATTTTTGTACATGGCCAATATGGGAATTTGTTTTGCATAACTATATACGTTTGTTACAAGGGTTTTGTTTTTCTTGTTCCTTCTTTTAAATGAGATGGGAGGGAGGTGAGTTGAGAATATTTTCGTGGTAAGTAAAAATTAAGTTGAATTTAAAAGCATATGTAGCTGTGAAGTTAGATGTGTACAACAGGAATGTGTGGTATAAAGTGTATAGAAATGTTTAGGGTAAATAAAGTTTTATTTTACCTGAATTAATCTGACAATTGTTGTTTTCAGTCATGTCCAACTCTTTGTGAGCCCATTTGAGGATTTTCTTGGCAAAGATACTGGAGTGGTTTGCATATCCTTCTCCAGTTCATTTTATGGGTGAGGAAATGGAGGCAAACAGGGTTAAGTGACTTGCCCAGGATCACGCACTTAGTAAGTGTCTGAGGGCAAATTTTAACTCAGATCTTCCTGACTCAATGCCCAGCACTTTATCCACTGTGCCAACTCACCATCTAGAAGTCCCTAATCAGTAAATTGGAATACCAGGTCAGGAGACAGCAGGCCAGGAAAAACGTGTTGCAATGTAGAAAGCCATATGTTACTGGGCTTTACTAGTGGATTTTGAAATCTTACCTGGTACATCTCCAAGTTACTTGTCATCACCATAACTCATTCTCCTCCATATGCCAGGATTTCCAGTGGGGAGGGCAGCATAAACAGCCCAAATGTCCTGTCTTTTCTCAGGGACTTAACTCAGAGTTGCCCCTGGTATCTTAAAGACTTTGGAGAAATTTTTTAAAAAATAGATTCTTCATCTCTTCTCATCTGGGTTTAGTTTGGTCACTGAGCACATCATAATACTTTTCCAGTCACCAGATATTTATTCAATGTTCACTAGAAGCAAAGTTCTATGCTGAAATCACATTTGTAAAAAAAACAAAACAAAAAGAGTCATAGGATCACAGAACTTAGAGGTGGAAAGGACCTTAGTCCTTTCCTTTAGACATCTAGTCTAAACTTGCCATTTCTTTAAAAGTTTTCTGGATGTTTTCTGTTTTTGCATTATAGTCATTTCTGAATATTACTCCTCCCCCTTCCTAGTGAGCCTTCTCTTGTAAGAGGAAAAGAAAACAATTAAGCAAAAAGAACTCAAGTGCTTCCCTATCACCTCCAGAATCAAATACAAATCCTCTTTTTGGCTCAAAAGCAGGGACCGTCTTTGCCTTTCTCTGTATCACCAGTGCTTACCCCAGTGCCTGGCACATAATAGATACTCAAATTCTATTTGACCCACTGAACAGACCATGGTCATGTCTGATAGTATAGACAACATTTCCTACTCACAGGCTCTTACCTCTCTAGTAAAAGTACAGAAATACATTATTTTTCATGCCTTCTCAGAGGCCAGACTTTGGCATTTTAATTATACAAGGTTCAGTTTTGTCTGATTCTTCTGATTCTTTTGTCTGATTCTTCTGATTCTTTCAATTTATTTGATGGTTGTTGAATATTTTGTTCTACTTTTTTTCTTTGCTGTGCATCAATTCATACAACTCATTTCATATTTTTCTGAATTACTCATGTTATATCCCAGAATAGTTGGACTGACGTATTGCTCTACCAACATGGCATTAGTGTACCTGTCTCTCTTGGTCTTTCCAACACTGACAGTTTCTATTGTAATCTCAATCAACTTGTTTTACTACGCAGTAAGACCTCATAGTTTTATTTGACAGTTTTGTTATTACTTGTTATTTTGAGCAGTCTTTGCAATTTTCCTGAGAACTGTTTGTTTATATCATTGATTACTTTCCTATTGAGGAATGGTTCTTTATCTTACGTATTTGTGCAATTCCATATATATCTTGGATATCAGACTTTTTCAGGGATACTTGATACAAAATATTTTTCCCCAAATAGCAGTTTTGCTTCCTATTTTAACTGCATTGATTTTGTTCATGCATGTCCTTTACCATTTTATGCAACTGAAATAATCTATTTTATACCTCATTTGGTTAAGAATTCTTCTATTTATAGTTGTGAAAGGTACCCTTTTAATTTTTTTTCTGTTTAAAAAACATTATGTGAACTTTTATACCTAGGTAACTTAACCATTGGGAACTTATGGTGAAAGGTATAAAATAATATTACAAAACAACTTTTAATGAAAGTGCTTTCAAATATTCCCAGACACTCATGCCAGATAGAGAGATCTTTCCCAGATAGTTTATGTTCTTGTGTCTGTCAAGCACTGGATTACTGGGTTTGATTGTTTCTGTTTTCTGCTCATCTGCCCTATTTTGAGTCTACTCTTCTATTTTTTTAACCCATAGTAATTGATTTTAAGGATTACTTTTTAATAATATAATGTGAGTTCTGGATGTAACCTTTCATCTCTTTCTTCCTTGAGATGCTAGAGATATTGTTCATCAAAATAATGTGACTATTATATCTGTGTCTATAAAGCAACCTTTTGCTGGGCTGATTACTATTGTACTAAATCTGCTAATATAAATAGTAGCATCATCTTTCCTGTATTTGACTTAACTCTTAAAGAAAACTATTGATTATATAATTTTATTTATGTAGGTCTTGAGTATCACTTGGTAGGCTGACTCCCAGATAGTATATGTATTTTATAATTATTTTGGAAGGAATTTCTTTTCTCATTTCTTCTTGGGTTTTGTTATTACAACATAGAAATCCTGGTGATTTTTATGTATTTCTTTTGTATAATGCTAAGTGAATGAAGTCATCAATTTCTTCATTCAATTTTTTATTAATTATCTGGAATATCTGATCAATTTATTGTGTTATCTTGAATCACCAAGGAAATATTCACAGCACTAACAGTGACTATAAACATGCCAGCACAGTTCTGAATTGCAAAAAATAACAGACTCATCACATAGAAGACAGTAGTAAAACATTTATTCAGACACCAGAAAGCCAAATCCCCCAAACCAGGAAACCAAATCTACCGTAGCCACAAATAAGTTAATACATGTTACACATACACACATATAATATATATTCATATATATTTTATATATATATATGTGTGTGTGTGTGTATGTACGTGTGTGTGTGTGTGTGTGTATAATACATATTGTAATACATATTATTACCACAGGGAGCAACACCATCCAAAAGCCTTCCCACAACAAACACAAAACTAGCTGTCTACTTGCCTGTGTCCCCTCTCTCCCCCAGCTTTAACTGCCCTGACTCCCCGCTTCCTCTCAGCTCTGCTTCTTTACTGCTCCACCTGTTTAGTATACTCCTGCCACCACAGACTCCATGTGATTACACTGGCCAATTAAGGAGCAGGGAAGATCTTCAAATTGCCATTACCATTACATATCTATAAAGAGGCATGATTTAGTTACCTTTTAGCAATGGATATATCTTTAATTTCTTTTTCTAGTCTTGTCACTGTCCCTGTGATTTCTACAACTACGGCAAATAACAATGTAAAGAAGGAACATTTTTGCTTTACCTTTGTGTATATTAGGAAAGCTATTACTATTTTCCAATTGCAAATAATATAAGCATTGATTTGAGAGACGTTTATCATATTAAAGCTGCCTATATTTACATGTTTTTAGCAGAAACAAGTACTGCATTTTGTCAAAGACATTTAAAAAATCTGTTGAAATAACCATCTGATTTGGGTTATTTATGTTTTTAATATGGTCAATTATATTATTTTACTAACATTGGAATATCTTTGTATTTCTGGTATTCCAACATAGTCATAATTTATCATTCTTTGGATATGTTGCTTTGACCTTTTTGCTAGGATTGTTTTAAATATTATTTCATCAACATTAATTAGTGGTATTGGTCTATGGTTCTCTTTATTACTCTTATCCCTCCCTTGTTTAGATTTAGGAACATTATCTCATAAGAGAAATTTGGCAAAATGCCTTCTTCCCAATCTTTGTGAATAAATTGTAAAGTATAGGCATTAAATGCTCTTTAAATGTTTAAGAGAATTCATCTGTAAATCCTTACGAACCAAAGGTCTCCCCTGCCTCCTTTTATGGTTAATTTATCATTCTAATATTGGGTCAATTAAAATCTCTATTCATTTTTTGATAATTTGAGTATTTTCTTGGGCAATCATTCATTTCCTTTAAATTCTCTATTTTTCTGGCATAATTATAATAATAGGTGCTGATAATTATGTTAATTTCTTCTCTGCTGGAAATTCACCTTGTTAGGTGTTTTTTTTTACTTTGAATCTCCATTCTCTTTTTAAATTTTCTTGTTTAAAGGTTAGTTTGTAGTGCTTTCAAAATATCAGCTTTGAGTTTTGATTATTATTATTTTTTTTGTTTTCCATTTATCTACTTTCTCTTCAATTTCCAAGAGGTATTCTTTTGTACTTCTTATAAATTTGTTGATTCTTCAGTTTTCAAAATGTTTATTTAATTCATTAAGAAGCTCTCATATTTTATTTTGTTAATATTTATATTGAAAAATGATTTTTTTTGTCTGAGGACTAATTTATCTGTATCTCCCAAAATTTGGTATACTGTCCAGTGTTCTCTTTTACAGAGTTAATTGTTCATCATTTCTTGGATTTATTCTTTTTCCCATATATTTAGGATTATTCATTTTCCTTGTATGCCTATATTAATTACTATTCCTATTTAATTATGGTATATAAGTGATGTGTTTATTTTTTTTGCTTTTTTTACATTTATTTATCTAGAGTCTAGATGGCATGTATCCTATTTTTTCAAAGGTATATATTATGTTGAAAAATATGTATGTTCTTTAATGGTCCCATTTAGAATCTTTCATGTCTTTTTTTTTTTTGCTTTTTTGGGGGGAGAGTGCAGGGCAATTGGGGTCAAATGACTTGCCCAAGGTCACACAGCTAGTAAGTGTTAAGTGTCTGAGGCCGGATTTTAATTCAGGTCCTCCTGATTCCAGGGCTGGCGTTCTACTCACTGTGCCACCTAGCCACCCCTTCCATGTCTTTCAAATCTATATTTGAAAGTTCTATATTTTTGTTTTTTATCTCTATATTATATTTATCCAATACTAATAGAGGAACATTAGAGTCTTCTGAAATTATATTACTATCTATGACTTTTTGCATTTCAGTTAATTTCTTTTTTAATATAGATGCTATGGAATTTTCCTAATGTGGCTTTTGTAATGATATTGTTTCATTGTTTATGGTAACTTGAAGAATAATGTAATTTCTCTGTCTTCTTTGTCAACATGAACTATTTATTTTTGCTTTGTCTAATACTGTGTTTGCAAATCCTGCCTTTAAAAAAAGTGTTCCCATCTAGAAAATTTTGTTCCAAGCCTTCATTTCCCTTCTGTATGGGTTTTTATTTTTAGATGCATTTTTGTACATAGCAAATTATTAAGAGTGGCTTTCTTATCCATTCTTCCATTTTCTTTTCTTGTAATGTTTAATTCATTTATACTTCAGTTTACAATTGTTAGTTTTGTGTTTTCCCTAATTTCTTTCATGTTGATTTTCATTCCCTTCCTATGAGTGAGTGGCTAGGTTCAGTGAAACTAGGCACAGAGCACTCGATGTGGACTCAGGAGGACCTGAATTCAAATCTGACTTTAGATACTTTCTAGCTGTGTGACCCTGGGCAAGTCACTTACCCTCTGTTCACCTTACTTTCCTCAATTGTAAAATAGGAATAATAACACTTATCTCACAGGATTGTTGTGAGAATAAAATGAGATTAATATTTGTAAAAAGCACGTCGTATGTGTACATAGTAGGTACTACATAAATGTGTATTCCCATCCCCCTCCTCTTGAGTCAGCACTTTGATTTTGTTTAATTTTGCTTAAAATAATTTGATGCTCATCTGTTCCCAAGTGCTCTTGCAACTTCCCCTGTTTTCTTCCCTCTGCCAAGTTCCTTGAGTTTTCTTAAATTGTTTATTTATCTTTCTGTTCATGTGTTTATCTTCTCTCCCTTTTGGCTCATTCCTTCCCTACCCAGAGAAGCGAGTAGCTCAAAATCATCCTTACTCTTTCTGACATTCTACCTCATAGTCACATCCTTTTATGGTACCCTTTTGCAAAGTTTTCATTTGCACATTCCTCCTTTATTCTCATAATGTCTACCATGAGAAATAGAGGCTTGGAGTACTGGAAAATGTGGGTTTGCCTTTCTACACCTATTCTTTATTAGTGAATTTGTAGATCTCTTTTCATTTCTCCGTTCTTGTTTATTTATCCACTTAGTCACTTATTTTATTTTGTTTTGGGGGACTTTCTCTTCAGTGAAACTCCAAGAAATATATATTCATGAAGAAAGCAATGAAGTGTTATGGTAATCCATTTTGGAGTCTGTTTCAGGAAACTTAGATGGACCTATCTCCTGTCTTTACTACGATCATTACCTCTCATAAGGTCATATTCCAGTCTCAGAAGATATATCCAATCCCTGGATCTATGTCTCCAGTACTGTCCTTAGAGGAAGGAACTTTAGGGACCCAGATGATTCCTCCTTTGGACTGAAAAGCTTCCTGAGACCATCTGGTTCAGGTACCTGCTAAGAGAAGGTGTTCCCTTATTGTGTCCATTAACTTCAGACAAAACTCATTATAAGGCCACTAATTTTCATCATAACCATATACACCTACCTTTCCCCAAATGTTTTGACCAACAGCTTCTGACAGCTCTTTCACTTCCACCTTCTAAAGAGAAACCTGCTTTCCATTCTCCCACCCCACTCCCTCTATCCCAGTTCTACCACAGCTCTTACCCTACCCTCCTATGAAAACACCCCCACTTCCCCACACTGATATATTCCAGATGGTTCAGGAACGCAATTCCAGCTTCCTTCTCTTTCCTCTCCTCTCTTAGGTAGAGTTACCTTCCTTAATATTATCCACCACCACCACAACCCACAATATATTGATTTACTTAAAAGGGACATAGGGTTTAGTCCATGGAATATTAATTCAGCAATTCCTCCTCTTCTCCAGTCACTTTACAAATCAACACTACTTTTACTGATGAAGAAACTGAGACCCAGAGAATTTAAATAATTTTTACAATAGCACAGAACCAAGATTCACAGTATCATAGAATTTAGATCTAAAAGGGACCTTAGAGATGGTCTGTCATCATAATTTTACACATGAGTAAACTGAGGCCAGAGGGTCACACTCATCATAAAAACAATAAATTGCAGAGTCAAGATTCAAACTAGGGTCCTCTGACTCCCAATTCAGTGTTCCCTTCAATATATTATGCTGACTTGAACCACCAAGCCAAGTTTTATACTGAGCATGAAATTGTGATTTGTTCTTATTTTTTTAGAATAGAAGTAAATATTACAGAAGGATTTCTACTATCAATCCTCATAGTTTCTTTAATGCAATTTTACAATAATATAATTTTAATGAAATTGTACTGATCAACAGCTTCAGACAATTATGTCAGTGAAGTCATCTTCTTTCCCCCAAATTAGCATTTGAGATGATCATGCTGGGGAAAAATAATAACCACATGTCCCAGCTGGTTTAGAAATTCTCCACCTGCCCAGTGGAGTCTAAACCGTATGGTGTCTCCAAGTCCTTTCCAGCCATATGATTCAACTAATCACATACAATGATGCTATCAGTAGAGCATTTGAATTTCGTAAGGAGTGCTAATTCAAATTCAGTAATAATCAGTAAATTAGAAGAGCTATTTTTCCTCTTGATGTTCTTATATCAGATCATGATGGCTATGAATTGCACAATCATGAAATAAGAAAAGTTTTGTTACCCTTTTGGGATCATGATCCTTATCATCAAAGTAAAGAATTTAATAAAGATAGAAGGGCCAACTAGCCTCTCAATTGGTAAAAGTTTTGCTGTCAACTTGAGATATTTTTTATTGTGATGATGACTTTCAATTCTGTTCATAAACATGACTTTTAAAAACATGTGATTACATTAACATAGATGAATTTCATGATAAAAATTATCCAGATGATCATTTCCCCCCAAAATATAGTGATCTTTTACCTCTTACTGTGTAGACCTATATTGAATTCAAAGTGTTTTCTAATTATTCTTCAAGAGTACAGTTTCCAGGGGTGGCTAGGTGGCATAGTGAATAGAGCACTGGCCCTGGAGTCAGGAGGACCTGAGTTCAAATCCAGCCTCAGACACTTAACACCCACAAAACTAGCCATGTGACCTTGGGCAAGTCACATAACCCCAAATGCCCTACCTTCTCCCTCCCCCCCCAAAAGCAAAAACCAAAAACGAGTGAAACTTCCAAGCTTTCAAGGAAGTTATTTCACCAGTTTTGTTTAGAAAATATTTTAAAATGCTATTCCCATATACTCCATATGAGTTTATTATTTTCTGCCTTGTAAATAACTCCTTACTCTTCTAATTACATTACTAACTTGTATTTGTTGTCTTTAAGATGTAAAATTGTTCTATTGCTACTGCACATCACACTAACTACAAATTAATAATACAAGAAATAGGCTTCTCTATCCGTCTTTACTTAATGTTATAATGGCAGCTTAATATAAATACACAGAAAAATCACAGATTATATGACCCCATATCAATTTTCTTCTTCCGTCATACTCATCACATTAATCATCTTTAAAATTCTAGAAACCATTTACTGAGCTACTAATTTCATATTCATAGGTAGGTCAACCATATGTCTTGAATTTTGCAAGAGAGTCCCAATTTCAAGAAAGATGAGGCTTTGCAAAAGAAATATCTTTTGTTAGATCTTATGTCCTGACTTTTGGTTTAGAAAATTCATAGGTACTCTTGTTAATATTAAAAAGCTAAAACAAAACAAAATCCAATAAAACATCTTAATTATTCACAAAATGAACACAGTGCAAACCAGTGCAAACCAACCTTTCTCAAGAGGTTAAAATAAATTTAGAATTTGCCTCTTGGCTAAGTTGCTCACAGAACCTTTTGTCACAAGATCTGAAGTCTAGAGAGACCTCAGGGTCTTTCCCCGTCTCCCAACTGCTTATTCTGACCTCAGGCACCAAAATTGTTGGTTACAGCTTGTATTCCTATCAAAATAACCCTATTTTCCCAGTCAGAAAGGGCCACTAAAGATATATTTGTTTTTCACTTATGTGCTTGAATTTTACTTACCTTTCTTTTCAAATGGACCCAGTTGAGTCACCATATTCACATATACCTCTAATATTGGCATATACCTTACAGGGGCAATGGATTTGCCTTTTAAAAGGGGTTAAATGAAGTCAAACTTGATCAGTTTTCTAGTTGTTCTTTCCTTCTACTGACAGCATTTATGCAACTTTTTTTAGCTCTACTGTATTTCTGTGATTGAACTGACGACCTCTTGCCACCCACCTGGTGGGAATGAAAGATGGGTCAACTTGTTGTCTGCTCTATTTACAATTTGCCATAATGTAGTTCTATATCTACATCTGTTATTACTGATAATCACATCTGAGATAAATATAAGTGACTAGCATGCAAAACACTGAAAGCATTTTCAAGCATACTGATTTGGGGGCTTGTAAAAAAAATCTTTTTGCTTACTTTTGGGCTTTGTAAAGGAAGAATTCTGGAAAGGGGAAAATGGGAAACAAGGTAAAAGGACAGAAACAGTATTATGAAAGAGCAAATGAAAGCATGTGATGAGTAAGATTAGAGAGTGAATATTGTGATGGAAGGCAGGGAGTAAGGGGGGTTTTAAAAGAGTCATGCTTTCCCATTCAGCCTTTTTATGCAATTTCCTCTTGGGATAATACTGGTACTTGAGAGAGAAGAGCAGTCATGTGGAAAGTAGACTGAATAAGGTTTGAATGAAAAAGCTACAAGTTTGGAGAATCCTAGGAGCTTAGTTTAAAGTTAGAAGCCATCTGTCCAACAAGGAAGGTAACTGGGCCCCAGAGTGGTTGTGACTTACAGTCGATATCTAAGGCAGGATTTGAACTTGGTTCTCCCTGACTCCAAATCTTACAGTAAACTTGCTGTACCATGCTGCTTTGACTTACTCTGACGCTTGGGTCTATTATACCCAAACCTAGATGGATTTTTAAAAATCTTTTTACTGTTCTTGTTCACCCTCACCATCCAATTAAACATGAGATGCTTTTATAATCAAACATGCATCACATTGCCTGTCTCTCCTCTGCTGTTCATTCCTGTATTCAAACTTCTGCCTATTCTGAGCTCCCTTTATCTCTGCCATGTCTTCTCTTTCTGTTTGCCCATCATATCCCCTCCACTCTAGTTTTTCTCTAGCTCTAGAATTGTCATTTCTTAATTAAGTCAATTAAGTTATGCTCGTATCTCCCTCAGTGCCTTAAAAGGATAGTGGTTTCAGAGCTAGAAGAGGCTTAGGAGCATCCATCTATTTAAGCTGCCTCCTCTTTTACAGGTGATCCCCTTTCCTTCCTTCCTCTCCCATAATCTCCAAGTCCAATCCATCTTTCAAAGCTAGACTTCCTCCATAAAGCCTTTCCTACTCACTTTCTTAGGAGACGTGTATCTCTATCCCCTCTATCAGTTATTACTGATAATCATTTAACACAGTGTCTAATACATAATAGGTATTTAATAAATGTATATTGACTCATCGTGACTTCTTTTCCCTATTAAGATTGAACTTTTAAATGTCTATACTCATGATATCATTCATACCTCATTCTTTCCTCTTTCTGATTAGGACTGAATGTATTGTCTATACAGCTGGGTTCTGATTAGGGCGGATAATGAATCCACTAAAATTGTGGTATTATTCAAATTCAAACTGTATACTTCCATTGTGCTGAAACCAATGATCAAAATGTACATGATTACAAACCTTCAAATTGTGCAAACTCAGACACATGCATCCATTTCAGGGGATTCATCATTCACACTAATAGGGAACTAGCTGCACATAGATCTCAGTATTTGTGTTCGCTTTGACATTTGATTATACATAGTTTTAATTGATGTTTTACCATTTCATGTATGTACATGTCATAACCTAACAGTACTATGATCAGGAGGGCAGTAATCAGTTAAATTCTGGGCTTTTTTATTCTCACAGTGCTTTTCATGGAGTTGGGCACATATGGTAGTTCCTGGATAAATAAATAACTTGCTGAAATAAATTGCTGATGCATTCTCAAGATGGCATTTAACAGGACAAGTTGATTTATAGTTAGAAGCCTTATATAACCTAAAGACATCAGGGTTCCTTATTGCCTGTAAAATAAAATATGGAATCCTTAGCCCAGCATTTAAACGCCTCCACCTGCACCTTTCCAGCCTGTTTCTACATTACTCCCCATCATGTACTCTGTGTTCTAGCCAAACTGGTCAGGAAGACCTGGGCTCATGTCCCACCTGTGACATATAATTGGCTTGCGTGACCATGGTTGGATAGTCATTTAACCTTTCTTTGTCCAAGGCAACTCTCTAAAACGATAAGTTTCAAAAGAGCTGTTGATCCACATGGGTGGATAGAGTTCCTACCTGGGGAGTTCCACAAATAAATGAAGCTATAGGGAAGTCACATATACACATTAGATTGGAGTATATACACATATACTCCAATCTAATGTGTATATGTGACTATATATATGTATATATATAGAGAGAGTGTATATACACATGAAAATCTATTCTTTTAACTATGATCACACCCCAATACATCTGCAAGATACTAGAGGAACTATCAGAAGAGATAAAGAAATAAATGAGAAATAATTCTTGTCCTCATGGGATGAATAAAGGAATATTTGAATCAATATTTGAAAGATAGATAGAATTTCAATAGATAGAAAAAAAGAACAGGCTAGGAGCCCAGGAAGATTCTCAGGAATAATTAGAACTTGGACACAGAAACTGAAATTTTCAGGTCTTCTTCAAGGATCCACTAATAAGTTGTCCAGTTTGGCCATATCATAAAATATATGGGACTGCGCTTGTTGTATTGGGGAAAGGGGAGGGAAATGATGTTCTTCTTGGATTTAGATTGGTGAGTAGACTGAGGAAGAAAGAAGGAGAAGTCCTGGAGTAGGTGTGGCCTAATTCCTTATCGTCAGAGACTGGATGGGTTAGGGGAACTATTTGCATTAATCAGTTCAATAGATACTTACTGAGCTCCTACCATATGTAAAGTACAGTGCTAGGATTATGTATGAAGCATTGAGACTTCCCACCCTATCTTTCTGTAATTAATCAATTAATTAATCAACTGACAAGCCAGAACAGCCCTAGCTTTCAGTATATTTTTTGTATGAGCTTGTGATCAAGAAACAGAGATCTGCATTCCTCTTCTCAATCTCTTTCAGAGTCCCTCATGCACAAAATCCCCTTTTAACATGTGATTCATATGTCCTTTTGGTGCCAAGGATCATCTACATACAGAAAGATTGGTGTGCTTAATGGTTTGATTAATCTATTGTCATGTGCTGTCAGATGTACTGGAGTGTGACCATAGTTAAAAGAATTGATTGCTATAGTTAGGATTAGATTAGAGTATATATTTATGGCTTTAGGCATGTGGATGAATAAAGGACCTTTCTTTAGTTTCCATTTGTCATGTCTTTGGGTAGATAACAGTTTGTCCAACTGTAGTTGCTTTCCAGATGGATTCAGTACTAATTTCTTTTTTATTATTCTGGAAAATAATAATGTTGACCTTAGATTTCTAGGAGTGTTCATCTTAGATACTGATTTCAATCATAAAATGTACCTCTGTCTTGAGCTGAAGTCAGGAATGGGGCAGATTTGTTTTTTATAATATTCAGAATATTAGTAAATAGGGAGAATAACTTTTCCAAACAAAAGCAGACCACATTAAAATTTAGTAATCATGGATGGGACTCCTTGTCATCTCTTGTCAGTTAAAGTCATGTATTTCCCCATTCCATCTACTCCTATTGGTAATCCTCTCCCCTTTATACCTGTCATAAGACTTTGTGTCATCCCTCACTCATGTATTTATCATCTTATATGGAGCATCATGATTGCAGCTTTGATGTGACAGGAATCCAGACCCTTATTCTCTGGACTGTCTATAGTCACATGGCTAATAAGTGTCTGGGGTAGTTTTTGAACTTTGGGCTCCTGACTCCAAGTTCAGTGTTTTAGTCACCATCCTCCCATATTTTCTCAAATGCATTATCCACCCCACACTTTTTGGAAGTTGCGGGGAGTTTTTGGAATGATTTGCCTTTGACTTTTTAATCAGATTGGTCAAAATGATTTCTGTTGACCTTAAAAATATATTCCTGGGATGGGGAAGAAGGAAGAAAGGGAGAAAAGAGAAAAATGGAACCTAAATATAAAATAAAAATGAGTAAAAAAATACACCCTTGGCAGAGCATCAGAGGAGGCTTCCCAGAGTGTAATGCAGTGGTTTAGCTGGAAATTGACATTAGAGTCAGGGTAAATGTGTTTCTGTGCTGCTGTTTTTGTTCTTTTTCCTTTTCATCTTCCTAGTATAAAGTTCTATTAAAGCCTATGCATAGGGTTGTGTAAAAGGAAAGTGTCATAAACAAAAATGAAATGGTGTACAGTGCTGAGTAAATAACCAGTGTGCAATCAATACTTGGTCATTAAGTGTTTCTCTGTCTGACCTAGACTTTTACCCCATCCAGTCCCTCAGAGGTGAATTCAGGTTATATTATTACCTCATCAATATGGGCCTTTGATTCCAGTATGTATAGTTCCTTTAGGGTCAGTAAGGCATAACGGACTCAATACTGGACCTAGATTGAGAAAAACTTGCGTTCAAATCCTGTCTCTGACATTTTCTAGCTCCCCTGACCTGGGGAAAAATCACTCAGTTGCAAAGTGCCTTAGGGAAATCCATAAAACTTATCTGCAAAGTCAAAGTCATAGATGGGTTGAAGTCTATATTGGTAGATGGAGTTAACGTCTCAGGAGTTCCTCCACCTGAAAAAATAACAGATTTTATTCCCTGATTGGCAATCAGCAAGTGCTTTAGTCTCCCTGGGGTTCCCATTCCCCAGCTACAAAATGAAGTGAGTTGAACTAAGTTCTTGTCCAGTTCTAAATCTTTGAACCTATGATCTTTCTCATATTTGTATAATAATTCCCCCAAGTTTGTAAACTGTGCCCTAGTAAATGAAAGACCTGAGCCTAGTGATTATAGCTCTCATATCATCAAAGAGTTCACTATATCAGAGTGTGGTCTCCAGGAAAGAGTTCCAAACAAGGAGTGATCATTCCAGCTCTGATGCTAAGAGAACTAAACAAGAAGAGGTTGAATCTGAAGGGCCATCCTGGCACTAAAGTCCTCGATCATATGTCTTCATCATTTAAGTACAGTCAGTTCTATGTGCATAGCACATCCACAGTCTGTGATTTTGTGGGTTTGGGGATTCTCTCCATCAATGGAGGATGCGATAAAGAAGCATTTATTGAGCCATTCCCAGGTGCCAGACACTGTATCAGGATACAAAGATGTAAAAACAGCCTCTGTCCTCGAGAAGTTCACATTTAAAAGGGAAAGAACACGTGTAAATAATTAAATACACAGCACCCATTAAAGGTAATCTCAGTGGGGCTTGGGAAAACTTGCTGAAGAACGTGGGATTTGAACTGAGAAAAAGCCAAAGAAATTCTATTACTTACTAAACAAGTCCTGAAGAATTCCCTGAAGTTCAGAGTTGTTGGTGGGGGAAAGCAAGTAGTAGTGTTAGCAAAGTCTCATAGTGGTATAATAGTCCTAGGCTGACTGATGGGGTGCAAGGTAGAACCCTAATCCTTAACCAATGGAGGTATTTGACAGGATAGCCCATCATAGTAGAGAACTAGGAAGACTGAAGTTCATTCCATCTCTGATACATAAGACTGTATGATCCTGAGCAAGCCCCTTAACCTCTGAGTTAAGACTCTAAGTTGCAGAGAAGGTACCAATCTGAAGTAGAAGAAGGAGTTTCCTCAATGGGAATTCATATACAATGACATCACAGGTCTGATTCTTATTCCTGTCCTATTTGATAGAGACCCTAAGGTGTGTCTGATGCACAAGGGGGAAAGATAAGAATTCTTGGATGAAGTCCAAGATCTGAGCTTGGTCACAAAGAACAAAGTACAAAGCCAATTATTGGCAAAAGGGCACAATATAAAAGCAACAATGATAATGCTAAGTCTGGGTATGTAGAATATCTCATGTTCCCTCCTAGGTTTTGAATTGGGGCTCAAAGCCTTTGGTGAGTTGAAAATGTAAATGGGGGGGGGCAGCTAGGTGGTGCAGTGAATAGAGCACCGGCCCTGGAGTCAGGAGGACCTGAGTTCAAATTTGACCTCAGACACTTAAAACAAAAACTAGCCGTGTGACCTTGGGCAAGTCACTTAACCCCCAACTGCCCTCCAAAAAGCAAAAAAAAAAAAAAGAAAATGTAAATGTGGATTAAATAGACTCTTGGGAACTAGAGGGACTTGTGGGTAGAGTCAGTCTGGTCATTGAATATTAAAATACTACCTCTTAATAATTTTGAAGGTGCAGCTAGGTGGTACAGTGAACAGAGTACCAGTCCTAAAGTCAGGAGGACCTGAGTTCAAATGTGGCCTCAGATCCTCAACACTTACTAGCTGTATGACTTTAGGCAAGTCACTTAATGCTAATTGCCTCACCTACCCCCTCCAAAAAAATTTAAATAAAAAGAATTCTGTTGCCTGATTCTCCTGAATTATAACTCTTAAATATAAAAATCAGATAGGCTAGTAGATTTCCCATTTCTTCTTCCAAAAAATGAAAAAAAGCTCAGAATATGAAATACTTATCTTTATCTTTCCTATTTATTTAAATATATTGAGAGACAAGTGTTTTCTGGAGTTTTCACAATTTTGACAGAAGTGAGGACAAGCTGCTGCTTGCTTGCTTGTGAAAACATAACGTTCTTCTTGAGGTCCTAACTTATAAATGTATGGAAATGTAATAGCCAAGAGCAATCTATTAGTAACTCTGAATCAGCTTCTGTCAGGCCTGTAGATGCTGCTCCTATGGGGGTTATTTGGGGGAAAAAATTGGAAAAGATCTAGGAAGATGAGAGAGTTGTTTTTAAATATTTGGAGGGTTGTCATAGGGAAGAAGGATTACACTTGTTCTGTTCTGCCTGGCCCTAGAAAGCAGAGCAAGGAGCAATGGGAGGGAGTTCTCAAGAGTTAGATTTATTTCAATTTTAGAAAAACACTTCTGGTAGTTAGAACTGTTCCAGAGTGGGGTAGACTGCTTGGGGAGGTAGCGGGTTCCTTGCTGTTAGAACTCCTCAAGTGAAGCCTTGCATGATCACTTATTTGGGGTTTGATACAGGGGATTCTTGGTCAGGTACAGGTTGGGCTAACTGACCTCTGAAAGCTCCTCCAACTCCCCAAAATTAAGAAAAAATCAGCCCAGATAACTTTAACTTTAAAATGATATAAATTGGCAAAGTTAGATATATATATTATTATGAATCTTCACCTATTTATAATTTTTATAATCTCTGGACAATGTTATTTCACATCAAAGATATTGTTTGTCACGTATCAGTTTTCCAATATAGTTTCCATTACATTCTAGCTGCTCCAGCGCGAGGATGCAGTTTTCTATCATTGAGATCTTCAAATTGTGTTCCTTGTGTTCTGAGTTTTATAGCAGGAAGACATTTTGCTTAGAAATTCCACAGTCTTCCAAATAGGAAATTGAAATCTCTCTATTTGGTTCAATAATATGCCCTGTGTGCCTAAAGGGTATAATACTGAATACTCCAAAGGGTCAATGACATCAATGATCTAGGTCAGGGGTAGGAATCTGCCATCTTGAAGCCACATGTGGCTCTCTAAGTCCTTAAGTGCAGCCCTTTTTTCTGAATCCAAACTTTGCAGAACAAATTAACCTAACCCTTCTGTGTTCTGTGAAGTTTGAATTCAAAGAGCTGTACTGGAGCTCCTAGAGGACCACGTGTGACCTCGAGGTGGCAGGTTCTCCACCCCTGATCTAGGTATTCCCTTCAGTGATACAGATGACAACAATTCAACCATATCTGCCCAACCATGGTTGACATTTATTAATGTCTTCCCATTAGTATTCCAAAAGTGGTCAAGCCAATAGCACTTACTTCAGTTTTACATTGAATAAATGAGCCCAGAAAGTTATTAGATGGTTATTTATTGAACACTGAACCTCTTTCAGAAGGCAGAAAATAAGTAGATGGCATAATCCTTATCCTCATGGAACTTACATTCCAGCTGGGGTCATAAGCCATAGAAAAGGAAGATGTGTGATAAATGAGTAAGTGCCAAAGAAGACACAAGGATTTCCAGGAGTTCAGAGAGACGACAGACCATTGCAAGCTAGAATGGTTGGTGACAGCTTAATGGAGTGATCAGAATTTAGAATGAGACTTAAAGAATAGGTAGGATTTGTATGGGTGGAAAGTGAGGTACAACATAGAAATATGGAGGTAGGAATGAGTAAATTATTTGGGGGAAGCCTATGTCTGCCAGCCCAGCTGGATCAGAGAGTTTGTCCCAGAAAAATAGTCTGAAATTAGCTTAGAAAGTGAGGTTGGAGAGAAATTGTGAAGGAGTTTTAGTCCCAATGGGATGCCATGAAGGACTTTTGAATTAGGAAGTTACTTGATCACTTTTTGTAAAGAAAGATTCATCTGGGAGTGCTACATGGATTAAGAGTATTGGGGGTGGAGTAGGGGTACATAGAGAGACTGGAGTCAGGGACACCAATTAAACCACAATTACTCTAATTCTAGTGTGAGGTAATTGGGCCTGGACTAGGGCGGAGGCCCTGGGAATGAGATGTCAGAGATGGTTGTGAGAAATATCAGAAGGGAAGAACCGCTAAAAATTTGGTGATTAAATGGATATGAAGAGAGAGGGGAAAGGGATAGTCAAATGATTTGGAGCTTCTAAAATTGTATGACTGGGAAAATGATGTAAAATATTAGAATTAAGTAACCCAAGAAGAAGAGCAAGGTTTGATGTATGAAGGCAAGTAAGGGACATGAATAAGAAGATGACGAATTTATTTTTTCATTTAAAAATGTGGATTTTGAAGTTGTTCTGGAACATCCAGGTGATAATGGTAGGACTAAAACTTGGGAGTAAAATGTATATTTGGAAATTATCCCGAGAGATAATAGTTGTGAAATTCTGATGATGACACTATCTAGCCCCAAAGCCTTCAATGTCTATTGTTAAATGCCATCTCCCCGAACTCTTATTATCAAAACCTTTTCCATCTTTCAGACCCTCACTCATAGATAACCTTTTCCATCAAGCCTTCCCTTATCTCTCCAGTCAAAATTAATCTTCCTCTAATTTGTGTATTTTGTATCCCCTAATATAGAGTTAACCTCATTTTGGCTTGTTTTTATTATGGTATTATATTATTGTATAGTATAATATTATACTATATCATAGTTTCTGCAAGTATACTATATAGCACAGTGCCTGCCTCTTATTACAGGCCCTTTGATTGACTGTAGTTATCTATATACCTAACTCTCCTCCCCCAACCTTGATAGAGAGTAAGCAGAAAGCATTTCTTTATTCACTTCATTTTGTTTCCCTCACAGTGCTTTGCACATAGTAGGGGCCAATAAATACTTATTCAATAGAGTTGTATGAACCTGCACTCTTACCCTGTTTGTCAAAGTTTCATGTGTATTTGAGTAGATATTTCTAAAGGAAACAAAGCCAGTTTATCTCTTCAGAGCCACCTGCCAAATTTTAGACAATTAACTTCTGTTGCTGTTGAGCTCCCCATCCTTAGGGCCAATGCTCCCCTAATCCAGGAGGGGAGGAGTAGGTGTCCTTATGAGAAGACTTTTGAGGTCCCATAGGAAGGATTGCCTGCCAAATATTTCAAATGTTCCGCCAACATATTCTATCACTTTGTAAAAAGTGAATTCCTTTATCTTCTGAGAAGAAGAAAAATTCGAAGAAAGAGTCTGTTGAGAATTGGATTTTCTGGAGGAATGTAGTAGAGATTTTTGGTATCAGTTAAGTTAAGGAATTCACTACACAGGTTGAATCAGTAGTTGCTCATATATTAGAGAGACTGGGGAATATGATGAGCACACTATCCGTTGCCTTCATGTGATCCAAATGACCCTTTATAAACTTTGAGTTGTTCTACTTTGGGGATTTTTAAAGGGTATTTTCTGTAGGAAGTAAGATTTCCAGTGTTGAGGTAAACCTTTCCAGTCCAGCAAACACTAAATCAAGTGTCTGAGGCTGTATATCTGGAGCTGCACATGTAAAAAGTGGGATAGATTTGCAACCTTTACTTAAATGCCTTATGTAATAGAAATAATCTGCCTTCTTTCCTTATAATCTTGATGTTCTAGTTAACCAGTTCAACCTTACTGCATCTTCTACCCTAGATTTACCCTGATCTGAACCCTAACTCTGGATTACTCCTACCATCTACCTTTTCCAATTCTACTCCCATGCTACTTCCATGCTACCAGAATGAGTCCTACAACCTTGATGACTGGGTCAAACACAAATGTATACAATCTAATCTGAAAGGCACCCTCATTTATTTTTTTCTTGATTGGTTTCCTATTACATTTCTACCAATATCTGTTAAAAAATCTATGGTATCTTCAATCCACTTACAATACTTCACCTTCCACTGGCTTCTCAACGTCTTACATCTGTCTTCTGGTCTCTGATTATCTCTTAATTTTTTTTAATTTTCATTAACTTATTTATTTACTTTTAGTTTACAAGATTCAGTTCCACAATCCCTTGAGTTTCAAATTTTCTCCGCTCCCTTCTGCTCCCCCGTGGTGGCGTGCAATCAAGTATAGAATCTGATTATCTCTTAATTGTGAAGTTCAATGACCTTTCCTAAGTCCTCTTTCCTCTTAGTCTCTTTCCTGTGTTTGATTATATTCATTACCTTATCCTCCTGGAAACTTTCCCTGTGTTCTCATGAAACTGCTCTCTCGTGGTTCTCTTCCTTCTTGTCTTACTACTCCGTTTTAGTCCATGAATGTACCTCAGGGCTCTGTCCTGGACCCTTTTCTTTTCTCTGTCAGTACTCTTTCTCTTCATGATTCCGACAATTTCATTGGGCTTAATTATCATCACTATGAAGATGATGCCAAATCTATATACCCAGCCTTTTTCTTGCTTCTGAACTCCAGTCCCACTTCCTTCATCAATTGTTGCATGTCTCCCCTTGGATGTCCTTATGGCAGATCAGCACGTGCAAAATAGAACTCATTATCTTTTCCTTAAAAAAGATACTTCTAGGGATGCCCATCAATTGGGGAAATGGCTGAATGAAGTGTGGCATATGATTGTAATGGGATACTATTGTGCAATAAGAAATGACGAGCAGAGTGCTTTCAGAAAAACCTGAAAACACTCATGTGAACTGATGCAGAGTAAAGTGAACAGAACCAGAAGAACATTGTACATAGGAACAGCGGTATAGTACAAAGATCAACTGTGAATGATTTAGCTATTCTCAGTAATAGAATAAATCAAGACAATTCTGAAGGACTCATGATGAAAAAATGTTATCCATCTTGAGTGAAAAAATTGGTGGAGTCTGGATGTATTTTTCAGTGTGTGTGTGTGTGTGTGTGTGTATGTGTGTGTGTGTGTGTGTGTGTTTTGGTCTGTTTTCTTTCACTACATGACTAATATGGAAATAAATTTTGCATAATTGTCCATGTATAACCTAAATCAGATTTCTTGCCATCTCAGGAAGGGGAGAATGGGGGAGAATTTAGAACTCAAATTTTTTTTTGAAAAATGAACGTTAAAAATTGTTCTCACATGTAATTGGGAAAAAATAAAATATTATATAAAACATCCCTTTAATTAACTTCCTGTTCCTGTCAAATGTGTCATCATTATTCTAATCATCTAGCTTTTCTCCCTTAAAATCATCCTTAATTCTCTAATCTCCCTTACTTCCTCTTCCAATGTATAATCAGTTGCTAAGTCTTATTGATTTCATACTCATATCGTTGTTTGTATCCATTTCATTCTTTGCATTCACATGGCCACCATTTTGGCTCAGGCCTCTTGGTTGCATTAGACTTTCAACTGGTCTCTCTGCCTTGTCTCTCTCCCTTCTCACCATGAGTCTTTTGCTCAAGAGATTTTAGTGGCTTCCTATTGTCTGTACCATTAAACTTAATTTCTAAAGTTTGATATTTAAAGGCCTTCACAATTCATCTCTAATCTTTCTTTCTAGATTAATTTTATATTACTGTCCCTCATATATTATAAATTCTAGTCAAATAGTCTACTCACCATTCCCCATACATGCCATTCCATCTCTCAGTTTCATGTGTATTCTGCTTTCTATACCTAGAATATTTTCCCCCCTCATTTCTTGGAATTCTCACCAACCTTTAAGGCTCAGCTCAAATGCAATTTCCTTCATAAACCTTTTCTGATGGTAATTCTGCTCTTCTTTTTCCAAAATTGTTTAGTATTTACTTTACATAAATTAGATGCATATATTTCAGTGTATATTTTTCCCAATACAATGAAAGCCCTTGAGAGTATTTCTTTCTTATACATGTGTATGTATTTCCAATGGCTGGCACAGTGCCTGGCAGATATTTGAATTTAATTGAGAAGGAGGTAGAAGTTTGCTCTCTCTTTTTACTATCCAGTCTTAAAATCATATAAGCTAATTTTTAAGAATGATAGTCTTTTGATACCTTAAATACATGCACCTCTGCCTTGGCATATGAAAGCCAACAGTTTGCAATGAAAATGGATTTAATTACATGTATATATTGCCAGTATTCTATAGCTCAGGGCCACTTAATAGCAGAGATCATATTTGGCTCCCTAATTTTCCCTTCAGTTGGCAGGGTGGCTTGATACAGAACTTAAAGGTCTATGCTAGCATTGAGGGAGAGAAGAGAATGATTTCATTGGATTCACTGTCAACATGGTCAAAAATGTGCCTGGTAGATTTAGTGAACAACAATCTCTTGTCCTCCAAATTTATACTATAATAGGATTATGAGTGGTACATGAAGGGAAATTGCAACTTGCCAATGTTATATACAGTCTTAATTTAATCATTTTAGATTGTAGAATGTGATTTCAGATGAAAACTAAGAATACTTAACATTTGAACTCATGTAAATGCTGTACTATAAATCACTTGGCATAGGTAATGAATATGTATATTTCAGATGCATAAGGCAAATTAATATAGTGCTTCTGTTCTGCCTAGAAAATTGATCGATAGTGCAATCAGCTCCTCTGTTGTCTTTGCTCATAATGGCACTCTTAAGAGATAGAAGAAATACCCTATGTTTAGTGCCTTCCCTCATACCCACACAAAAATACTTTGTATTTATTTGTATAAAGTTTGCATTTACTTATATGTGTCTGTTTTATGCCTTCAACTCATATGACCTGGTCTGAGAGCAGTTGGATGGTAAGGACCAAATCTCCTATTTGTCATATTGCAAGTGCCTTGAACATAATAGATCTTTCACTCAACTTTACTTGCTAAATGAATTCAAGGAGTTATATTGGAAAGAAATCTGGAATGGGAGTCAGGAGTCTTGGGAGTTAATTATATATATTACAGCAGGTGTGTGACCATGGACAGGTAGATTCGGAATCTTGGTTTCTTCATCTGTAAAATGGAGATAATTAATGTTCCTGCAAGGCTATTGTGAGAAAAGTGCTTAACCAAAGTCAAAGCATTATATGAACGAGTTATTATTTTGTTTGGAATGTAACCTTTCCTCTAATTTCCACCTACTAAAATCATGCAAATTCTGCAAAATCTAAATGCTAACTCCTCCATAAAACAGTTCCTCATGTACTCTTTAGGGGTGTGTTAGTAAGTGGTCCAACTGGACCTCTGAAAAGAAAAAATGTCTGCATAACTAACTTTTAAATTTAATTTGCATTATTAACTTTTCCCCATCATTTTCTTAAGTTTTAACAGCCAATAAATCAAGCCCTGATTTCTAAAGTTTTCCAAGGTAAAAATGCTCACACTGAAAAATTTGATAATCTCTCTAGAGCTATAAGAGCTGACTCCAGCATGCTCTCTTCTCCACCCCTACCTGCAGTTCATTCTCCCTCTGCACAATTTCTGGAGACTTTCAGAGAATCTCATATATGGAGGAGAACTCAAAGTTCATCTAGTTCCAGTAATACCTAACACAGAACCCCCTTCTACAACATCTCAGACAAATGAATAGTCATCCATTTTCTACTTGGGGACTATTATAGAAGGGAATTTCACTCACCAGCAAAATGTCCATTACACTTTCAAACAACTCTGGTTGTAGAAAGCTTTCTTTATATTGAGCCTCTGTCATTTCTACTCCTTTGCTCCTAGGTCATGCATGACAAGTATTATTGTTCTTCCATGTGACAGCCTTTGATATAGTTCACAAATTCATATTTTTACAAATTTAGAGCAGGGAGAGACCTAAGAGATCCGATGCCCTCCTTTACAGATGAGAAAACAGGCTGATAGAAGTTAAAAGACGTGCCTAAGTTAATAGTGAAACTGGGATTCTAACCCTGGTCCTTTAACCTCCATACCCAGTGTTTCTTTCCACTATAAAGAAAAAAAAACAATCATGACCCTCTCTTCCAAGCTAGATATGCTTATTTTCTTTAGCCAGTCCCTATATAAATTTACCATCAAGTATTTATTAGGTACTTCCTAAATTCCAGGCACTGTGCTAACAGCTGAAGATACAAAAAAGGTAAAAATAGTTTCTTCTCTCATGGAGCTCACCTTGCAATGGAGAAAACATCATGTACATAATCAGATGCATACAAGATGGTTATATAGATGAGATGGAAGGTAATCTCCAAGAAGAAGGTACTAACAGCTGGGGTAACCTAGAAACCCCTCTACCAATGCAGAGAAGCAGCTGGTCTGTCATTTATATCTTTAAAGCTTTGCCTGAGGTACTGCAAGGTTAGATGACTTGCCCGGGGTAACACATCAGGTAATACCAGAGCCGAGACTTCAGTTCAAAGCCAACTCTGTTATGCCACATGACCTGTTCAAGAATTCCATGTCCAACTATTTAGTCATATGGAACCTGAAACTTACTGAAAACCTCAGGTTTCTTCAATTCAAGTAATCAGGCCAAGATTATATAAATTTTGTCTTTGCATATCCACCTAGAACAATGTCTGCTGCACAGTACAAACTTTAAATAAATATTAAATACCAATTTTGTGCTAGGCACGAAAGAAAAAAATCAAATCCTTACCTATAAGAGTGTTACATTCTATGTGCTTTTTACATAGGCTGTTATCTAGCCGGGCATCCTCTTTTGTGTCTATGCAGCTGGTGATTTTGTTGTTGTCGTTTATTGTTGTTTTTTTTATTAAGATGGGACTTTATAATGATCTCTATTAGTTCTGTGCCCTTTCCTATGCAAGTGTAATATTTCATTATTTTTATTTTGGTACCTATCTTAACTTCCCTTCTATTTTGTAAAGCTACTGAAAGGCAAGGAATATGTGTGCATGCTGTTCACCCTTGTATCACCCTACAACCAGCACCATTCTTCACACAGCTAATTAACATCTGCTAAATCAAAATGAATTGATAATTGTTTCTGTAAATATGACATTTGTTGTTCAGTCATGTCCAATTCTGCATGATACCATTTGGAGTTTTCTTGGCAAAACACTAGAGTGGGTTGCCATTTCCTTCTCCAGCTCATTTTATAAATGAGGAAACTGAGGCAAATAGAGATAAGTGACTTGCTCAGGGTGACACAGCTAGTGAGAGTCTGAGGTCAGATTTGAACTTAGGTTTTCCTGATTCCAAGTTAGAGCTCTATCTACTGAATCACCTAGCTGCCCAAATATGACATACTAAATGAACAATCATATGGGTAAGTCATTATCTTCTTTCTGGGGTGATCCAATAAGAAATAAAATCACTTTGGAATCATAGAATCAAAATGAATTCTCTTATTGCTCATCTCATTTTACAGAGAAGGCATGAGGTAGTACAGTGAGATCACAGTTATTGGGAATAATGAATCCCTGTGAAGTGGTTGTATTATTGGAATTTGCAATGTGTATTTACATCAGGATGGAATCAATGACTATATTTTTACATAATTATAACTTCAAATAGTGCAAATCTGAATAAATATAACCACTTCATAGGGTTCATTGTTTGCTCTAATTGGGACCTAGCTATAAATGATCAACCCAACCTCATCCAAAGACCTATAGACAGCTGAGTCTCAGACCTAGATCTCTTTCTTCCCCAACTATTCCAGTTCCTTCTAGGACATGAGTCTTTGTTTTCATCTAGTACTTGTGTTACCCCATGACCTGATGAACTCAGAGAACAGGGAGCCATTTCATTAAATGTACGCAACTTCTGGGGAGAGTACAAGAACAATTGGCAACTGATAATGCCATAATCCATCTTATTAAAGGTTAAATGCTCACAGACATTGTCCACTGCTCGGTAGCAATGTACAACAGATTGCCTTGGGTGAGTCCAGACAAATGCTTTCTGACTGATTTCCCAGGGAGAGTTAGATAGAGAGGGGACCAGGGATGATTCAGCAACTCAACAACAAAGCAAAAGAAAAGGGGGAGAGGGGCTTAAAAAACAAGGAGTAGTCAATAAAAAAGGCAGAACAAACTTGGCTGGATGTGTCAGACACTTTATGAATTTACTGAAAGCTTTCAGAAACAATTTTTGGAATATGAACCCTATCTCATAATGGTCTTTCTCCAACCTCCACCTCTGATACAAGGAGAAATTTCTTCCAAACAAGAGTTAGTGACCAGAAAATGGGAATGTGGATATGTAGATACACATGGAAGTGACATTAGGAGTGCCTAACTCCAGAAAACATTAAACTGCACTGACAAATTTATTATCCTTGACTTCCTCAGTATGAGGGTGTTGACCTTCATGTTAGGCGAACCATAGCTGCCAACAGCATGATCTGCTTGTGTCGTATCTTCAGCTTGGTTTTGAATTCCTAAGTGGACTTTGGGGAGTTAAAGTATGTTCTTTTCCAATGTTTCTAATGCCCTAAGTAAGAAAGGGTTTGACGTTGAATTTGCCCTTTTCCTTTTTCCAGTTAATGATCAACATTTCCATGAACTATACACATTCACTTAAGTGATGCCATCTTCACAAAATTAGAAAATTTCAGAGATGGAAAAGACCTTAGAGACTGTCTAATCTAACTTCATCACTTTAGAGATGAGGAAGCTGAAGATAATAGGGGTGATGGGACTTGCCCAAGGTCACCCAACCTTTGTATTCTATGCTCTTCCCTGCATGATGTTCTCTATTGGTTCATCTTATCTCTTATGACTCTAATTTCACAATGCCATATATACAATCTTATATTGCTTCTTCTTCCATAATTCCTGATTATTCTTGGCAGTAAAACCAACTATTGTTTGGGCTGTTAGGCTAGAATACCAACTCACCAGAACTGAAGTCAGGAAGGACCTCTTGAGTGATCCATGTTTACTGAAATAATTTTCAATCAATCAGTCTTTATTAAGCATCTACCTTGTGCTAAGCACTGTACTCAGGGCTGGTGATAAACGATTGTCTCTGCCCATAAGAAGCTCACAATTTGATTGCAGAGACAACATGCAAACAAATCCATATAAAGTGTACATATGGGATTAACAAAGGAAAGGCACTGGAATTAAGAAGAGATGAGGAAGGTTTCTAGTAAAAGAAAGAATTTGCTTCAGGACTTAAGAAAGCTAGGGAGCTCACTAGGGATAGAGGAGGGAGAGTATACCAGGCACGGGGCATGGAGTACAGCCAGGGAAAATGCCTAGAACTGAGAAATGGACCGACCAGGAACATTTCCAGCTTCATATAAATGGGTGAGATAAGGAGGCACAGCAGTGACTATACTGTGTTTGTATTAATTATGGTCTGAGTAGATGAAGCAACTCCCCAAATGTCTTTTTAAAAGATGATATGGGATAAAGAGAAAGAATGATAGATGTGTGCGTGTATACTATCTTCATTATCTCAGTCCCTCCTGTCTATTCTTTAAAACCTAACTCAAATGGTACTTCCTCCATGAAGGCTTCCCTGATCTTCTCAGCCAGTAATGAACAATCTTTCTTCTCCAGACCACACATGATATGTTGTATGCTTCTCTCCTACACAGTCATATTATTTTTAAAGTGTCTTTTTTGGCACATGAGGAGAAGCGTGATAAAGTTGATTTGAAATAAGAAGCACATGAGTTCAAATTCCATCTCCTGTACTCACTAGAGCTCTGTAACCATGGGCAAGACAGTTGAATATCCTGAGCCTCTTAGGCAATTCACCAAGGTACAGAGACAGCATGAAATGTGAAGGAGGATGAGGATCAACTGAAGAATATACAGATCTTTGTTCTATTGTATGTAGGGGTTATATCTCCCTAACAGAACATAATTTCATGAGAGCTATCACTCTGTGTATTTCTCTGAAGCACCCAACACAGTGGTTGGCACATAACAGGAACTAAGCAAGTAGATAAATGACCAAATTTATGTTCACGTGTTATACAACTTATTTATCCATTTTGGCACTGGTCTTAATCTATGATTTCACTGGTTTATGAACTCCTCGTCTATGGAACAAACTTCACTGAAGCAGCCCAGCAACTTGTCTGTAACTTAGAGCTGTGGGAAGCACTTGGGGATTAAGTTACGTGTTCACGTTCATACATATGTCACAGGCAGGACTTGAATCTGGGACTTCCTGACTCAAAAGCCAGTCATCCGTCCACTAGTTATTATATGCATGCTATGTAAATACAAGATAACGTATTTATCTTTGCCTCCCTTCTGTCTTACATATGTAAAGGAGAAAGTCTCTATATTCACCATTGTCCGTTACTAACATGAACAATTAGTCAACTTGCAGATGATACCACTCTGATGGCAGAAAGTGAAGAATTAAAAGCATTGTGATGAGGGTGAGAAAGGAAAGTATAAAATCTTATTTGAGGTTTAACATTAAAGAAAAAAAACACTAAGATCTTGGCAACTGGTCCCATAACTTCCTGGCAAATAGAGGGAGAAGAAATGGAAGCAGTGTCAGGTTTTATATCCTTGGGCTCAACGATCACTGCAATTGGTGACTGCAGCCATGAAATTGAAAGATGGTAGCTCTTTGGAAGGAAAACTATGGTAAATCTGGATGGCATACTAAAAAACAGAGATGTTATTATCACCTTGCTGGTAAAGGTCCATATAGTCAAAGCTATGGTTTTTCCAGTAGTGATGTATGACTTTGAAAGTTGGATGACAAGGAAAGCTGAGTACTGCAGAATCAACATATCGTAGTGCTGGAGAAAACATTAGAGAGTCCTTTGGACAGTAGAGAGATCAAATAAGTCAATGCATACAGAAATTAATTCAGACTATTCATTGGAAAGACAACTACTTAATGAAGCTTAAATGCTTTGGTTATATAATGAGAAGAAATTCATTAGAAAAGACCCTGATATTGGGAAAAATTGAAGGCAAAAGAAGAAGGGGATGGCAGAGGGTAAGACGGGCAGAGAGTATCATGGAAGCAATGAACATGAGCTTGGACAGACTTTGGGAGTTGATGGAGGATGGAAGGGCCTGGCTATGGTCCATGGGGTCATGAAGAATCAGACATGACTGAACGACTGAACAAGAAGAACAAGACCAAGAAATTTTCTATGTCCCTATCTCATTTAACTGAAAGTAACTAACTTGAGTATAAATTCTTCATATCAAAGGGGTGTTTTAAAGTGTGAGGACAAAAAAAAGTAAAACTTGGAAAATCTTTTAGCAGATTCAACAAAGAATACTCAAATGTGCCGACGGTATTGGCTAAAGACTACAGCCAGGAGTTAGGACACACGCTTGTGTTGACAACAGAAGTGGTCACATGCATACATTTTAGCAGCAAAGGCTAAATGACAGATTGATGGGGGATCATTTGCAGGATTACTTGTTACCATAAAGTAAAATGAGATAGCAAAATACTGCAGATGTTATAAGATTGATATCCAAAGATATGCCGTATCTAATCTGTTGTCAAGGCCTGTCAATTTTACCTTTCTAACATATCCTGTATGTGCCCCCTTCTCTTCTCTGACACTGCAGCAGGCCCTTGATCACCTCATGTCTGGTTTACTGCCATTGCCTGCTGGGTGGATTCTGCCTCAAGTCTCCACTCCAGTCCATTCTCCCCTCAGTTGTCAAAATGATCTTCCCAATGCACAGGCCTGACCATGTAATCCACCTATCCCCACTCCAGTTGCTCCCAATCAGTCATCTCCAGGATTAAATATAAAATCCTGTTAGACTTTTAAAGTCCTTCATAGTCTAACCTCCCTCCCCTTACCTTCTCGTCTTCATACCTCTTGTACCCCACCATGTACTTTGTGATCCAACGATACCAGTGTCCTTGCTGTTTCACACATGAAAAAACTCCTTCTTCCTACTCTGATCATTTTCACTGGCCATCCCTTATGCCTGAAATGTTCTTCCTCCTCAGTCTCTGCCTCCTGGCTTTTCTGGCTTCCTTCTTGTTCCAGCTGAAATCCTACTTTCCAATCACCTTTCTCCTTTAATTCTAATACTTTCCCTCTGTTGATTACGCCCAATGTATACTATGGACAGATTTTTTAAAAATATAGTTGTACATGTTGTCTTCCCCATTAGACTATGAGATCTTTGAAAGGAGGAACTATCTTTTGCCTTTCATATCACCAGTACTCAGAACAGCATCTGGAACATAATATTGCTCAGTAAATGTTTATTGACTGACTAACAGTTAGGGGGAAAAAATCTAAACTGTACTTCTAAAATAAAGCTTCTGCAAAGGAATCAAGGAGTCATTTTCTGTAGACTGTTCCCTGAGGAAATTGGCCTAGTGTTCAGTTCCAGCTAAAAAGACAAGAAAAACACCTGACATCATTAGGAAGGCTTTTGGAAACAAAACAAAAGCATTATCTTGACATTGTGTAAAACTTGGAAAACTGTAAAGTTCTGCTTGTCATACATCAAGGAAGACATAGTCAGTAGAAATGATCCAGAAAGAAACAACTGAAATGATTTGCAGGATACATGTATTTCCATATGTGGAAATGATTAAAACAATTAGAACTCTCTAAATGGGAAAGCCCAAGGCTGAGCAGGGCTATGGTCAGAGCTGATGCTGTCATGAAAAGTCTGGTTTAGTTGGCTATAGAGTTTTCTATCAAATGCTGACTTCTAAAACTTGGTCTAGAGACTTTATACTTGAAAGTGGACCCATATACAATGAGGCTTTTTTTTAATAAAAGGGAGTACAAGCTAAAAATTAAAATTGGCTAAAGAAGGATTTAGATAAATTCAGGGATGATCAATCCATACCATGGGAGGTAGCGTGGGTGCTGTGGAAAGCAACCTGGCTCTTGCTCTAAATCTTGTCACTGAGGACTACTGCCTATGTGATTTTAGGGAAGCTATTTAATCCACTTGAGTTTAATGAATTAGATGGCCTCTAAAGTCCCTTTTTCCTTCATCTCTGTGATCCTATTCTATTGGAACAGACCTGTCATATTCCTGGTGTAGGGAATTCCCAGTTAGTGAAACTCCCCCACTGATGCAGTTCAACAATTATTCTTCAACTTATCATCTTAGAAGGTTGCTTAGGGCACAGAGTAGTTAAGTGATTTGTACAGGGTTACAAGCTAGTATGTATCAAAGGGAGGATTTGAACTCAGGTCTTCCTGACTTTAGACCTTGCACTCTATCCACTATGCCACCTAGCTGCTCTTCCTTAACTAACTTGTATTTCATTTTCTTTAAATGTATCTGATTATTTTCTTTATATTTGTTCTGTGTATATGTTTATTTAATATATGCTCATCTTCCCCATTAAATATAAGCTTTGTGTGTATGGAGGTTTTTGCATTCTCTGTGTTTGTATCTCAAGCACTTGGCACAATGCCTGATACATAATGGACACTTAAAGCATGTCTGCTGATTGATTAATTGATTTGAAGTAGTGCCATCTGCAACTTCAAGAAGTTTGTTGGAAAACAACAGGAAGAATTTGGGGGAATTATAGGTTGTAGAAGGAATTATATCAATTTGAATGATATATCTAGGGAAAGAAAACAGCACCCTTCTGAGTAAGGCTTGGAGCCTCATTGGTGTACTCAGTTCCAAGTTTATGGGTCGCCTGGTTTCCATTTGGGAGCTATTTCTCCTCCTTGTCCAAAAGGTTTCTCCTTCCCTGATGCACATGGTGGAACCTTTGCTATTAAAAGCACGCCCCTACTTTAAGAGAAAGCACTGTCTTTCTCTGCACATCACCCACTGCACAACAGCTCGTGACTCTTCCGCCGTCAGCCATCTCCTGCTTTCACTCACACTTGCCCACCCACTCCTCTCAGGATGTCAATCATTCACCCACCCACTCCTCTCACACTCACCACTCTCCCTCCCCCCCCTGCACTGTCAGCTCTCAGCCCCAAAGCCTCTGCCACCCGCCTTATCCTTTCCCTCAACTTCTTCCCACTTTCAGCCATTTGGTTTTTGCCATATTTTTTTTTTCTCCTTTGACCTCACACATCTTTCACTTTGCCCAGCAGCTCTTTGGCCTCTCTTAGTCCTGTTTTCTTTTAAGGGTATTTGTCTTAAAGGCCTCTGTGTTGATGCTCATCAAAATGTCTTAGTGACTCAGCTAAACTGTCTCTTTAATTAGCTAGCCCCTGAGGAATCTCATCTTCCTTGAATGTTTCATGTAAAAGTACTGTGTATTCAGTGGGGCTCAAATATGGGGCCATTTTATTGCACTTGGCTTTAATAGGACCTATTCTTTTTGCTCAGATTCTGCTGCTTTCTAAATATTCAAAGAGAAAACTTTTTTTTCCTTTTCCAAAAGGCTACAAAAGGATTTTTTGTTTTGTTTTATTTTATTCACAAGTATTAAGATAATCATTTATAGGCAAGAAAGACTCCTTTACTAGAATTCCATTGAGCTTAACAAGGATTTTTTGTATTATTTTATATTTATTTCGAAACTTTTATCATGTTTCAGTTCTCTTTTTGTCCTGATATATCCATCCTCCTCTCCCACCCATAGAGCCAATGGCCTTTATAACAAATAATAAAAGGAAATAGAAAAAAAAAGATAATTTAGCAGAACTAACCAATGCATCAATCTAATTCAACATGGCATGCAGTATCTACATCCGTAGACTCTTCCCCTGTCCCAGCATTGCAAAGAAAGGAAGGATACCTATCCTCTTCTTTATGGCCAAATCTGGTCGTTATAATGACATAGAATTCAACTTTCTTTTTTTATTGGGCATTGTCATTGCCCATAATGTTTTCTTTTATTTTTCCTGGTTCTGTTTTTTTTTCCACTGTCAATCAGTGCATATTAAAAACTTAAAATTAACAAAAGAACTTAAAGAGTCTGTTTTAAAATGGGAGAATGATAATAACAGGATGGAATTTGTAGCATAATCCTGTAGCAGCTGTCAACATTTTAACGTGGATTTGGAAAAGAATATAACAATTTGAGGACCTGTTAATATAGGATGAATCATTGTTTTGATAAAATATTTTTCATTAAATCTTTCTTATCAGTCTGTCCTAATCAGCCTACCCATCCCAAACACACCTCTTTTCATAGGTTTCAGATGCTTTGGTGTCCTGTAAAGACTTTTTTCACTTATAAGGTTGAGACAGATTCAAAGGGCCATCATTTAAACTGCCATTCATATATTACACTGGGGTTTTAAAATTTATTATTTCTTCTCATTTTGTCTTTGTATATACCTTGCCCCAACAAGCCTCTAAATCTTATCTAAGCTCAACATTGTCAGGTTTTTCAAATAATCCTCATGTGGC
>CM053593.1:322924148-322951569 GCA_028646575.1 Pseudocheirus occidentalis | reverse complement strand
CTTTCTTTCTTTTTAAATAGTATTTTATTTTTTCTAGTAACATGTAAAGACAATTTTAACATTCATTTTTTAATGAGTTTCAATTTTTTTCCCTCTCCCCTTCCCTTTTTTCTTCCCCCTTTCCCAAAATGGTAAGCAATTTGATATAGGTTATTTATGTGCAATCATTTAAACATATTTCCATGTTAAACATGTTGTAAAAGAAGAAACAGAACAAACAGAAAAAACAACACACAAAAAGTAAAGATAGCATGTTTCAATCTCTATCAGTTCTTTCTCTGTATGTGGATAGAATTTCCCATCATAAGTCTTTTGGAATTGTCTCAGATCACTATGTTACTGAGAAAAGCAAAGTTGGTCATAGTTATCATCACGTAAATGTTGCCGTTACTTTGTACAATATTCTCCTGGTTCTGCCCACTTCACTTTGCACTAGTTCATGTAAGTCTTTCCAAGTTTTTTCTGAAATATGTAGGGCTTTCTTTCAAGACATAAGTGAATAACTTTGATATTTAAAGAAATAGCATTATAATTAAATAATCAGCAAATGTATTGCATATGCAAGTACTAGGCCCTGTCTTAGTGTTAGAAACTTAAAAAATATCTATCAATTGATATATCTATTATCTATCAAATAGTTCCTGTCCTCAAGGAGCTTACATTCTATTTAATAAAAAATATACTCATCATCATTTGGATTTCTAAGTGGAAAAAGAAATGAGAGTCCAAAGTGGCAGTCTCACATTCACATCATCTCTTAAAACATGTTTATAATGAAATATATTTGCTTTGTTTTCACGACAGAAGCTCAGTGATGAGAGGGATTTCTTTGTTATTACTGTCTTAAATAATAGATTAAATAAAGCTCTTATTCCACCACCTCATTGTGACTTGAATGCTAGCAACAACCAGTTGCTGGTTGGACACAAACTGTGCTGAGTCTTACTAAGCTTGAGAGATCTTGAAGAAGGGTCCAACAAATAGACTATGTCTGTTGCCTGAATACCAACCTAACTAAGTATGGAAAGATTCATCATTGGAATGTTTCTCCCATTCTTTACTGTAGAATTTTACCACTCAGGAATATTGTCTCCTTAGAAAACAAAGTGGAGCCAATAGAATAGATTGCTAAACTTGGAGTTGGGAAGACCAGAGTTCAAATTCTGCCTCTGACACTTGACATTGGATATATCACTTAGTCTCCCTGACATCAGTTTCCCTTATCTGTAAAAAGCAGATGAAAATGGCACCAACCTCTCAGAATTGTGAGGATCAATGAGATGTTATCTGAATCACTTGTAAAACTTAAAGTATTATGTAAACGCTATTATTATTATATGAAAGGCTCTTTGTATAGAACCTTTAAGTTCTATATACTTGTTAGCCATCTTTGGAGACTGCATTTGAAACATTACTAGGACATTATAGGTATCTAATTAATGTTTAGTTATTTTAAAAACATATTTGTGGGTCAGAGACAGGTGGCTTACTTTATGCCAAAGAATATAAATAGATTGACATGATTAAATCACAGTGCAAAGCTGTAGTAAGAAAAATAAATTCTTAAATAGGAACAATATTTTATTGATGAATGAAAATGATGCATTTAATATACACTTTTAAATGAGTAACAAATTTACTTAGAATTAAAATGTTAATTTAGAATGAAAATATATTAGTAATTCACCTTATGATTAATTGAAGTAATATTTTCATAATTTTATCCACTTAAAAATAGATTCTACCTGTGAAACAGTTGCAAAAATGGCTGAGCATTTGCCTCTAGCATACCGTGCCTTGATTCATCCAATGTACAAGATTCATATTAATGCAAACAGTAAGTTGATAATATCTGAACTCAAATACAGCTTAATGAAGCCATCTCTGGTGACTGAGAGCTCACATCTATCTCACATTGCTCCAAATCTCTTTTTTTTTTTTTGCTTTTTTAGTGGGCAATTGGGGTTAAGTGACTTGCCCAAGGTCACCTGGCTAGTTTTTGTGTTAAGTGTCTGTGGCCGGATTTGAACTCAGCTCCTCCTGACTCCAGGGCCGGTGCTCTATTCACTGTGTCACCTAGCCACCCTGCTCCAAATTTCTTTGCATATGTTATTATACAATGCTGTTTATTATTGATTAGAACTATGTATGAATAGAATGGATGGTCTAGGGGGGCACAGTGCATAGAGCACTGGGCTCAAAGTCAGGAAGACTCCTCTTCCTTACTAGCTACATGACCTTGAGCAAGTCACTTACCCCTGTTGTCTCAGTTTTCCTCATCTGTAAAATGATCTGGAGAAGGAAACGGCAAACCCCTTCAGTATCTTTACTAAGAAAAGCCCAGATGGGTCCACAGAGAGTCAAACAGAAACACCTAAACAATAACAACCTAAGTAGAACAGGGAGATACTAGCTCTGAAGATATTAAATTCCACAATAGTGGAGTTTGTCCAGCTTTGGGCCATGGAGTAGTGGGAATTTTCAATATAGATTAAAAATAGATGGTTGCTGAGCATTTCAGCTCTTAAGTTCTCTGATTCTGTAAGGAGGTACAGATTTAGGGAGCCAGAAAAAGCTTTTTTCAGGTATGGTTCATTTGATTGATTTTAATTTTATATACATATACATATACATGTACACACATGTGTGTATGTGTATAAAATTTTAAAGAAAGCTAAATCGATAAAAAGTGTTTCTTGAGTGTCCAGTACCATATTAGGAGACACTTTAAGTAACTACAAAGGAAACAGATCAGAGGATGGAGATCTTTCCTTTTAGGGCTTTCCAACCTAATTTGGATAGAGTCAAGAAAAAAAAATCATAGAAGCAATATATATTGATATTTATATACACACAAACATTTGTTTATACATATATAGAAACATGTACATTGTATGTATGTGTGTGTGTGTGTGTATGTGTATGGGGGCAGCTAGAAAATGCAGTGGATGAAGTATCAGGTCTGGAGTCAGGAAGAGTCATCTTCCTTGGACAAGTGTGTGACCTTGGACAAGTCACTTAATCCTGTTTGCTTCGGTTTCCTCATCTGCATAATGAGAGGGAGAAGGAAATGGCAAACAACTTCAGTATCTTTGCAAAGAAAACCCCAAATGGGTCAGAAACAACTAAAAGTGACCTAATAAATACATTTAGAAGCTAAGAATATTTAAATATATCCAGAGAATTTGAGATGCTTTTTGATCAAGAGTAATATATTTTCTATACTAATCATTTGAGGAGTAAATAAGACCTGTAAGACACTTAAAAATAAGTTTTTTTTTTCTAGTTAGGTTTTTGGCTCTAGGAAGATAGTATTATAGTAGGCAGAAAACTGGAAATCAAGTCAGAATATCTAGGTCCAATCCTTTCTGGACCTCAGTTTCCTTATGTATAAAATCAGGGAAATGATTTTAAAGAACATTTTCAGATCTAAATTCTATAATTCTATGAGCTCTGAGAAAAGTATGCCTTATTATCTTCACTTGTAGACATATAGAGTAGATGACTAGAAGCAGAGTGGCATAAGGCATAGTATTATACATCAATCCCTTATATCCCTTCCAAATAAAAAGAATGACCCTACGCTTCTTACAAAGCAAGTTCATACTTACCTCAGTGCATAGTGTTGACATATAATCAATGAAAAAGCACTGATTGTATGCCTACTATATGTATGGTGCTATGAGGGATGAAAAGTGTGAGTACAGGTCCCTTTCTTCGAGGAGTTTATAATCCAGGGCCCAAACAGTCTGATAAATAAGTTCTATCTCCTTCTGTGTCAAAGACTGTCTCAACACCTAACACAATTCTTGGCACCAAGTCTTGGTGTTTGATTCACATTTAATGATTGTTGATTAGTGGTAGAGACAAAACAAAGATACAAGGAACAAATATGACTCAGTTTTACCTGAGACAATATTACAAATAGCACAGTAAAGAGGGTAGAATGACCTTGAAAAATAACCTTGAATAATTATGTGTCTAATCCTATGCTACTAGATGGAATGTGTTTGTGTGTGTGTGTGTGTGTGTGTATGTGTGTGTGTGAAAGCATTTAAGGACTAAACTAGGTGGCATTGAGTAAAACTGCAACAAGAGATCCTCCAACAAGGGAGAGACTGGTCTGATCTGGAGCCTGTGAAAATGACTGCATGGGGGAGGGAGGAGTTGAACCTGTCCTTGACCTTTCCTCTTTCTTCTTATCCCATATGTCCTCTTATCAAATTCTTGGGTTTTGTTTGACAGTCTAGTTTTACTGTCTAAGTCCTAAGACTGATGAAAATGCCTACACAAGACTGGAGACTGATTTTCATTCCTTTTTCAACTGCCCCCAAACACTTATCATGTTGGCTCCATTGTTACTATTGTTATTTTCATGCCAAGGGCATGAGAGAGATATTTATCTTTGGCTACAGCAGCAGTTTAAAATATAAGCCTTTACTTGGAATTAAATGGACTATAGCAAGAACACAGCTATCAACAATGAAAAGATGAGGGGTAGTTTTCCATAAGGGCAAATTATACTATGCCCTTCAGAAATATCCTCAGAGGAGGTTTCCCCCCTGTGGCATGATGGCCACCATCCATCTAGTTACATAAATGGGTCCTGTTGCTGGTTGTCACAAAGGACAGGGAGTAAGTATATCAGGAAGCTACTGAGTGACCATAATTGGACAATGTTCTATTTGCAAAAGAATAGGGCTGGTTCATCTGTGAGACCATCCAAGGTATCCCCTGTTTCTGTCTGCCACTATATCATAACACAACACCAGAATCAGGGTTCATTTTGCCTGGGAAGTTTTTCAAACAACCATTTCAACAAAGACCAAAATGAAGCTGTCTCTGCTCCCTAAGGAGCCTACATTCTCCTTGGAGAATGCAATATGTATAGAAATAGGTCTGGTATGAGCCAAACTGACAAAGAAGTGAGGTCTAAGAACTGGGGGCACTGAAGAAAATTTTCTCAATTGAGAAAGTAGTACTATGGTAAAGCCTTGAAAGAACACAAAGATTCTTAGAAATAGGGATTCAAAATTAGTACCTTCTGGACATATAGAGGAACAGCCAATGCAAACGCATGGAAATGGGGGATGAAGTATTGAATTAAGGGAACCCCTAATAGTCCAGTTTTACTAGGACTTAAAGCTCAGGAAGAGGAGAAATATGAACTAGGACTGGAAAAGTAGGGAGGAGGAGTCAGTTTACAGAAGGCATTAAAAGTTGAGATATAATCCTGTGTTGGTTGGTTGTTATCTATGCTCACAGAAAGGACCAAAATGACATCACTATGCTAGTTTCAATCAAGTTTCAGTGTGTTTGACTACGACTGATCAGACCAATACAAGCTTAAAATGCTCTACCACAGGTCAGGGACAAATAGTCTTTGCAAACATTTGGGGTGGGTTCTCTCAGTTTCCACATCCTGCATTTCCTTTGAGCTGTCTCAATTCTACTTTGTTCATAGAGCACAGCACCTTCTCTAATGTGGGCACGCCATGCTGAGTGGTCCTCTGTCAGTGCCTTCCATGTCACACAATCAATTTCAAATTTCTTAAGAGAGACCTTGAGAGTGTCCTTGTATTCCTTCCTCTGACCATGTGACCACTTGCCCTGTATAAGTTCTCCATTAAATAGTCTTTTTTTGCCAAGTATACATTTTGCATTTGACCAGTGTGGCCAGCCCATCAGAGTTGTGCTCTCTGAAGCAGAGTTTGAATGCTTGGCAGTTTAGTCCAAGTAAGGACCTCAGTGTCTGGTACACCTTGATAATGAGGTTGATGCACGCATTGCTAGCTAAATATTTGGGAGGCTCTGAAGGAGAGCATGGGAGAGAAGACGTATTAGACTGCCCACCAAAATGAAGGTCTAAAGAGGCATTGGGCTGGCCTCATTGTTGCATGCCTGTGAAACCTGGACAATCTAGCAGCACCATGTCAGTGTGCCAACACCATGCCAGGAAACTGAATCACTTCGATTTAAATTGTCTTAGGAATATTATCCTGTGTGACTTGTATGGAAATATTATCTCACCTTATAGGGAACAATTAGCAATATCCCAATACAATCACACTAAAGATAGGACTTGTCTTTAAAAAGTGCCTGTCACAACCAGGAAAATACCATCTTCTACTGCAGGAAGCAGAATCATTTTGTGCTTGGGATACTACACATAGTTTAATTATCTTATTGTCTGGATGTCAATTATTATACCTACAGACATTGATGGGCCTCAAATACTTAATTTCTTAAATAAGTATCCAATCATAGTAATTTCCTTGACCTTTTGTTGGTATGAAATAGTCTGATTTGTGTATTACTTGAAAAAAATGGTTTTTTTCCTCCTCGGTTTTAAATTATGCTTTTAAAGGTATCACATATTTAGACAGAGGAACATCATTATTTTTGCTGAGCACTTCAATTCCTCACTAAGGCTTTACATTCCTAAGCTCCAGGATCTTCTCTTAGAATGTTTTGCCTTCTGTGTGTGGCAAGTGGCAAGTGATACATGGAACACCAAAGTCTTCATGACAAAGGAACAGATAGTAAACCTGTAAAGGTATGTTTTAGCCAAGTATTTCTGAGGCAAGAATATGGCTATTGAACTTGCTGACCTTCATTGACCTAGGTAAGACTTCTTGGAAGTGAACCTCGAGGTGAGCTGGGAACAGGGAGAAGGAGGAGACTTGACAGATATGCAGTGGGAGGTTTTCCACGCATAGGGAATAACACAGGAGAAGGCGGGGAAGTGGGAGTGGGATGATGGAACTCAAGAGACTGAGCAAGCATTTGTTTGACTAGAGTGAAGGGAGCTGACAGAGGCGTAGGGGGAGGTAAGAGTGATGCCATTGACAGGGACAGACTCTTCGATGGCCTTGCAATAAAAAGGCAGTCACCTGAATTATGCATGGAAAGAATAATCACCCAAGTGATCATTATGGCACAGAAGTAGTGCTGAGTTCTTAAAGACTGCGTCAGTGGAATAGAAGGAACAAAAGTAATAATCACAAGCAGTACGTATCAGGGACAGGATTTTAACCCAAATCTTCTTAACTCCAACTCCAGAACATTAATATAGCACTTTAGGATTTTGAAGTCCTTTGTACAAATTGTATTTGAACCCTACAAAAATTATGGGAGGTTGGCATTTTTTAAAATTTAAGCAGTTTGAAGATGGGGGAACTGAGGCAAGAGGAAATTAAGTGGCTTATGGTCACATAAGGAGGAAGTATTTTTTCTTCATTTCAAATTCAAGGTAGGATTTGAACTTAGGTCTCATCAAGAAAGAGTTGGTCACTATATTGTAATGCTCCCCCTACAAATGACAAACATACCGCCCCCTCAAAAAAATCTTTATTTTTCTATTCTACTTCTTCACTTTAATTGAAACCTGAATCTCCCCTGCGGATCTCTTGAAACCCTCTACTCTAAAGTTTACTTTATTCCTCCTATATATGAGGCCAGTAGAGAGGGGTTGGATACACTAAGGTCCTTATCACTGTTTCTAGATGTGGAGTTCTCAACCTTCTGTGTGTTGCTTCGTTCCTTTGCTCCCTCACTGTTTGATATGGTCATTTTTTTCCCCCCTTCATAATTCTTTGGTTGCCATTACTTTGATCTGTCCATTTGCTGAAGAAAATCTTTCAAGTCTATTTTCACCTTGAATCTTCTATTTCTTTCCATTTTATTTAAACATACAGTGAGACATAAACTGTATACAGAAAGCATATACGAATGCATACATGTGCACAGGCTCCCATACATGTACCCTCCCAGACAACCATATTCACTCTCATGCCAATTCATATTTTCACACTGACCTACTAGTATCTTTCCCGTCCACAAGATATTCATGTGTTAATGGTTTATATCACTACAAGCATGTAGCCCCAATAGCAGTGACATCTCAGACCAGTTCTGCCGGGCAGAACTGCAGACAGCTAATCAGCCGCCACTGAAGAGCTTACCGTGTGCCAAGTACCCTGCTAAGCACTGAAGACACAAAGGGGGAAAATATCCCTCATTTCAAAGAGTTTTTAACGGGGAAGATAACATGCCAAATAAATATGTGCATAAAAGAGACACATGATATAAATTAAATCAATCAAAAACATTCATTAAACACCTACTATGCTCTAGGTACCACGCTAAGCACTGAGATAGAAAGGGGAGGGGGAATCCTTGCTTTCAAGGAACTTCTAATGGGGAAGGTAACATACCAAATATATATGTACATAAAAGATACACACGGTGTAAATTAAATCAGTCAACAAGCATTTATTAAGTACCTACTATGTGCCAGATACTAGTAAGTGCTAAGGATACAGAAAGAGGCAGAAAGCAATCCCTGGCCTCAAGGAGCTTACAATCTAATAGGGGAGACAGCACATAACCAAATGTATATAAAGCAAGCTATATACATGACAAATAGGAAATAATTAACAAAGGGAAACAAAGAAAGAATTAAAAAGAGTTGGGGAAGGCTAGATAAACTAGAGGAAAAGAACTAATAAGAAGGTATGGAGAGGGACTAGCAAAGTTCTGTAGAAGGTAGGATTTCAGCTAGGTCTTGAAGGAAACCAGCTGGGAAAAAGGAAGGTGTTGGAGGTGAGGAAGGAGAGGAATCCAGGCAGTACAAAAGCATGGAATTAGGAGATGATATGTAGCATATGAAGAATAACATAGAGACTAGTGTATCTGGAGGACAGAGTACATGAAGGGAAGTAACATGTAAGACTTAAAATGTAGGAAGGGATAAAGTTGCTAAGGGCCTTGAATGTCAAACTTTGGAATAGGGGCCAGCCATTTACTGAGAAAGAGGGCAAAGTCACTTTGGCAGATAAGTAGACAGCATCTTTAATCTGATCTCCACAAGGAAAAAGAGACATCTAGGACCCTGGACCAGTAGAGATAGCTGCCCTAGCAGAAAGTGGAAAGGACTGGAAGGCAGCTGACACTGTTCTCTTTCCAGCATAGGGGAGGGCAAGTAAGGTGAATTTAGCTACCTCGATCGTCATTGAATCCAGAATGTTTCCTACCAGAGTCTTGGGTCAACTCAGGATACAAGAAGGAAGGAAAAGTGCCATTAATGATGTTTCCAGGAATTTCTAAGGCTAAAGAAGCAGAGAGGATGAATGAGCTAACCTTATTTGTGGGTGGAGGAGAAAAGCCCCTTAATAAGATAAAATGTTAAGTTGGTGAATGGACCTAATGACAGGCTCAAAGCATCAGTGAATAATATTCCTTTGGATTAAAGTATAAAAGGTCCCTGGCAAACCAAAGAAATACTACCTGGGGACAGTACAACACTATTGTAGTATCCTTCATTAATAGTCTAATTAAAATAAATTCTTCTGCTTAACTAACCAGTCTCCTAGCAGGATTCTGATAGAATGGGATACAGGAAAAGTAAATTTTGGATGTGATTAAGAGGACAAAGAAAGAGGCAGTGTTCATTGGGGTGTGTTGCTAGTTAGGGGACTGCATGAGGATACTGGGTACCCAGAAAGACATGCCCTTTAATGTATTTGCTTGCAATTAAATAATATAGCCCACTTCCTATGAATTTGGGGGATCTTTGATATTACATGCTAGAATTTCAGCATAAACTATTGTAGTAGGGACTTGTATTTCCTTTCTCTGTGAAGAGAATATTTGTTTGGTTCTTCCATACTCCCCAATAGGTAAAGGTAAACAGTCCTATACAATTTGAATCCCTTCTCTCCCCTTTCTCCCCACATACATACTTGTACAGATTCCAGGGACTGCCTGGAGGGCCAAATTTAGGAGGAGGAAGGAAAAAGTTGTGGATCTTTTGTGATCTTGGAAATGCTGATATTGGCAGAAAAATACACCTGTTGGGTGATGGTAGGGGAAAGGAGATAACAGACTCTGGCTTAGTCCTGTCTAATCTACAACTGAAGCTAATGACAAAGAAAGGCCTCATTTCAAACTAATCACAACAAACAATAATGACTAGAATTTCCATTTTAAGGTTTGCAAAACATTTTGCTTTACATTGCTTTTCTTAGACTTTTTTCTTTTGTGAGACCATAGGTGATCAGGAAATAGAATATAGCAGAGAGGTTTCAGAGGACAGTTATATCTTTCAAATAGCAACTTTCCCCATCACAGTTTCAATATACGGAAGGCCAGAATAAGAAATTAAATGGAAATTTGGGGAGAGTTTTGCAGAAGCCTCAAGTGACATATGAAGGCCAGCAGATGACAGAAAAAGTTTAGAAACTCAGAAATGCACTGTGTGTGTGTGTGTGTGTGTATGAATTGCATGTTATCTTTTTTTTTTTTTTTTTTGCTTTTTGGAGGGCAGTTGGGGTTAAGTGACTTGCCCAAGGTCACATGGCTAGTTTTTTGTGTTAAGTGTCAGAGCCTGGATTTGAACTGCACCACCTAGTTGCCCCGTATTTTATCTTTTAATACTACAATAATTCATCCTTCTTCTCTGATACAAAGGAGGGTCAAAAAATTTTACATGGATTTTCCAGATCTCAGGGACACCGCACCACTAAGCCCTGCGAAGTGGAAGGACTAACTATAAAGTCACCCTAGCCAGTCCCACCATTTCAGCTGTAACACTGAACTGATAAGAACTAGGTTATATCTACCCAATGTACCATTCTTCCTCATCCTCACCCTTTATTCAGGCTCTGGACACAAGGGCAAAATTTGCTTTTGGGAAAGTGGCTTGCAATGCAATCTGTTGAATGCTTTGGAGAATTTCAGTACAATGACAATGGAGAGTTACTATATATCCAGCTGTTACAGTAACAGTCTTCATTACATATTTGTGTAGTTTAGCATGATAGATGAATAAATTAAAAGGTCATTTGGTCTAATTCCTTTACTGTACAGATGATACAAATAAAGCAGATATGAAGCAGGGAAGTGGGGATTTGAAACCAACTCCTATGACTTTAGCTAGATTGGCACAATGGATAGAGCCTGAAGCCTGGAATCTGGATGACCTGAGTTCAAACATTATCTCAGATACTAGTTGTGTGACCCTGGGCAAGTCATTTAACCTCTGTTTGTTTCAGTTTCCTCCATTGTAAAGTAGGGATAATAACAGCACCTGTCTCCCAGGGTTGAGAATCAAATGATGTATTTGCAAAGTGCTTATCACAATTTACACTGGATACTCATATGGTGGTCAGAAGATGCTATACAGGGATATTTTTAAGGTCTCCCTGAAGAATTATGGAATTGATTGCATGACATGGGAGACACTGGCATAAATAGGATTGCTTAGCATGGCATGCCCACATCAAAGAAGGTTCTGGGATTTATGAGCAAAACAGAATTGAAGCAGCTCCAAAGATATGTGAGATGCACAAATTTAGAAAACCCATCCCAAATGTTCACATGGACTATTTGTGCCAGCCAGTGGTAGAGTATTCTGAGCTCATATTGGTCTGATTAACTACATCTGGAAAACTTGTGCCTTGACTCTAACATAGTGATGCCATTTTGGTCCTCTGAGAATGAAGGACACCAACCAACCAACCAGCACAATTGCCTGGAACATAGTTGGTTCTATAGAAATATTATCTATTATTGTTATTATTATTAAAACTTGCTTCCTCACCACTGTACCATACTTAATTCAGCCTAAAGGAGATCAGTTTGGAACACTATACAAAGAGCTTAGTTATTAAGGTAGCAAAAGTAAGGACCTTTAGTCCTTACTAAATGGTAAATTTCCTCTACAATGTGGTCTCTTAGTATGGACCTCAAGGACAGCATTATCAAAAGTGTGTGGCATATTTTCATCCATTGGATATCATTTCTAATTTATACCTACCAAATATTTTTAAAAATAAAATAATAAAAATCTCAATAGTATTATTTCCCTGGGGCCGCTAGGTGGCACAGTGAATAGAGCACCGGCCCTGGAGTCAGGAGTACCTGAGTTCAAATCCGGCCTCAGACACTTCACACACACACACACACACACACACACACACACACACACACACACACACAAAACTAGCTGTGTGACCTTGGGCAAGTCACTTAACCCCAACTGCCCTCCAAAAAAAATAGTATTATTTCCCAATCATTTGCATTTCATGATCTATTTTTTGAAACACAAAGTACTTGGTGCATTTAAATTAGATGTCTAGAAAGTATTTCTTGATTTTTCATAAAGAGTGTGGGCAACTTCCATTAAGTATTATAGGTCTTATTTAAATTCACAATCATGAAGGAATACATTCCTAATCCATAATATATTTTCCCCCCTTTGAAGTTCTGGTATTTATTTGTAGATAACTGATTCTAATATGGGGAAAATGCATGCTAATTACATTTGATTAGAAATAATTTACTGAACAATAGACACTGATTCTTCTTTAAACTTTTTCTTGCTCAGTTTTCACATAACTTTTAAAAAAACAAGGTATGGCGAATCATCAAGGAAAAAAAAATATAGCTTTTTTCTCAATTGTTTGCATTGCTTTTGCCATGTTACATAAAGCTTACATATTCCCTAAACATGTCCTGATTCCTGAAAACTATGGAAGATTAGCACATACAAGAAAAATAATTGAGACTTACTCATAAAATTGTCAGAGTAAGAAGTGAGAAAGAACATCTGTCTCCCCCAAAAAGCCTTTCTTGACATCTTCATACAAAACTTCTCTACATTCTTTCCAGTCCAAAATCATCAATTTGAATTTAGTATTGTGATGTGTGTTGTAAATCTTAAGTTTTTAAGGTTAGTTTGGTTTTCCATTTGACCTAGTATCACATAATCAACTACATGAACAATAAAAATAAATCCTCCAGTTTCCTTGGCTCTCAAAGTAATTTAGGAGAAATTATTCTTTAAGTTTCACAAGTGCTAACTTCTTCAAAAAGAAACTATTGGCACACTTTTCTGGGGGGAAAATTTTCATGGAAACCTATGTGTCATTCATAAGTCATATGAGGTTGATGCTCATAGAATTAATACTATCAAATGTATGTAAAAACTAAAAAAAATGAGCTATATTGTAATCTTAATGTGCATCTGGTTATTGGCAACAGGTGGCAATAAAATCATCCTTCTTTGACAATCATCTGTCCCTAGAGGATTTATTTATCAAAACCCCCAAATTTGTTTCACAGATGGACTGTAGCCTTCTCCTAGAAAACTAAAAGAAAATGTCTCTAGGAAATCCTGAAGCTGAAGCATAGACATTTACACATACACGCCCACACATATCATAGTCTTCTGTCCATAACTATACATCATAGTCCTCTGTTTTTAAAGCTTAAACTACCAACAGTAGTATCAGATCTTCAAAATGTTTATATTGGCAAACATTATATTTCTAAAGTGTTCTTTCAAATGCTATTTTATTCATTCATTACAATCATTTTTAAAAGTATGTATTACACCAAGTCTGAATCATGTGGTCAAGTACTATGCTAGGTTCTGGGGATACAAAGAAAAAAAAAAACAGTCCCTGACCTCAGGAAGCTCATATTCTTCTAGAAGAATGGCTGGTTCTACAACAATGATTTTTCATATAAGATGGACAAACCTCTATGGGTAGAATCAGGAACAGACTTGTTTTAGATCCACTTGAGAAAATCTTTTTTCTCCATCAATTTCAAGGCCATAAAAACCTCTCAAAATGGGATTGGAATAAATAAATTACCATCCTTTGGTTTCATCTAGAAGGCGTAGATCATATAATATTAAATACTTTTGGCATTGCACCATCTGGGATAAAAACATACTCAAAATGAAAAATAAATGAAACTCTCAGGTGGACCTTTATCTTTAATTGCACAAAATTATCTTGCAAAAGGCATTTCCTAGACTTGTATGACTTCAGATTTGTAAGGTAGACCATCTATCTTATCTGTTCTGGGACCCCTTCTAAAATAACCTTAAGAGTTTTTCATCCAGCTTTAATTTAAACACTTACAGAAATGATGAACTCAGCCTCCTAAGGCAGCCCATTTTACTTCTGGAGAGCTCTATTGGTTAGGAAGTTTGTCTTTAGCCTGAGCTGAAATCTATCTTTTTTGCCAATTTCTATTTATCTCCCCTAGTTCTACCCTCCAGGGCCAAGCAATACAAGTATAATCCCTTTTCCACTTGACCACCCTTTAACTATTTTTGAAGATAGCTAGGCATTCTCTAACAATTTTCACTCCTCTCTTCTATGGGCCAGTTCCTTCAATCAGTCCTCATATGCCATGATTCTAATTAATCAGCATTTGGATTTAGAAGCCATCTAGAACATCAGATGATAGGATGGTACACATTTCTGCACAACTTGTGTATGCAGTTTGTGGTTTTAGTGAAATCAAACAATACCCTATCTGAATTTCAGACTATAAACTTGTATCAACATTATTAACCAGCAAGTATAAATAATAATAAGCTTAATGAGAGTAGGAATAAACAACTTGCATTTATAAAGTTAAGTATTTTATAGCTTGGAGACCTTGGTTCAAATCCTTCCTCTTACACATGTTAATTGTGTGACTGGGATGTGCTGATAACTATTTAGCAACCACTGTCCAGGAAAAAAACTACATACAACAATCCTTTAAATTTAATCTTAATTATTAACATTTTCCTCCATCCCTTTCTTAAGCCTAGAGTCAATCAACAGCAGCAAAATAAATAAATATGCCTCAATTAGTAATGTTTGCCAATTTCCAAGGTGTAAATACTCACACTGAAAATCTAACAATGCTCCAGTATACTGCGACACCCTGGACAAGTCACCTAACATTTCAGAGATCTAGGTCACTCTTTAAGACTAGAAGTTGAGGGAAAGGTGCTCACCTATATTAGCAGAGGAAATTCCCTCACTCAGGAGTTACCTATACCAATAAAATCATAGGTCCAGTCACTATCCTAATCCCTAACTAGACTACTATATCAGGGGAATGCTGAAAACACAACATATCTCAGTTTCAGGGAAGCATTTAACAAAGTCTCTTGCACCTTGCATGGACACAACAGAGAGATATGAGTTAGAGGACAGAATATTTAGGTGCAGTTAGCCTTGGATGAATGACTGGTTCAGAGGGTGGTGATGAATCAATGTGAACCTGGTGAGAGGTACTGAGTGCAGAATCTCAGGAATCTCTCCCCGGAATTATGTGTTAAGATGTTTGATTAATGAAAACGTGTGTTGAAGTATTGGTTTTGTTATTAACCAACTATATGACCATAGGCAAAATACTTGGACTTTTTGAGCCTCAGTTACCCCATCTTTAAAAAAGAGATAATAATATTTATACTGAGGTGACCACTTTGTAAACTATAAATTGCTGCATAAATACAGACTGTTAATATTAATGAACCTTTAAGGATACATGAAGGACATATAGGGTGGAGAGTTTCTTTGTCTTTCTGAGGTAGAATCTCTTTATAAGAATTAAACAAAAAAGATGCGATGTATGAAATGTCCGTGTTTTTGCCATCTGTAGGAAATGCCTTACATGCCTCACTGAAACAAATAAACAAAAAAATCCAGACCAGTTTGGGAAAGGACCAGAAAAAAAGGACACATTCAGTAGGGTCAGACAAGGAAATATTTTCATTTTCCAGTTAGGCTTCTTTTTCAATATACTTGTACTCTCCACACAAAGAAAAGCAAAACAATTTGGCATTCTGAGGTCTTGGATACCTGTTGTAATTGGGAAGACAAATCAAAACCCTTTCCTGACCCAGTGTTCAGCTGAATGAGGGTTGGCAGTTACGAACATACCAACAATTTCCATGAGACTGGTTGGTGGGAAAATGTTATTTCATTCCAGTAGGATCTCACTGCATTTTAAAAGAATAATTACAACTTGTCACTTTTTAAAGAACTGTGAATGAAATGGTTTAACTACAGCTATTTACAAGATACAATGAAAAATAGAAATTTGACCCTGGTAAATCAAGACAATTCCCTCCTACCCTGTCCTACCCCTATACTCCCTGCCCCCAGATAGCAAATGTTTTTAAATTGACATCAGAGGAGAACATATTAAATATTTGGATAGTAATCATTAAGAGTAGAGGCAGCTAGGTGGCACAGCAGTTAGGATGCTAAGCCTGGAGTCAGGAAGACGAGTTCAAATCTAGCCTTAGGTATTGACTCTCAACAAGTTATTATATCTCTGCCTGCCTCAGTTTCCTCATCTGCAAAATGGGGATAATAATAACACCTACTTCCAGGGTTGTCATGAGGATAAAATGAGATGGTATTTGTAAAGTGCTTTATATTACATAAATGCTAGCTATGATTATCTGTATTCCTTTAAATAACTCCAACATGTTGTTTCCTTGTCTACAGTCTTTCTTATAGAATTTCAATTCCCCAGTCACTTAGAAACCCAAATGGAACCATTCCCATCTGTTAAAGGGTAACATATAAAGCAGGGCCCCTATTCTCACTCATCAGCTAAACTTCCCAACATGTCTTTACCCAGAAATCAATGAAAAGACTGGTTGACAAGCAGTGATTCATGTCTAAAAGTGGACAGTCAGGAGGGCAATAACAAGGAGGGAGAGCAGAGGGGATCAGAGAATTCTCCAGAAAGAATCAGAATGGAAGTGTGCACACTCAATATAGACAGGGAGAAGGTTAGTTAGGAAATTCTGCCAGAGACGGCTTTCAAGGCTTGGTTTCGTAACAGCACCACTAAGTCGATATACAGGCAAGTGTTACTCTCATTATGTTATATTAGTAACAATATGTTACTCTCTGATTTCAAGGCACTTGGGAAGGCACATAAACTCCAGAGCCTCCTCTTTGGGGATAATTAAGACTATCAAATGGGACTTTTGATTCTGAAGGTGATGACAATGAGAATGGGGCTTTTGTTTTTGATGTTGGTAGTGAGAATGAGGTTGACTCCACAAATTAGCTTTGAAAAGTCAGTGGGGAAAGAGACCCAAATTGTCTCTTTAGAAGAGGGAAAACTGCACAAAGGACCTCAGATCCCACTTCTGATCCTACCTGTTAGACCTTAAAAAGTCTCTATTCTCTCTGGGCCTCAGTTTCCTCATCTGTAAAATGGCAGTGTTGGGTTAGATGGCCTCAGAGGTCCCTTTGGGATTTGGATCTATGATCCCACAAATACTGCATGTTCACTTATTCCATATTTACTCAACTTAGAACATTTCTGAGTAAACACAAGGTGTTTATCTTAGCTCATTTGCCCTACAATCCAAACAAGGCCTATGAAAAAAATAAATGAAAATGTCCTAAAGAATCCTTTCATTGATGACCACTCATTCTTCTTCTTTTTCCTCTTCCTCTTTATAATTATTTTGCTTTTTTTTCTTTTGGAAGGGCAATTGGGGTTAAATGACTTGCCAAGGATCACACAGCTAGTAAGTAAGTGTCTGAGGTCACATTTGAACTCAGGTCCTCTGAACTCCACAGCTGATACTCTATTCACTGCGCCACCTAGCTGCCCGACCTTATTATTATTAATAGTTATTAGACTACACCTATCATTTCATTGATATAGTGAGGAAAATCCCTCTACCAATGCAAAGCAACCCCTGCTCTTCAGCCTATGAGCTTCCCAGGGCACTAAGAAGTTAAATGATTTGCTAAGGCTTATCCAGCAGAAATAAGGCTTGTATCCAAGACTTCCTGACTCAGAGACTAGCTCTATTCACCACCTACCTTCTTGTCATCAAACAGAATTTAATAAATGCTACAAAGAACATTGTACCTAGGTGGTGCAGTGGATAGAATGCAAGAGTCAAGAAGACTCATCTTTGTGAGTTCAAATCTGATCTTGGACACTTACTATCTGTGTCACCTTGGGCAAGTAGCTTATATCTGCCTCTGTTTCCTCATTTGTAAAATGAACTGGAAAAGGAAATGGCAAACCACTCCGATACTCTGTGAAGAAAGTCCCCAAAGAGCTGGACGTGACTGAACAATAAAACAAAGAACATGACTCTGTTTTTCTACTGTATCCAAGAAATTAAGTGAGTTTATTCTGTCCTTTCCTTCTACATTTTCAGTCTTCTTACAACTGCCTCCCCTCTATGTACTTTGTAATCCAGTAACACTGGCCTCCTGGCTGATCCTTTCCATCTCCTGACTCTATGCATTTTCATGGGCTGTTCCCCCATGTCTGATCTTTTCTCCTTTCTCATCTGCTTGTACTGCTCTTCCTGGCTTTATTCAAGTCTGATCTAAAAACCCACCTTCTTTAAAAAGCCTTTCCCAATTCCCCTTAATGATAATGCCTTCTCTCTCTTGATTCTCTCTATTTTATCTCATATCTGTCTTGCTTACATAGAGCTGTTTACGTTAGACTAGGAACTTTGTATTCTCAGAGTTTAGCAGAGTCTGGAACACGAAGGGCCCTTAATACATGTTTTTTTTTTAATTTGACTAGACCGTCACTTTAGACAAATTGTTCACCTCTCTTTGCTTTAAATTCCCTCACCTATAAAAGGAGGGAATTTGACTAGATAACAATTGAGGTCCTTTTAAACTCAATATTATGATCTTTCTGATTCTAAGATATTATGTATTCATGCTGTAAAAAGAGAAATAAAATGATAATTTAAAAAAATAATAAAAAATAAAATATTAAAATATGGGAGGGGGTGGCTAGGTGGTACAGTGAATAATAGAGCACCAGCCCTGGAGTCAGGGGGACCTGAGGTCAAATCCAACCTCAGACACTTAACACTAACTAGCCATGTGACCTTGGGCAAGTCACAACCCCAATTACCCTGCCTTCCCCCCTCCAAAAAGCAAAAAAAAAATATGGAAATGTATTTTGTATGACTGCTCAAGTATAACCTATGTAAAATCCTCAGAGAAGGGGAAGGAGAGGGAAAGAGAGAATGTGGAATTTAAAATTTTTAAGAATGAATGCTAACAATTGTTCTTACATGTAATTGAAAAGAAATAAAATAGTAAAAATAAAGAATATAGAGAAATAGTAATTCTACTACTATACTTTCATATAATGCAGGTAGATGGTACTGAATTAAGAGGCAATTTGATCTGTCAGGCAAGCTGAAAGCCAATGTACGTCTCAAAGCTGAAAAACATCCCCACTCATTACATTCCCCCGGCATAATTCCAAAGATACGGCACTGAGACCTTCTAGTCTTTACATCATACTGAAAAACAGTTAAACTTTGAGCAGTGCTTGCTGTAATGAGCTCAGGGAACCTTTCAGAGGAAGTTTAAGTATAAAATTAATGTGGAAGTGAGTACAAATGCAACTCGTGCATGGGTTCAGTGGGAATCCTCTAACAGCACAATCATAATTTGTTTTCTAATGTTGGGGGTTGCCAGGCAGCCAGATCATGTTTGGATAAGAATTAGCTTGCAAGTGAGAAGGAAATAAGTTCCTAGATCCACTTTGTCAATGTACCTGCATCAGGGTTTTGAATTGTTGTTTTATTTTTTTCTTCCTTTCAGGGGCTGTGATGAAAACTCTTAGGAAACTGCCTGATGAAGTCAGGTCTGCTTTCTGCTTTCAGGCATTTCCTTTAAATAACACTTATTTCTAGAAAATGTAAGAAATTTCAGGGAAAATAAATTAAACTTCAATTTCACCATGATTCAAGACAAAAAAAACTCTGATGGAGCCTTTTTTCATTGTTAAATGTACATGGTGAGAGAATAATAGATAGTTCTGGAGGTGCCTTTGATTTTCTAAAGCATCATAACTAAAGATGACTCATGAGGCTAAATTCCACAGATATTATTTCAGCCACGTCATAGAAGCAGATCTGGTTTTATGAATAAAAATGTAAAGAGACAACCAGGGAAAGGTCCATTTGTTGGTCTAACAGGAGAGTATAGTACAGAGAACAATAATCAGTTAATAAGCACTTATTAAATGCTTATTATGAGTCACACATTGTGCTATATGCTGCGTTATAGGTACCAAGAAAGGCAAGTGATAGGTCTTGTTCTCAGGGAACATCTAATCTTAATGGCATAATTTCAATGTAGATTAGGTAGTGCACAGAAGTATAAATTGGGAAGCTAGGTGGTACAGTGGATAGAATACCAGGCCTGGAGTCAGGAAGACCTAAATTCAGATCTTAAATCAGACAATTAGTTATGTGACCCTGGACAAATCATTTAATCTTGTTTGCCTCAGTTTCCTCATTAGTAAAATGCCTTGTAGAAGGAAATGATGAACCACTCCAGTATTTTTGCCAAGAAAACCCCAAACAGGGTTGTGAAGAGTTGGTTATGACTGAAACAAAGATTGCTCTTCCATTTACTTCCACCTTGCACATCAGAAAATGCAAATATGTGGATTGGTTTAATGGAAAGAACATAGGCGTGGAAATCCAAAGACCTGGGATCTAGATTTTGTCCTGCCACCGAACAGCTACAGGATTTAAGGAAGCCCTTTCATCTCTCTGACACTCATTTTCCTCATTTATAGAAGAGAAAAGAAAATAACACTAATGCTAATTATCTTAGAGAGTTGTTGTAAGGGGAAAATGTGATAAAGTTTGCAAATGGACTTAAATAATAAATCATCCTCATATCCCTATTGGCCTCAGTCCCACAGCTGCCCATTCTCTGGGGCATGAGCAGGATATATTTCATATCTCTGCTTATCAGAAAGAATAAAAAGTGGTTTTGTTCCTGATTTGGTCTATGCAAATGAGTTCTATGACCATAGAGCATCTCTCACTGCCCCCTCCCCATCTCTCCCTACAGCAGTGGTTCTCAACCTTCCTAATGCCATGACCCTTTAATACAGTTCCTCATGTTGTGGTGACCCCCCCAATCATAAAATTATTTTTGTTGCTAATTTATAACTGTAATTTTGCTACTGTTATGAATCATAATGCAAATATCTGATATGCAAGATGTATTTTCATTGTTACAAACTGAAAATAACCCACAGGTTGAGAACCACCGCCCTACAGTTCCCTAAGACTGTACTAGACAAGTTACCCCTTACCCACAAAATCATAGGTCTGAACAAAAATAAAAAAATAACTTTTGACTTCTGCAACCCAATTCGCCCCCCAAAAATAAATAACATGAGAAATATGCACAAAGAGAAAAGAGTGGAACTGGTGAGGAACAATAATCTCCCTTATTCCTCTATTAGGTTCAAAGCACATTTTTTCACATATTAATTCACTACCGACAAACTAGGCGTTACCTTTGTTACTGCCAAATGAGAATGTTACTTCTAATAATACATTCATTTTGCTAATCCCATCAGGAGAAATCATCTGAGCTACTCTGTAAAGATACTTTACTTGTTGCATAGACATTAATACAGTAGAGTTTAGTTCCAATATTTTGGTCAATCAGTTGATAAACATTTATTAAGTACATACATTGTGCCTGGCCCTGTGCTAAATCCTGGAGGAACAAAAGGAGGCAAAAGACAGTCCCTAAACTCAAGGAGTTCACAGTCTAATGGGAGAGACAAGATGCAAACAAGGAAGTGCAAACAAGGAAGTACAAACAATACTTAACAACGGCATCACTTCAGTTTTCCATTTTCTTCATTTGTAAAATGGACATTTTTTTCAGTACTTGTCTCAAATCAATTTGTTTGAATTCAACAATTATGTGCCAAACACCAGGAACAAAAATGAAACAGCCTCTACCTCAAAAAGATTACTTTCTATTAGAAAGATATGATTAATATCCAAATAATTCAATCCCAAGATCATTTTGGAGGGAGAACCATTAGCAACGTGGGGAAACAGGAAAAGCTATTTGCAGGAGATGGTACCTCCTAAAGGAGCTAGGAAAGCTGCTAGGAAGTCTAACAGACCTGAGGGGAGGAAAACATGTACTCCAGACATGGGGGAGATGGAGGCAGAGAGGGCAAGGAATGGGGGCAGAAGATGACATACACCATACAAGGAACAGCTAGTAGGACAGCTGGAAGATAGAAGAGAATATATGTAGGGCGTGTAGGGGAGTAATATGAAAACAAAACCAACAGCAAGAAAGGTGGGACCAAACTATGGAAAACTTTAAGTAGTAGTCTGAAGATACGATGTTGTATCTGAGAAGCAACTAACAGTTGAATACTGATATTGAATACTGGAGAATCATGTCATGATCTGTTTTAGTAAAATGCCAATTTGGCAGTTATGTACAAGATGGATGGGTGAGAAAAAAGAAGTACAAAGATCAGGAAAGCATTTTCGCAAACTTTAAAATATATAAATGTGAGTCATTATTATAAGTATCTAAAGTCAATAGTAAATTTCCAAATGCAAATTACAGCTATGCCAAATTGCACAACTCGACTCCAGTGAAGTACATATTCCAGGTCTTGAAAGACTGAAATCATGAAGTAATATCAAATATAAAATAACAAAATAACAAATTATAAGGTATATTGTATGCTTTTTAAGTCACTGCTTTGTTTTTCATTTTGGTTGAAAGAAAGAGATGGAACAGCCTTCTTTTTGTTTCTGTTTGCAAAATGGATAATTGTGGTATCATTTGATCAGTTGGGGATATGAATTTTTTTTGATTTAATAATTTAGCTTCTTGTTTACCACACCTTCTTAGAATGTCTTCCTGACTCCTCCTCTCTACAAATTCATATCCTGCCCATCCTTTTAGATTCAGATCAAATTCTATTTCCCTCATAAAAACAAATTGAAGTGATCTTTTCCTTTTCTGACTTCTTAGAAAAGTTTATTGTCTGTATTATTCATTTTCCAATTTGTTACATTTAATAAGTGTTTATTAATTATGTGAAATGCATCAGAAACATCAAAGGTCCCATTGACAACCAAAGTTGTTAGCAGAGTCTATGGGAGGCAGTAGCAAGAGCCACTAAAGTGGAATTGACCAGTGACAGAGGAAGTACCTGCTGGTGGATATGGAACAGCAGTTACCCAATGATGGTGACGAATTTAGTGACCATGATCCCTTGTAATAGAGAGGCAGGCCAAATATGGACTATCCAAAGGCACTGATTCTTGGCACCTACCAGTGAAGTACATCTAAGAGGAATTTTGTGAGGACTTTAGAAGGGAGAAAAATGTCTTTCCAGTCCAAGAGCTGGCCACAAAGATTCTCTACATCAGTGTCTCACAAACTTTAAGTCTGAGCTCCCTTTCCCCAGGCACCTTATATGTAAAAGGGCCCCCAGATTGGGAAACAAAGAATGCTTTGTACCAATTATCCTTGCTATATCTTATTGGTAAATCCATTTTGCAAAAGCAAGTAGAGTTAAACTGATAGTTTTTTTTAACTTGATTTTATTTATTTTTTGCTACATTTTAAATTCTGAGCTGTCTCCCTCTCTCCACCCTCTACACTAAAGAAGGCTACCATTTGACAGATGTATAAATATGTAAAGCTATACATACTTCTATTTATTAATTCTTTCTCTGAAGGTAGATAGCAGCTTCCTTCATAGAGCCTCTGTAGTCTATTTGAATTGCTTCATCATTCAAAGTTATTCTTTGAACAATATTGCTGTTTCTATGTCTAACATTTTCTTGGTTCTACATTGGTAGTTTGCTAATGAGGTGTAAGAGGTTCAGGATCTATAATACTAGAAACCATCCCCTCAGGGTTACTCCTAGAACCATAGAATAGTAGTCGTCAGTCAATTTTAGTGATTGATTCTGGCTCTAAAGCCAGTTAGAAGATATTTCATCACCATACAGTACCTGCTCTTCAGTTATCTATGGGTGGAAATGGGCTTCTGAAGTTCCACAGGCTAGACTGGATACAGACAGGTAACATCTATGCATGCTTTTGGATTCAGCTTGTATTAACTCAACATGAAGGGCAAATCTGAGCATGCTCTAAGGACTGGGTCCTCATTGACTGATCTTCCCACCATATTTTAGAACTATTAATATCATCTCCGGCTGCCTGGTTGTTTCATAGTGACTGATTAGGCTACTGTACTAAGTGAGGAAAGAAGTGAAAATAACTCTATCACTCATAGCATGAGTATGTCAAGGCTAGGAGAAGATAATTTTTGACTGTTCCTCCCTGAGAGATATAAAATGCCATTCACTAATGTTTATTTGAATGAGGAAGCTTAGGCTTGAGTCAGTGGGATACACAGTTCACTTTCTTCTGTCTAAAGATAAAGTTCACTCTTTTCCGCAACTATCTTATCTACCACCCATTGTCTACAATGTCTCAGAAAGAATTTCCTTATTGAAGTTCAAGTTTTCATGTCTTCCTTGTCTCCACCCATAATTTGGCATCAGAAATAGGGCTTTAAGGCCTGCCGAACATTTTAATACATGGGTGAAGTGTTGTAAACGAATGTCAAAGTTCTGTGAAATGCCAAAAAAAATTCCTAGTTGGGGTTTTTCTGTGTTTTCTTCACCCTCCCCCTAACCCTCCCCCCACCTTTAAGTGTGTATTAACTACGTAGAAAGCACTTCCTGCAGACAGTTTGTTCAGAAGTTTGGATTTTATATAACCCAGGAAATGAAATCACCAGACCTGTGGGCTGGTTCCAATGATTCAGTCTCCCTTTCCTGCAAGAAGCAGGCACTTCAGAGAGATAAAAATGCAAAGACAGTGACAAATAAATTGAAATAAAATGTGCTTAATAGTTTGCACTCAAAATCATTCCATTTATCTAAAACTTTAGAGTCGTGGGAAAATCCTATGTGCTTCTAAGCTATTCTTTTTTTATAGTCATTGAAGATTATATAACATGTCATTTAGATTCAAAATGATGCTAACTAGTTTAGTCTTTCAAACTTTCCATTGTTTTTATAATCCCTTTTATTTTTGAAACTGGAAAAGAAACCTTGTCCCTCTCCTGATTGACATTTTTAGCTAGGACAAAAACTGATTCTTTATCATTTCTCTACATCTTTACCCACTATCCAATCCCCTTCTCCCCCCTTCCCAATGCATATTTGTATGTAGGTATCTAGATTTGGTATCTAGGATTTCATAAATCAAACGTTCTAAAAATGGGATGTAGGCCTGAATTCGTCACTAACTACTTGTAAAACATTTAGGTTATATACAGAGAAGTGACCTTCTCTTGGCCTTAGTTTCTTCATTTACAAAATGAGGGAAACTTGATTAAATTATCTTCTTGAGTCCTTCCAGAACTAACATTTGATTCCACTTTCTATTCTGATCCTTGCTCACAGGCCTCAGCAAATGTCAGAAATATCCTGGCCCACTATTCCTTGTAAAATGGTGAAAACAAATACCAAAAGACTATTTAATGCATTAGACTATTATAAATTGTGATAAGGAAAGAGATGAATGTGAATATGTTTCCTTTTTATTTGTATTGTGTTTTAAAAATGTCCTATGTTTATAAGAGGATGAAAAATTGATGCTAGCAGCATTGTCAGTTACTATATAATTTGGGGAAGAATTCTATAACTGTGGAATTTTTCTAGAACAGAAGAATATTTCTGAGGCTCAAGAAGTTATTTATAATAATAAAAATAATAGTAGGAGATTAGAACTAAAGCTTAGGAACACCCAAGTCATACAATTAAAGAGGGAGGAGGATTATTCCTTAAATCTGTTTTTCCCAAATGTTAGCCAAAGGTATTTCACAATCAAGACCAAAAATGGTTATTAGATTGAAGATTCAGTGAAACAGTGCATCACAACTCAGAAAGCAATGTGCTTACAACGATTTATATTATTCTCAACTATTCTTAATCTCTCATCCTTGTCTCAATACAAAATAACTAATAACACTGGAAAATTGAGTTTCATAAAGTGGTTACAATTCTATAGAGATTAATACATTCAAATGCATCCCAATCTTTCAAGTAAATGAAAATCATATAGATAAAAACACAAAGTTTCATTTCTTCGTATTTTTATACTTTACCCTTTAACACAGAAATAGCCTGTGCTTATCATTATTATAACCATAATAAATATATATCTGATGCATAGTCTGGACCCACAATTTTATCCTATGGGACTCCTGGTATAAAAAGTCACCCCACTAAAGAAACAAACCACTTTCCTGTTACTTGAAGTTCTAGAGAGTTCCAATGAAAAGTTAAGTAATTTGTCTATGGTCACCTAACTAATATGTGTAAGAGGCAGGATGTGAGTCCATGTATTCTTGATGCTAAGGCATTTTATTGTTTATAATATGCTCTCAATCAAGATTTAATAAATTAATTAATTAAATCAAACAATAATAGTAACTGCTAATGTGTATGTTATACATATACACATATATACACATACATCTGTACCCTTGAAAGAACATACCATCAGATGTCAGCATGTAATAAAAACTATAACTTAATTTCCTACACTAAATGAGAAAGATCTAAATAAAATGAAAAATCTAAATCTAAACAAAAATGAAACAAAATAATAAAGAAGGTAGGGTAGACAAAGGGACTTTTTCTCAGCAAACAAACTGCCCTTCATTTTAGTTTTATTAGCTCCTAGCACCAGCTAATATTTCATGAGTATCCACCATGTCCCAAGGACTAATAAAACTAAGACAAACTCTTGTTAAATTGGAATTTACTAGTTTGGAATTTGAGATTCTTTAGACAGGGGCCATGCTCAAGTTTGTTTTCATATTCTCTGCTAAACCTTTGTTAAGCAAATTGATAGAGTAAAAAATATTATGAGGGATATCTTTGAGTGACTCAGGATAGTAAACCCTTGGTAGTGTTTGATCATTCTTTGCTGTCACCACCCAAGGAACAAAAATTATAATCAAATCAAATCCACAGATATTTATGGAAGATGACTATGGGTACAGCACTACTGAAAAGGGAAAACAAAGACAAATGAGGCAGTCTCTTCTTTCAAAGAATCTTACTGGGGAGAAAAGATTTATTTCTGAAAAGTCAAATCATAAGACTTAAATAATAGTTTTTTATCAGAGGCAAATGTCAAATGACAGTTTCTAATTAATTTCTGTGTGATTTGTACACATAATAAGAGTGATGAGAATTCAGAGGAAGTAGGAATCACTTCTGATTGGAGTATCAGCAAAGCACCCTAAGGCAGCTGCTAGCACACGTTCTAAGATCTGCTTTTCTAAAGGAAAGCAATTCAAAATGGGTTAACAATCTTTCTTTAATCAAACAAACATACCATTTACCTAGCTCAGGGGAAAAACTCAGCACCCTGAACTCCAGAGAATACAAACCCAAGTTACAAGCACAAGTTACAAACACAAGTTACAAGCAGACCAAGAAACAGATCAGCAGATGGGCTTCCAACCATCTGACCATCACATCCATTACCTATTCAAATTACCAGAGAGGGAAGCATCAACATCTGGGTTTTTCAAAGCCCGGGGACTCAATGGCTTCCCAGAGTCTCATCTGGCCAAATCACACAACTCTTTGTAAAGTGAGCCCCAAAGCAAAGCCTCACATCAGGGCGTATATATAGTCTTCTCCTGGGTCAGAGAATGTCACAGCCCTCTTGACCCACTGTCCAATTACAAAGTAACAAGGTGTGGC
>CM053593.1:322900740-322923648 GCA_028646575.1 Pseudocheirus occidentalis | reverse complement strand
CTAAAAGTGAACAAACAAGTTAACTTTAAAAAAAAATAATAATAAAATAAAATTTAAAAAAAAAAAAGAATGAGGATGTGGGAAAGAGGAAGAGTTGGATTAACATTCTTTACACCAAATCCTGCAGGTTCCTATAAGTGAATCAATATGTTGGGGTGGAGGAACAGGAGATATAATAGTGTAAAGTATAAAGTTACTCTAATGGAGCAAAGGGAATTAAGAGACCAGAAAAAACAAAAATAAAAAAGAGCTGAAGATGATTTCCACCCTACCTCTAGTCTTAAAGTGATTAGAGAAGAAATAATGCTTTCATTAGACTCAAAAACAGTGTAGTGTTTGGAATAGTATATAGGATACAATCAATAGGAAAAAAAGATCTGGTTTCTTATAGTGGAAAGACTGTGTGGGGTGAGAGACAGGTATAAATAGATGACTAGATAGATAGACAGACAGATAGATATAGACAGATATAGATATATGGAGGTATAGAGAGAAATATATACACACACACACATATATATACATATATACATTACCTATGCACATAGTGTATATTGTATATGCTATATATAACATGCAATATATTGTATATATTATATATACTATATATCTATTTATATATAGATATAAAATAGGTTTCATCTTGGGGAAATGGACCAATAGGAGACCAATTTGCCAAAGTCCTTGGCTTCTAAGAGCTGTAACCTATCCCAAGAACGTGAAGCTAGCCCCTTAGGTAGTGGGAAAATAGAAAAGAAGATAGAATAGCCACACCTCAGGACCTGTGAATAACAATAGTAAGCGCATGGGGTAAGAGCAGAACTCATCTCTTGGAATACAGACATAACTTGCACTTCAGGGTCCCCTCTAAAACACAACCAAAAAATCCCACATACATTAATATTCCAGAGGGTAGGATGAAAGTTATAAAAGCCATTATAAATGAAGTATATGAAGGTATTAATGAGGTTGATGGAGGAGCTCAACTTTTCTACTCCAAAATGCCTTAATGTCTTGAATGATATTTGTTTCCCCCAAAAGGAATAAAGAAGGAAAAAGTAAGGATATAACCCAGTTAGATGAATGGAGTTCAGAAACAGACTAGAGGGAATAGATGAATATTAACAAAGAAACTAATTGAGACAATTAATAGCTTCTGTAAAGTAGCAGAATATAAAATAAAACCTCAGTAATCACCAGCATTTCTACATAGCATTCACAAAAGTTAGCCGATAAGAAGAGAAATCCTATTTAAAATAGCTACAGAATGCATAAAATATTTGGGATCTAGACTACTAAGATACACATATGGCATTCATTTTATGAGTATAATTACAAAACTCTCTACAGAAATAGCAGAAGACTTAAACAATTCTAGGACTAGTCAGTGGCCATGTTTGTACTATGTCAATATGATAAAAATGACAATACTACTCAAGTCAGTAATGCATCTGTAAATCATAAACTGCAACTCTTTATTTTTCAAATAATTCAAATGCTCTTGATGACTTTTTGTATCAGTGATGTCATAAAGTACTATCATGTTAGAAAAATATAGTTCATATAGAATAAATCTTTATGTATTATTAAAACATTCATATAGGTAATTAAACTGCAAGCTCTGAGGTAAGGGACCTTGTCTTAATTCATTTATCCTGTCTCCAAGCCTTTGTTTTTGTTATCTCACTTGCTTAGAATTCATTTCATGTGCCACCACACCCTCCTCACCTTTGCCTCCCTTCTTCAAAATCTACCTCAGTTGCCTTTTCTTGTTTTAAATTCAATTTTATTTTATTTTTCAATCCCAAACTCTTTCTTTTCACTTCCCCTCCTTCCTTCCATTGAGATGGAAAGAAAAACAAGTTATTACAAATATGTAGTTACACAAAATTAATTCTCACATTATTCATGGAAAAAAATAATGAAAGAAAAATAAAAAGAAAATATGGTTAAATCTATACTCCTAGGCCATCAGCTCTCTTTCTGGAGATAGGTAGCATGTTTCATCACTAATTCTTTAAAATTGTGGCAGACCGTTGTGTTGATCAGAGTTACTAAGTATAATGGCAACCATACTGGCATACCCAGGATGGCTACTAGCACAGGTTCTTACATCTGCTTTACTAGGAAAGATAGCTGTTTGAGGGGTCAGCAATCTTTTTAATTACATTCTTTAGTTCAGGGGAAAAGTCAACACCTTGAACTTCAGAGAAAATCCAAAGAAAATAGAGAAAATACAAGCCGAGAAGTAAAGACCAACAGGCAGAGCTTCTAACTGTTTAAGAAATTAACACAGATAAATAGACAGATCCAATTGTCTGACCAAGGCAATACATACATAGTTACCAGAGAAAGAAGCACCAACATCTGGGTTTTTCAAAGCTGGGGGCTTCTTAACAGCTACCCATAGTCTTTTCTGATCAAATAACAAGAACACTCTTCCAATGAGTGAGCCCCAAAGCAAAATGCTAACCTCAGAGTATATATACCCTTTTTAGAGCCAGAGGGCATCACAACCCTCTATAATGGCAAGCAAAGAAATACTTAGTGCCTTATTTCAGCTATTTAATTATTTAACCCCTTGTTTCAGTTCAAGTTTGAACTTGAACTGATTATATCAAGTCAATGCCCATGACTATATCAAGTCTTTGTTAAGAAACAGAACTTGTGAACCCCCACAGAGGGAGGAACTTGCTGATGTAACAGGAAGGGCCAGAACAGGGAGGAGCTAATGACCATATATAAGCCCAAGTTGGGAGAGAGCAGAGCTGAGAAGGGAACTCTTGTGGTGGCAGAGTTGAGAAGAAGAAAACTTGTGGAATCCTGGCACTCTGTTTGTCTGTTCTGTCTGTGTCGATTTTTGTTTGTGATACCTTGTACAGAAGCCCTGAGACCTTACTGGAAGCCCTGAAAGAGGATTTTATTGTTGTCTGTTTACAGAAGTCCTAGAGGAGGGTTTTTGAGATCCTGGGACTATACTGATGATTTGTGTTGAGTTCTCAGACTTTGTGGGTCTGTGTTGATTTCACAGGTAGAAAGTGAATTGATGATGGTGCTGGCAATGTGCATGAATGTTGTTTTGGCTCTGCTAAGCTTTGGCTTCCAAGAAACAGAAACTGTGAAGGACTTGAGGTGGACTGGACATTTTTGAACTTTAGTGTGGAATGGGAACTAGACAAGGAACTGGATGAGGAGCTGGACCAAGGAGCTGAGAGCTGCCTACATTTGAATCCAGGTGACAGTTGGGTAAATTCAGGCTAACACTGGGGCCATGGAAGAGGAACCATGGAATCTGAGAGCCAGCCTTGAGTCAAGATGAAAAGACCTCTCCTTGGGTACTTAATGCTAACTGAGAAGATCTTTATTTACTGTGGCCTAGGGGTGGGAGAACTTTGTACTTGGGCCACACCTGGTAATGTTGTACTCCTGATGATTGAGTTAAGGATGATTGGAAACTAATCTCTAATCAAGAAGGAAGAAGACTCTTTGACTGAGATTAATACAATGTGACCTAGGAATGGAGAACTTTGATCTTTGTACTTTGTATCCCTTAAAGAGGCTTGCTCCTTAAGGATGTTTGAGTTAAGGACTTACTGAATGATATATTTTGCTTAAAACTATGCAGCCACTTTGGTGAAAACTATGTGGCCACTTTAGTGATAAGTTGTTATGTTATAACATTGTGAATGCTGTACCTTGGTTTCTGTGAATGTTTTGCTTTAGTTTACTGCTGAATAAATAGAGAGTTCACTATACTATGTGATCAGAACCTGCTCATAACAGTAGTCCTCTGCAGAGCTGCTCTTGCTTGACTTTACACCCTCCTGACCCAGTAACAGAAATTAGCAAAAGGTGTGGGCATTCCTACAAAACAAGGGTCCCCTAATCAAGCGTCCCTTAATGGGCTCCAAGTGAAGCCCATTAATGGTGGGGAAGATCTTAAATCCCATTAACATGATGAAGTCTTTCAGAGACAATTCTATCACATTCGTATCCCATAACTTGTTGAGCAAAACTCCAATTGTTATCCCCTCAGTTTCTAATTCTTTGCCACAAAAAAGAACTGCTATAACTATTTTTGTACATATGGACCTTTTCCTCTTTCTTTGATCTCTCTGGGATATGGAGCTAGCAGTGGTATTACTGGATCTAATAGTATTTGTAGTTTAATAGCTTTGGGGCATAGTTCCAAATTGCTTTCCGTAATGGTTGGACTAATTTACCTGTGGCTCCACCAACAGTATATTAGTGTGTCTCTTTTCCCACATCCCCTACAGCATTTGGCATTTTCCTTTTTGGTCATATTAAACTATTTAATGAGTGTGAGGTATTACCTCAGTTATTTTAATTTGCATTTCTCTAATCAATAATGATTTAGAGTATTTTTTCATATGATTTGATAGCTTGGATTTCTTCTGAAAACTGCTTATTCATATTCTTTGATCATTTATCAATTAGGGACAGTGATCATTTTTTCCATAAACCTCCCTTAGGTTAATTTAATCTAATGTTAAGACCCTTAGCTGAAAATTTTCTCCCTCTCCTGTTCCTCATAGTATTTTGCTTGGACCTCTCCTTTGCAATTATCACATTCTTTCAGTCATTATAGTTATATAGCACATATTAAAAATCATAGTGCAGTTTTAAGCTATTAAATATTAAATGTATTTAAACCTTTAAACACTTAAGGTTTACTGATTTATAACTGCACCAAGACTTTGGGGACAGTGTGTGTGTGTGTGTGTGTGTGTGTGTGTGTGAGCTATGTAGATTTGTATGTATATATGTTTTATTTCCAACATCAAACTCCAGGTTTTTTGAGAGCATGGTTATTTTGATCTTTCTTTTTGTCCCCAGTGCCTAGCTTACTGTCATGCATAAAGTAGTTGCTTAATACATGTGTGAATTAAATTTGTGTATCTTCTACAGTGCAAGACACCAAAGTATCTTGAATAGAGGTGATCATCAGAAACTTCAGATGAATTAATATAGAATCATAGATGTGGAGATAGAAGAGATTTCACAGGGGCCGAGTCTAACTCCTTGATTTTCCGGCTGAGGAAACTGAATCACAGAGCTTTTAAGTGATTTGCCCAGAGTCACAAAACTAGTGTCTGAGGCCGTATTTGAACCCAAATCTCCCTTACTATAAGACCACTTACCCTACCCTGCATTCTTCTTTCCTTAAAGGCGTTTAGTAGAGTTTGTTAGAGGACATTTTACCAGTCTATAATACGGACCTAATTATATTGATTTTACTCACTCTTCAATGTACTTTTTTCCATTTTGTGAATTATTTTTTTTAAAAATAATTGTTCAATTTTTCTTCTACCTCTGTTATTTGACTTTTAAAATCCTTCTTGAGCTCTTCCAAGAAGGTGTTTTGAGCTTGAGACCAATTCATATTCCCCCTTGAGGTTTTGGACATGGGTATATTGATTGTGTTGTCCTCTCCTGAATTTGTGTTTTGATCTTCCTTGTCACCAAGATATTTCCCTATGGACATTATTTTCTTTCATTTCTTCTTGCTCATGTAGTTTGCCTTTTTTCTGGCTTTTAAATTTGATTTCTGCTTCTTGGGTCCAGGGAGCACTGTCTCAGGTTTCTTGCACTGGGGGCTAGGGGTCTGTTTACTGGGGTTCTTTGCTAGGACCTCAGGTACTGGCAGCTGGATGTTGTAGTTGTCTGCTAGTTTACCTGGTGCTGAGCTGGAGCTGCTAGTGATGCTTGGCATGTGCCTGGTGTTAGTGCTTGTCTGCTCCTCCACCTTGGAACTCAGGATCTCCCACTGGTCTGCTGAGGTGGGACTTGTTGCTGTCTTGCTGGGATGCTTCCCATCCTACACTGGTCTCCTTCAGCCACAAGAGGGACATTTCCCATTTGTTAATCCTCCTAGCTTCCTAAGTAAAAAGATTGCTGTATCGGGTATTTCTTTTGGCTCCACTATTCCAGGATTTTTCCTGGGGCAATATTCTCTGGGTCTTTCAAAGTTATAAGGAAGGTTGAGAGTGATTTACTGCTTGCTCCACAATCTTGGCTCCTGGAAGTGTAAACAGGTGATTTTCAAGCATTCGGTTTAAGGACTGATAGCCCCAGGAGTAGCTGCTGCCTATGCAGCAGTGCCTGCACAGGACTGCTCTTCTCTCCCACCCAGTTCTGACAGATTCCTGTCCTGTACCGAGAGGTCTGGGAATTGTCACTGGTGCCAGTGATTCAGTGCCCTGGGGCCTGCACCAGCTTTGCTGTGGTCCAGTCTGCACTGGCACAGCCTGCCCCTGACCTAGACTGTGCTCCTCTCCCAGCTGGATGCAACAGACACTTCCTGTCAACCTTCCAGGTTGTCTGGGGCTGAAAATCTGCCACACTGTCTCTTTGTGGATTCTACCACTCTAAAATTTGTTTAGATTCACTTTTTAGAGGTATTTTGCAAGGGTTTGGGGAAGAAGCCAGGTGTGTCCCTGCTTTCACTCCACCATCTTCCTCACTCTTCAAAATCTGGGTTTACTTATACAACCCTATACACTTTCCTTTTCCAAATGGAGTCTCCTGAAGCCTCCTGTACTTTGTCTTCATTGTTCCCATTATTTCTGCTTTGTAATGAAGTCACCACGATCCAGACTAAACATTCCTTTAGTTACCCATAGATACTTGGAATCTGACTACAATCTATCTCAGCCTCATTTTATCAGGGCTATTCTCTATCAACTTAATCACACCAGTCCCAAAGTTTATTCACTGTCCACACACTATTCTCTGCAATTTCCATGGGCCTCTTCTGCTAAACAATGACCACTGTTACCATTGTAATATCTCTATAGCCCTTGGAGTAAACAATGAAGGGTAGCTGAGATTCACTATTGTCTTTTATGCACAGTTGTGTGCCTTCCAAGTAAAATATTCCCCAGACCCAAAAGGAGTCAATTTACATAAATGCATACGTGTGTATGTATATGTACACATATATATGTTTATGACAGAAATTTTTAAGTCTGGTGCACTTTGAAGGATAGATAAATAAGAAAGTAAATGATAAAATATTTTGATGACTTTTTTCTACATCATAATCTCATTTTCATTTATATTTTCCTATAGATATTACACATATAATTAGCATAATTATAAAAGTAATATAATTATTCACATTATTTGGCCATTTACCAATTGGGGCTAGAAGTCTTTTTCATAAACCCTTTCAGATAGTTTCTCTTTGCTTAGATTGAAAGAAAAAATTCTCCCTCTTCTTATTTCTCTCCTTCTTCACATAATTAGTGGGATTAACTGCTTGTTCAATAGATTTAATCACTATTTTTAAAAAATTTCTTAGAGTTTGAATAATATTTGGAAAAGTTTAATACAACACAACTATTTGTTATCTCATTTCTGCTCAAAATTACTAATCAATGATAATTATTTGGATGGTGAAGTAATATGCTAGCTAATGAAATCTAGTACTCACAAACAGGTTCCAATGGAATCGTGGTGGTGGTGATGATGGTGATGATGATGATGATGATGGTGATGATGATAATGATGATGATGATGGTGATGATGATGATGATGGTGATGATGATGATGATGATGGTGGTGGTGATGATGATGATGATGATGATGATGATGATAATTGTGATGATGATGGTGATGATGGTGATGATGATGATGATGATGATGATGGTGATGAAGATGATAATGGAAAAAGAATAAGAATAGTATTTCTATAGCGTACTAGGATGTACAAAGTGCATTATAAATATTGCCTAATTTTGTCCTCACAATGACCATGGGAGGTAGGTGCTATTATTACCTCCCTTTTAAGGATGAGGAAACTAAGTCAAATAGAAGTTAAGTGACTTGCCTAGAGTTACATAGTAAGGAAGTGTCTGGGGCTAAATCTGAACTCAGTTCTTCCTGATTCCAAGGCCAGTGCTCTATCTTTTGCAGCATATTAATTAACTAATGAAAGTAACACAATCAGGGAAGGCTAGGTGGTACAGTGAATAGAGCACCAGCCCTGGAATCAGAAAGTTCAAAATCCAGCCTCAGACACTTCACACTTATTAGCCATGTGACCTTGGGCAAGTCACTTAACCCCAATTGCCCTGCCTTCCCCCCTCCAAAAAGCAAAAAAGAAAAGAAAAGAAACACAATCATTGGCTTATATGTAAAACTAGGTATATCTAAATGTATACCTAACCTGGTTAGCCAATATCACATTTATATATGTACAAGTTAACTTTATATAAGTGCCAATTATTTGTGCCAAATAGCCCTAAGTCTAGATATTTAAAAACAAACTACAACTATGTTTTCAAAATATAATAAGCCATAATGGCTTATTTTCATCATATTTTCTCTTTGTTTCATCTTTCTAGATGATTTCTACCCTTTTTTCCTCAGAAATTCAGTGTTAGAGTAGCAATAAGGAACTATATCAGTGGTTCTCAACCTGTGGGTTATGTTCAGTTTGTAACAATAAAAATACATCCTGCATATCAGATATTTACATTATGATTCATAACAGTAGCAAAATTATAGTTATGAAGTAGCAACGAAATTAATTTTATGGTTGGGAGTCACCACAACACGAGGAACTGTATTAAAGTGTTGTGGCATTAGGAAGGTTGAGAACCACTGATATAGTTATTTTTTAGACATTATTTTTATTTATTTTGTTCAACATTTCCCAATTACATGGAAAACACTTATAACTATCACTTTTTGAAATTTTAAGCTCCAGATTTTCTCCCTTTCTCCCTCCCTCCCTTCACTCCTCCTTAAAAAGGCGAGCAATTTGATATTGATCATACAAGTGAAGTTATGCAAAATATCTTTCCATATTAGCCACGTTGTAAAAGAAAACACAAACAAAATAGAACAATAAAAATAAAGAAAGTGGAGTGAAAAGTATGCTTCAATTTGCATTCAGAGTTCATCAGTTCTGTCTTTGGAGGTGGTAGCATTTTTTATCACGGGTTCTTTGGAACTGTTTGGAATCATGGTCTTGATCACAGTAGCTAAGTCTTTCACAGCTGTGTTACTTTCTTTTCCTTTTTTGCTTTTTGGAGGTGGGAAGGCAGGGCAATTGGGGTTAAATTTATATTATATTATATTATATTATATTATATTATATTATATTATATTATATTATATTATATTATATTATATTATATTATATTATATTATATTATATTATATTATATTATATTATATTGTATTGTATTGTATTATGTATTATGTTATTACATTCTCTTTATAATATTGCTGTTTCTGTGTCCAGTGTTTTCCTAGTTGTACCCTTTACCTTGCATGAGTTTATATAAATCTTCCCAAGTTTTTTTTCTGAAATTATGCTGCTTATCTTTTCTTATAGCACAACAATATTCCATATCAATCACATGCCACAAATTGTTCAGCCATTCCCCAATTGAAGGGCATCCCCTCAATTTCTAATTCTTTCCCACCAAAAAAAGAGCTGTTATAAATAATTTTTGTAAAGGTAGGTCCTTTTCTTTTATCTCTTTGGAATACAAACATGGTAGTGGTATTGCTATGTTAAAGGATTATGCATAGTTTATAGTACTTTGGGAGCAGTTCCAAATTGTTCTCCAGAATGTTTGGATGATGGTTCATAACTCCAATGAGTGTCCCAATTTTTCCACATACTTTCCAGAATTTGCCATTTTCCTTTTTGTCATATTAGCTAATCTTATAGTGTGAGATGGCATATCAGAATTGTTTCAATTTGCATCTGTCTAATCAGTAGTGATTTAGAGCATTTTTTGTTTTTTTTAAAATTGATTTGTTTATTTAATTTTAATTTACAAGATTCAGTTCCAGAATCCCTTGAGTTTCAAATTTTCTCCCCTCCCTATTCTGCCTCCCCCTCTCCACATGGCGGCAAGCAGTCAAGTACAGGATCTGCAAATACTTTCACATTGGACATTAGTCTGGTTGTATAGAAGGGTTGTAACCGATGGAGTGAACAAGGGGAAAAAAGAAAGAGAACCAAACATGGAAAAGAACGAGAGCATGTAGATTGCTTCAATCTCCATTTAAACTCTGGTCTTTCCAGATCTTTCTCTGAATGTAGACATCTCCTTCCATCCTAAGAAGCTTTGCTTGTAGCTATTTTGACTTAATTGACTGCTCCTGAGTTTGTGTCTTGATTTTTCCCTTTCACCATAATAGCTTTTTATGTCTATATTCTTTTTGTTGTTGCTGTTTATTCATTTTTCCAGCCTATTTCTTGATTGATTTGGGACTTAATAGTAATGTTGGCTCTGTTCCTAAAGATGGATAGGAGCTTCAGGCTTTTTCATGCTGTTCTTTTCAGAGATAATTTGGGGGATTTGGAAGGTTTTGATGCTTCCAAGGTGGTGTGATCTGAGGAGAGTTGTGGCCACTGATCTCCTGGTATGTACTCTGGCCTGTACTCAGCAAGGGCCCCTGATCCCGTAGGACTGCAATTAATACTATACCTCAGTGATGCCGCTCCCTTGGGACCAGAAATGATGCTGCCTTTCAGTACTTCCACTCACGCTTGACTGAAAGTGTACTTTTCTGTCCTTGAACAATGACCCAGAAGTGAGTATAAGCAACAGAATTGCCAAATAGCATCAGGTTCCATACCCAGTGATAGCACAGGGGTTGCCTATAATCACTGATCGGTTGCCAAGGCCCTTTTTATCATTTCTGGCTTGGGAGCTTCCACAGCTGCCGCTGTTTCTGTCACCATCACCTAGTCTTAGCACTGGTGTTTCATCCATGTGGGCTGGACTAGCCTCCTCCCTTGTGTCACAAATCTCTCTCTCTCTCTCTCTCTCTCTCTCTCTTTTTCTGGTAGAAGGAAAGGCAGGGGAGTTGGGGTTAAATGACTTGCCCAAGGTCACACGGCTAGTGTTAAGTGTCTGAGGCTGGATTTGAACTCAGGTCCTCCTGACTCTGGGGTGTGTCCTATTCACTGCACCATCTAACCACCCACACAGATCTCTCTTTTCAACCTCCTTTGTTGTATTAGGTTGGAAGAATGTCTCATTTTGACCTTTTGTTGGCTTTGCCATTCCAAAATTTGATTGGAGGATTATTTTAAAGTTGCTTGTAGGGGAATGTCATTAGAACTCAGTTGAGTGCGTTCTCTACTCTTAACATCATGGCTCTGCCCCCATGAAAGTTGTTTTTAATATAAAAAAATCAGATCCAGAAAAATTGAAACTGGACTTTTTCCCTAAAAATAATTCAGCCCTTGTGTTAAACAATGCAATAGCTGCATTATGACAAAAGAAGGAAGAGGTTCCCCCCCTCAAAATAAAGCAAAAAAAAAATCCATAATCTCATTTTCTTCTGATGACCTTTCTAAAGCCATAAACAGCAAATATGCAGCTTGTTGCCAAAATAATGGATTATATCAGCCTCTGCTCTGGGAAAGTGGTTGCTAAGGAAGTGTTACACTGGTTACTCTTGTGACTTAATAATGTTTGCTTTAAAAAAAATAGAGGGGAGAAGAAATTAATTACCCTGGAAAGGCTAATTAATTTTACCTAGCATCCCCTCAACAACAGTGATTTTGATTGTGGTCTTCTTGTTGGGGCAACAAATCAATCCTCTGACATGTTTTTGAACAGTTTAATCTTGTTTTCTCCATTGACCTTGTTCTTGACAAGATTATTATGGTAAATTGTAAGGGTGAAAAAAAATCTTCTGACTGGCTGGAAATATTCATTTGCTATAACTTAGCATTATCTTCTGTGGTCACTGGCTTTTCCACCAATGGTTCCCCAAGTAAGGGCTGTGCTGTTATAAAAGAAGTTTTTGAATCTAGAGGTGTAGCAAGAACCGTCATTTTGACCTTTGTTTAGCTCCAGCAGAATATGTAGAGTGAATAAAGAGTTGTGATAAAATGAAAAGAAGGCTGGCTTTAGAGTCAGAGGAGTTGGGTTCAAATCCCACCTCTGCCACTTGCTACTTAAGTGACCTTGGACAACTCACTCTCTTTGGACCTCAGTAGCCTTAACTAATATATGAAAAGGTTGTATCTGATTACCCCAATGTCACTTCCAATTGTAATCTATCATCTTTTGATCCTATGATCCTACTTTATGATTAACAATGTGTCAAGTGACATAAAAATATTCCTGAATTTATAGTAGGTTTTTGTCATGATGTGTTTTTTATTCAACAAACACTAATAATATAACTATTGTCATGTGAAAGCCTCTTTAAGCATTAAAGATTATGGGTTATTAAAGGCTATGGGTTGTAAGGCCAATGCAATTTTCATAGTGCCAACTATAAATATGCCTGTATAGTGCTCAATTGCAAAATATAACAGACTCTCCACATTAAAAACAGAAGCAAAACATTTATTTAGACACCAGAAAACCAAATCTCAAAACAAGTAGGCTGATTCCATCATAGTAGCAAAGAAGTTAATAAGCCACAACAGCACAGAGAGCCACAGAAGCCTTTAGCCTTCCCACAAACCAACATTTACTCACAAGCCTAACTGCCTCCCTCAGATGCATCTTCTCCCTCCAGTCTAGTTGCTCTCACTCTCAGCTTCCTCTGGGCTCCGCTCCACCCTTCAGCAAAATTTTTGTACCACAGACTCCATGTGATTCCATTTAGCCTATTAGAGGCCATGGTGTATCTTCAAAGCAGGGTAGGTCTTCAAATTCCCTTAGGCCTATTAAGGAGCAGGGAAGATCTTCAAATTCCCATTACCATTACATAGGTATGGAACATTGAATAGACTGTAAGGTTTAGTTGATGTTCAGGATAATTTGGTTAAAAAGTTTTTTTGTTATTCTTTCTTTATCATGAGTAGTTGGTTTTGGGACAGGAGATGAAGAGATATATTTGGAGATGAAAGCATCAGAAAAACAATGTAATAATAATTTTCTTTAAAGAAATTTTTTTTCATTAAGAAACAGTTATTCTGAAAAAGGTTGAGAACTGCCAGTCTTTGCCATTAGGGCTTATTGGATTTCCCAGTACATTACTTGCAGAATTTCTATGTCTTTGGAGAGTTATTCTTCTGGTAAAAAGACATCCTTCCCTCAGTGCCAAATACAAACAGAATGCACAAGATGCCAGTGCTTTGGAGGGAGACAGACACATAGTGTTTTTCCCTGCAAACCTTTTGTTCTATTTGCCTTGACAATCTTTCCAGCAGGTCAGGGCACTGGTAGAGCATACAGAGAAATGCCCACATGTAGATTCTGTAGGATCTGCACACAATCGCAGTTCGCCTTTCTCTTTGCTCTCAAGATTTACTTGGATCACTTCCCTCTGCTGACAAAGCAGTTCTATCAAAAGGTATCAGAACCATCACTTGTCATGTCCACTAGCAATAATAGCCACCCTTGCTTTTCCTTGGATACTCTGGGTAAATGCATGTTGGAATGATGGAACTCACTAGGTAGTCTATCCGTTCTTTCTGGCTCCAGAGGATTTCTTCAGCTATCATGCTAGCACATGCTTGCCTTGTTAAACAGAATATCCTGAACATAATTTAATCCACTCTTTAGTGGCTCAGAGTCATTATTGTGAATTATATGCAACTATTATGATATAACCTGCCATAGGAATACCCTCAGGGACTATTAGGATCTTTGCCCTTACAACAAATGGCCCCCAGACTGCTATAAGCTCTGAATTTTTATGTCTGGTTTTCATAGTTTGCCTCTCTCCTCATTTGCAGACTCTCAGCCATCATTCCTGGACTTCAGAGTACCAGCATCTTATTTCAGTACTTCTAATCCACTCAGAACCGAGAAACCAGTTAATAAATTTTTTTTTGAAATGTGTCTAAAATTAGTGTGATAAAGACACAGAAATGGGTCTCAGACACAGAAAAGGACTCTCCTTTAAGTAAAGCATATGAACAAAGCATGGACTTTGAGACATGTACTTTGAGACTTCCTTCCCAGTCCTTAGATGGGTTCTAGACAGAGAAGAATGAAGGAATAGTAATTTATCATGTACCTACCATGTGCTAGACACTGTGCTTTGTGTTTACAAATATTATTTCATTTGATCCCCACAACAACCCTGAGAGCTAGATGCAATCATCATGCCTATTTTGCATAGCAAAAGAGCATCAAATTTGAATTGGTAAATTTCAAGATGAGCCATTTACAAAGGAAATGACATCAGTGCTGATTATAATTTCATATAGAAGTTAAAACAATGTGCATAAGTTGTTACAAAAAAGGGACCATAAAAGATCCCAAAGCACTTTAGCCAGCAAACATTTAACTTGCCACATAGAAAAAAATGCCTGCAAAAGACATTACCAAGTTAGAATGTACACTCCTCTGTGAAGATGAAGGAAGGATGGAGATGAGCAATATCACCTCATAAAGCAGAGAAAGGTGAAAGGTAGTCAGCCCAAAGAAAGCTTGGCTAGATATCCAACTGGGTGGTCAGCCCAAGGGCATGCAAGGATGAAGATGGAAAGATTACAAACAGAAGAAAAATGGAGAAAATGGTATAAATTGTGATGACTGTTTTCTCCATCAAGAATAGTAGAACCACCACATGCAGACCTTAACATCATATCTCTGAGGTGTTTATATAGGAAGTAGAAATAGCATGGAAGAGAACAAAGACAGGAAAAGCATCCAGATTTGGGAAAAGAAGAAGGGAAGAAGCATTTATTAAGCACTTAGGATGGGCCAGGTATTGTTAAGCATGTTACAAATATGAGTCATTTGATCCTCACAACAAGCCTGGAATGTAGTTGCTATTCTTATTCCCATTTTTAAATTGAGGAAACTGAGGGATATAGAGAAGTGACCTGCCCATGGAACACCTAGTATTTGAATGCAGGTCTTCCTGACTCCAGACCCAGTGCACTACATGATTCATCATGGATGGAATCAAATATATAGGAAGGAGTTTCATGCTAGAGAGGACAACCTGGTGAGGGCACTGAGAGATTGATATGAAGGTACCTACAGGAGGGAAAGATGCCAACAGCATGGAACAAAAATCTCAAATCATCAATAACAGGAAAAGGTGACCAATCACTCTCTTGATCTATATGCCTGCTATTTCATCTATATAAAATCTTTATGATAGCCATCTATACATGAATTGAGGCATTCTCAGAAAGGTTTTTAGTAAGGAATAAAAACAAAGTTTTGCAAGCAATATTGTGCAGTGTACCGCATCTTTACCACATTACAGTTACCTGAAAGATATTGAGCACATAAAGTTTCCGTTGTGTTTGTTGATCTTTTTAAAGGTATTTGGGTAGAACAAAATACCTTCTTAAGATACTTTTACAGATTTTCTCCCATATACATAATGTATATGGGAGAAAAAATATATCATATCATATTACATATCATACAAAAATTATGTCATATTACATATCTTCCATATGCATAATATGGGAGATGTGTCATGTGATATGATATAATTATGACAATATATTATTATCATAATATGTTATCACTGTCATAATATATTATCAATCTAGGTTCTTCAGAAAATATAGAAACAGAAATAATCCCATTTACATTCAATAACCCACTGATAACAGACCTCAGGCAAGGAAAGCATGAAATAGGGAAACATTTTTTTGGCAAAAGTTTCCACACTGATAATGGAGAAGATCCAGTGTAGGATCTGGGTAAAGATGAATTCCCTGTTGGAAGACCAGGGCTTATAAATGCTCCTGTTTGTGAAAGAAATTATGCTGATTTCTATCAAGCTCCAAATCTTGCAGAAATCTTCCTCAAATAGATCTGTAATCCCTTTGCACAATATGGGTGGAGATGGATATTTTCATAGGTACATTGGTATTTTATGTCATGTCCCCCATTAAAATGAAAGTTCTTTAAGGGTAAAGAACTGAGTTTTTGACTTTCCTTAAACCCCCATCTCTTAGCATAGTGCCTGGCATATGTTAAGTACTTAATACACGCTTGTTCATTTGCTGAGAGGAAGTGCTATCTGGATCATTGGGAAGATGATGCACTTTGATGAGATCAGATATCCATTGAAGTAATAAAGTACAAAAATATGAAAAGGAAAATTCACATTTGTAAGCTATTGAAACTTGAGCTTATATTGGCGCATCACCCAAACAACTAGTTAATGCAATAGGGGAAAGAAAACAAAATTAAATAAAATGTGTTGATCAGCAGTTTATGCCTTAGGTCTATGGTTTAGAATGTCTGAGAAATTCTATTTGTTCAAAGAAATGTTGTTGTTGTTGTTGTTTTTGAAATTAGGAGTCATTTTAATTTTTTTTACATAAGTTTTGAGAAAATTGTTTTTAAAATAAGAGAATGTTATAGTCTTTATTTTTAAGGGTCCTATATACAGCACTAGATATTAAGATGGGATTTTTTAAATAGTTCAGAAGTTTTGTATTGTTGTAAAAGTAATGGTGGAGGGGGAAGAGGAGAAAACTAACAACTGGGGGAATCAGAAGTGGTGCTTGCTTTTTACTTCTTATGAATTTGAAATTGTAAATAAAGATGTAAGCAAAGTTTTGTTCTGCCTATCTTTGGAAAAGGATTTTCCTAAGGAACTCAATAGTGTAAGCAATACTGCAAATAGAATATTTTAGAAGAAAACAGACTTTTCAAACAGTCTTAGAACAATCTATTTGCAAATAAACAAATGCTTATCATAAAAGCAAGACCTCTCTACTTTAGAATACATTCCTATCTTTTCTTTGCATTTATAATATGTATTTAACATAATAAAATTATGTTTTAAAAATCAAGGTGTACTTGAAAGGAATAAAAATGCACTTGTTTAGAAATAGTCTCATATCTTTGCATTAAAAGAATCTTATGACCTATTAACCCATGTTCAGAAAGAAAATACATGGGAGATAAAATTCCCACCCATAAGGAGCTTTCAGTCTCCTTAATGAAACAATTAGAAATTAGGGGATGGGCTTATAAAGAAAATAAAAGAAAAAAATCACACACACATATACACACAGACATCTATAGATCGATATATCTACTTACAAATCTACATGCAGGTGATATACGAAGGCCAGCAGACTACACAGAAAAAGTTTAAGAACTCAGAAATGGATAAAATATATATATATAGTATTGTATAATATCAAGATGTGTTATCTTTTGCTACCATAATAATTCAGACTTCTCTGGTACTAAGGGAAAGCTAAAAAATTTATGCAGATTTTCCAGATTGGGGGTGGGGGGAAATAACTGTATAGCAATATATATTGCCAGAAATAAAGATAGAGATGTAGCTAGTCAGTCAGCAAGGATTTATTGAGTTCTTTCTATGAGCCGGGCCCTGTGCTAAGTAGTGGAGATTAAAACAACAACAAAAGGAAAACATAGACTCTGCTCCAGGAAGCTTCTAATTGGAATAACTTTAAAGGAAAAAAGAGAGAATATTTTGTTCTGGAAGACTAAGAAGTTCCAGTCCAGTGGTGCTAGGTGGCGCAGCAAATAGGGCACTGGCCACTAGCCTCAGACCTGTGACCTTGGGAAAGACACTTAACCCCAGTTGCCATGCCTTCCCCCTCCAAAAAAAAGAAAAACCATCCCAGTCTAGCTTTAATGTACTCTTAAAGAGGCTTACATCATGTTCATCTATTCATGGATGGAAGAAAGGAATATGTATTTTTTAAGTCCCTATTGTGCACCAGGCATTGGGCTTTACAAAGATTACTTTGTTTGATCTTCTGAACCACCCTAAGGGTAGGCACTATTATGATATTAGTTTTACAAGTTGAAGAAACTGAGGCAGAGGTTAAGCAATTTGCCCAGGGTCACACAGCTAGTACGGTTCCGAGACTGAATTTGAACTCAGGTCTTCCTAACTCCAGGCCTGGCACTTTATCCACAGGAATGACTATATAATTTTCAAATCTTTCCTAGGGTATATCAAGTACTTCTCCTAGTTATAGCACTGAGCATATACATACTACAAATTTAACATTAAAGTGATTCCTTCCACTTGTAAGTTTGATCCTTGTGAATACTGCTGTTTTGTGTGTGATTGTTGTTGGAATTAGGTTTATCAGGGTTTTATATTGCATTCTTTCAATTTAGTTTAATTTCATGGAAATAGGCGTTTTGGATTTCCAAGTATTTATAAAATTATTTGAAATTAAAGTAGCAATAAAGCTTAGTAAATTCTAAGTTAAGGGTGATTCTAGAACCCTTAAATTTCTGCGCTTCTGGCTTTGGAGACCCTGGCTTCTTTTTCTAGCTTTAACATGGCTAATTAGGGTAATTAGTCATAAAAATAGGAGCCTAAGCCCCAACCAGCACAATATTCCCTATTACCAAATCATACAAAAGTCATCAATCCAAAAGCAAGAGCATAAAGTAGGAAAAAAGCATGATGTCAATAAAAAGAAGGAATCAAGGGGGGGAATAATTTTCTGCTTCTGAATCACTCCTTCATTTATAAATGGGTACAATTTCTTTACTACCTACAGGTGGGGTGTAATTGAGTCTTCCTGAATCTTTCTGTAACTATGGTAGGAATGAGGGAAGAGACAATGTCTTAGGCACAGAGCACAAGTTTTAGTATCATCTTATCTCATGAAGTTTGGCAGCAATCTCTTTTGGAGGATGGAGATTTGTGAAAATTCTTACTTCAACTCAAGGGTCTCCTGGATTTGGCAAAAATATAGCAATACATTTCTTGTTCTCTTCTTACTTACAAATCACAAGATAAACCGTATGTAGACCAAAAGAAGATATTTATACCACAGGAAAGATTCACAATGATAATTGATCCAGGTTTTTGTCACATTGATGATCTGGGTTTTGTGCTTTCTTTGTTTGGCAACAGATGACAGTACTGACTGCTTTCTGTTGTCTAGTTTCTATTGAAGGAGAGGTTAAGGATTTTGTGTGTGAGTGTGGGGTGTGTATATGTGTGTGCGTGTGTTTTGTGGAGGAATGATAGAAACACCCATCAGACATTTCTCTGAACTGGAATTTTAGCAAACTTTAGCCTGCATAAAGAAAACTTTTATTTTAAATTTAATTTGTGAAAGTTGATGATGTTGGTGAAGGGAAACAGGTATATATTTAAAGTTTGATTTTGATTTTGCCTTTGCTATTTGTAGGTGTGTGTGTGTGTGTGTGTGTGTGGTGTGTGTGTGTGTGTATTGGAAACAGAGCTAAGGACATCCAGTTCTACCTCCAGTGCTCCTATCATAGCCAAACCTGTTTGCTCATTTTTTTAATATGTAAAAACATTGGCTTGCTGACAAAGTGACAGCCTAGCTGACTCTAGAAATACAACATTGACATCAGGACTAATGAAAGGAGTGGGAGGAAAAATTTGGAGAACAGTGAAAGGCTTCGTGTGTGGTGAAGAGGTCAGCATTACATGTTATGGGTTGAGTTCTTATCATGGCTTTGGTACAGTACCCCAAAGGCTCTTCATTGCTAAATAAGACAGAAGAAAACAATGAAAGTCAGCACTAGGTCTGATAAGGCTTTCCAAATCTCAGACCTCTTAGGAGCATTTTCTGTAAAGATTGGATTGCTCTCCAACAGGATCCCTTTAGTCATAGGCACCTGATGATTCTATTTCTCTGTTTCACTCTTGACATATCTCCAGTGATATTATTGATGCAGAACTGCTACTTAATTGAAAGGACATTATCCTTCCCAGGCTTCCATTCTATCACACTATAATAGCAAAGTTGTGTAATGCTTAATAGCTATAAAACACTTTGTCATACACCATCTTACTAGATTCTCACTAGAACCCAGTGAGGTAGGTATTCTGCAGATTATTTGATTCCTTTTTTCCAGATAATGGAACCGAGACACAAAGTGACTTGCCCAATAGTGACACTACACTGCTAGTTAATGGCAGAGAAAAGACTGAGTCACCTTTTCACAATCCAGTCTGCTTTCCATATAATTTTATGTACATAGAATTAAAGTCAGAATCAAATAATTTATTTCAAGTTTCTGAAAGTAATATTTCAGGTTTGTCAGAGCCTTTAAGAGGGACAGTAGGATTTACTACATAGCACCAAAATTTAGGGAGAACCAACAACACTTAAAGGTGTAGAAACAACTGAGCATGGCACCTAGTTATAAGAATAATCAGTTAAAATAAACTTAAAAGTTTTGCTTAGTTAAAATAAATAAGTTAAAATAAACTTATTAATAAACTCAGTTAAAAGGTACCTCTAGATGGTATGCTACCCTCCTGGATGAGAACAGTTTATTCCAATACCCATGAAGGTGGCTGAAGCAAGCACTCTGGAATACTTAGAGGTTGGTCAAACGTTGACAATGTCAGGGTCATACACTGGGTCCTAGACCATCACCAGTCATCTTGACTTTTGTCTTGCTACTGGATTTTGGAAAAGAGAGTGAGGCTGACGACTCTGTAACTCTGCTTCACTTAAATCCAATTCTTGAGTAAGCTATCACCTTGTGATGTTATTGGTCCTCTTTGAAAATGAAGGATGAACAAGACTTTCACAAATGGAATGGCATGATGTAGCAATGGCTCCGTTACTCTTACGTCCTAGGCAAATAGGTGGCGAAAAGTTTAGTAAGAGCCAGAACAAAATCATGGGTGATGACACCTGCAATGGTACTTCCTCTCCGCAATGTCATGTCCTCTTCACCCAATCAGTTTATCCTCGAGCAGATTGGAGCTAAGAATAAAACAAAATAAAAAAAATTTATATATTAAAAAAGACTTCCCATTTCAATGATTTCAGCCCAATACCAAAGTAATTAAAGTATATCTTTTATGATTCTTAAATATGCCATGGATCAAAATGTGCAGGGGGTACAAATGAGCTTTGTGTAACTGAGACCAGCTAATGATGTTGAGGATAAGGGATGGAGGGAGTGGGGGGGTCGGGTTGGCTTAGAGAGAAAAAAAATCTAGTTAGAAACTTTGAGGGATCCTTAGAGTATGAGAATATGCCTTTGAGTTCAAAGCTAGGAGTCAGGAAGCCCTGAGTTCAAATCTAGTCTCAGACATTTTCTAGCTATGTAACCTTGGGCAAGTCATTTAAAGCCTCTTTGTCTCAGTTTCTTCAACTATCCAGTGAGAATAATAATAATAGCAACTACCTCTTAGTGTTGTCATGAAGATCAAAATAAGGGAATATTTGTAAAAAGCACTTAACACAGTATCTGGCACAGAGTAGATACTATATACATGCTTATTCCCTATCCTTCCCCTGCAAAAGGAACCATTTTCTCGTCCTATTATCCTTCTGTATTAAAAACATTTATTACCACCATTTTCCCTATCTCTCAAACTTAAAATCCCAAAGCCATCTTGGACTCAGACCTCTCTCTTGTCCCTGGTTACTTACCAAGCACTATTAATCCTTTCTGCACTATATGTATTTCATTTTCCCCTTTGTATTTCCATTCTAACTATGAACTACTGTAGTATTCTTCTAACTGGAGAGCTTCCTGCTTCTATTCCAGGATTACTTAACCTAGGGTTCACTGACTTAAAAAAAAACATTTTAATAACTTTTCATCATTAACAAAATTATATTCATTTGTAATTCTATGTATTTTGTTTTATGTATTTAAAGACATTATTCTGAGAAGCGGTCCATAGGCTTTGCCAGACTGCCAAAGGTGTCTATGTTCCCACCAGAAATGTTAAGCATCTCTGTTCTAGTCTGTCCCCAAGCCCATACATACACATTGCTACTAAATTAATGTCACAGAATCAGAGAATTTGAAAATAGAAAGGGACTTCACCAGTTATCTAGTGCAACTGACACATGAATATGTGTCCAATATAATATGTCCAACAAATAATTATCCAGCCTCTTCTTGAAGACATCAATGGAGGAGGGAGCCTACCTTTCTTGTAGGCAGGCCATTCCACTTTTGGACAGCACTAATTGCTGGGATGTTTTTCATGTTATCAAACCTAATTTTGCCTCTTTGCAAATTCCCTCTATTGCTCTACCTGTTGGATCTGCCCTCTGGTGTCAGAAAAAAGAACTTGTATAATCAGTTCTCCACATGGCAACTCTTCAGATAGTTGAAGACAACTACTATGCCCACTATTAGTCTTCTCTTTTCCAGCTAAACTTGTCCAATTCTTTCAGCGGATGCTAATATGACATGTACTCAAAGCCCTTCACCATCCTGGTTACCTTCCTTTGGATTCTTCAGCTAATCAATGTCTTTCAACCATGATACCCAGTATTGAACATAATACTCCAGACAAGGTCTGAAGAGTATAGTATGACTGTCACCTTCCTAGTGCTCGAAGATATGCCCTCTTGATGTAGCCCAAGATCCTATTAGCATTTTTTTGTCCACGGCATCACACAGACTGCTTCATAGGGAGCTTATGGTTCACTAGAATCCTCAGATCTTTTGCAGAACAATTTCTTCATGTCTATTGATGTTTTCTCCATCTTAGACTTTTGAAGTTTTTTGTTTATTTTTATGGGGCTCTTTACATTTTTCTCTATTGAATTTCATCTCATTAGATTTGGTGTAATGCTCTAACCTGTCAAGACACTGTTGGATCCTGATTGTCATCCACTGTGTTAACCATCCAGCCCAGCTTTGTGTCATCTGCAAATTTGATGAGCCCTTCTTTTACCACTCCAATCATCACATTTACTTCTGTTTAGCTTTGATTTTAAATCCCTCCAGGATTCCTGATCCAATGGTTAAAGATTCTTCTTTTCATTATGGTCTTCAAAGCTATCAATAGTGTGAACCTAGCCTACCCTTTTATCCTTTGGTCTCACTGTTTCCTCTCACATGAACCTTCTAAATCTGACAAACTTCATTGTCCTCTGAGCATGTTGTTCAGTTTCCTCCCTCTGTACTTGACCTATATACTTTTCTCAACCTCAGGTGGACATCTTACTCCTTCTTTGGCTACATCAGGAATATCCATCATTCACAATTCAAAATACAT
>CM053593.1:322878258-322900240 GCA_028646575.1 Pseudocheirus occidentalis | reverse complement strand
CTATATATGTAGATCTAGATATAATAATTGAATCAATAAGACTGAGGAGATAATCAAGAAAGAGTATTGAGATGACGAAAGAAGTTCCAGGACAACCTTGGAGTATATCCACATTTGGGTGTAGGGCATAAATGATGGTCCAATTAACCCTGAGAAGGAACAGTAAAATACGTAAAAGGAAAACCAAGAGAGAGCAATGCCATGAAATCCCAGAGAAGGGAAAGCATCCATAAGGAAAGCAGAGTCACTGGTTTTCCTTGTGGCAGAGGAATCAAGAAACTCATTAAACTTCCTAACTCAGTTATCAGAAGCAAAGGAGTATTCCTAGTTTAAGTAGCACTCATTTACAGTAGGCTTTGAATTTGGGTATATGTCTACACATGTGAGGGAGCTAGGTGGTACAGTGCATAGAGTGCTGGACCCAGAATCAGATCCTGAGGTTAAATCTTCCTGAGATCAATTCCATTCTCTTCCTAGCTATGTGACCCCAGGCAAGTCACTTAACAAGTTGGCCTCAATCTTCTCATCTGCAAAATGAGCCAAAAGAAGGAAACAGCAAACCACTCTAGTATCTTTTCCAGGAAAACCCCAAATGGGATCACAGTGTCAGATATGACTGAAAAATAACTGTAGAACATACACACATATACATATATGTATACCCACACATATGCATATATGTATATATATTTGTAAATGTTTATTTTGGTCAAATTGATAACTACTCAGCTGCTGCACAATGTCTTCATCTCACTGCATGCTCAGTCTATAGGATGTTTCATTGCACATGGACCTCTTTTGACTTCAACAGAAGTTTTGTGCCTGGAAGAGATCTGTGGGGGTGCAGAGGGGGAATCAAAATTTTCACATTATGTCTTTTGAAACAGGAGAACAATTTTAATTTTCCCTTGTCAAACAACTGGGGCATTTTAATAATCCCGGCTTTTTAAAGTCTCAGACTTTTAAGTTTCCTTAAATCTTTGACACGATTTCTCTTTGCAATTCCACCCACTCTTTATGAGAAGAATAATACAGTAATATTCTATTCTTCCACTGTGCCTTTTATTCAGAGAACTCTAAGCACTTTGCAGACATTGTCCTTTATCCTTATACCACCCTAGGAGGGGAGATAGTTTATGAGTGGAAAGGACCATTGTCTCTGTTGTATGTCACCTGGGGTGGAGTCCAAGGTCATCACAGCACCATAATGAAGAAGCTGGAAATGGATTTCAAGATTCTTGATTTTCTGATTGTACCTGTAACAATGAGGCCATTTCTATCCAAAGCAAAGAAGAATGGGGCTTTTCCCCTCCTTCTGTTCAAGCTGTTTTAGATTTGTGATACCACGAGGGTAAAATCCTTTACTGGCTATTTTTCAGCTTAAGTAAGTTAAAATAATAGCTACCTCTTCTTCCTGCTTCCATCTGCCAAGAGTATCCAGTGTGTCCATTCCGGAAATGTGTACCAATTGGACCTACTTACTTCCATCCTCACCCTTTCCTATTTATTCACATTAAGGAAAAATATGTGGTTCCTAATCAGGTTCAGTGTGGGGACTGGGAATGGTGCTTAGTGACAGGCTTCTATTACTGGTAGTATGGTGGCTAAAAGTTGCAAATAAATACTAATCAATTTCATAGCTGTGTGTGCAGTTCCCAGGTATCAAAGGTATGCTAAGGAAGGCATCAGTTCTGTCTCCTGGCACTATTCCTTTGCATAGCCTGTCATCCATGCTTGGAATGTTCCCTCTGCTCACCACCACCTCTTAAAATCCAAAGTTCAGCTCAAGTGCTTCCTCCATTATACCTTTTTCTTGATTTTCCCCTGCCCCCAAGTTCTAGTAATTCCAACATTCTCACCAAATTACTTTGTACTTATTTTGTATACATAATATTTACTTGTATGTGTGTTTTACACTCCCCTGATTCCAGTAGCATGGAAGAACCTTAAGGGAAGGTACTATTTTCAGTTTTTTCTTTTTATCCCCACTGCCTAGGACAATGTTGGCACTTGAAGGCAGAGTAGTATGTGAGAAAGAACAGTAGAATGGGAATTTGAATTCCTGGGTTTGCATTCTGGCTTCACTAATTACTAACTGTATTACCTCAGTTAAGTCACCTGATCTTTCTGATCCTCATTTTTCTTATTTATAAAACAGTGAAAGAGGGGCAGCTACGTGGCGCAGTGAATAGAGAGCACTGGCCCTGGGGTCAGGAGGATCTGAGTTCAAATCCAGCCTCAGACACTTAACACTTACTAGCTGTGTGACCTTGAGCAAGTCACTTAACCCCAGTTGCCCTGCCCCCTCCAAAAAACAAAAAGAAAAAAATAAATAAAAATAAAATAGTGAAAGAGATGGCATATAAAGTCCCATCCTCTAAATCTATGATCAATTGTATCGTGAGTATCGTGCTGGTTATTGTCTCCATTTCAATGGGATGTGGAATGGGTAGGAGGGAGAGAATGATAATTGCTTTTTCATTACATTCTTCATGAACAGGTAACATAACAACATCTATGCCCAAGTGATATCAGCTCATGATGATGCAAAGAGGATTCATCTGCTCAGCCAATACAACCACCGACTCCATTGTTGGTTGTTTAGCCTTCACACTTATATTGCATAACCTTGTTTTATTTCATTTTGTTGGTTTTTTTTTGGAGGGAGGAGGATGGGACAATTAGGATTAAGTGACTTGCCCAAGGTCACACAGCTAGTAAGTATTAAGTGTCTGAGGTCAGATTTGAACTTGGGTCCTCCTGACTCCAGGAGGTCACTACACCACCTAGCTGCCCCCACCTTGTAAAAGATGAATTATTTTGTCTGCTAATTCAGTCCGGACAGTAATATCTCACCAGGAACATTCTAGGTAAAATTTCTTTTGTTCAAGAAATCCTGCCATTTACAACATGGTGATTATGAATCAGAATACCTAATGCTACCATCATTGTTTTAAAAGTAGATGGAACCTCAATTTCATGGATTCTATGTCCTTGTATATAGACAAAAAAAAATAAATCCTAGTCCTTGAAAAGTCACTCAAAAATTGAATCATTGTGAACCTTAGAAGAAGGTGGATTCTTCATCAGTCCATTAGAGGTAATTTCTCTATGCAATCAAAAAATTCCTCATTATATAGCAGTCTTACAGAGTAGACTCCAAAGTCAGATAGGATTTATGACATACTGTTTTACGGTCTGTAGCTGTGGTTTCTGTACTGATTGATTTGTGCGATAACATTATATTTCTTCTCGAAGAATACTGATTTTTTTGGATTCTGGCATTAACTACAACTATCTTTGAAATAGTTCATTTGTTTTTGGACTTTTCTGAGATGCTAAAGTATAAGCTTGGGGCAACGAGGTGGCACAGTGAATAGAGTGCTGGGTCTGGAGTCAGGAAGACTTGTCTTTATGAGTTCAAATCTGGCCTCAGACACCTGCTAGTTTTGTGACTGTGGGCAAGTCACTTAACCCTGATTGCTTCAGATTCCTCATCTGGTAAACGAGCTGGAGAAAGAAAGGGCAACCCGTTCCATTATCCTTACTAAGGAAAACCCAAATGGAGTCAAACAGAGTTAGACATGACTGAAAACTGAACAAAAAAATTATGAGTTCATTACTTCTGGGACAACTTCTTGATTAAGACATTTAGCTTCTCTGGGCCTTGGCTTCCTCACCTGTACAATGAGAAAATTGTACCAAATGACTTTTGAGGTCCCCTCAAATTTACAGGTTCTGTAATATCCTATGTTCCTATAGCTAATGTTCTTCAGATAGGAGATTCTTTTGGTTTGGGACTGTAGTCTTTACATGTATCCATCATAGAAGCTTAATCTAGGTCACATTTGTGATCGTGAATGTCTGTAGGCATATGAAGAAAACTGGATGGGGTGTCAAATAATCCCTGATCATTCTAGATCAGCGGTTCTCAACCTGTGGGTTATGTTCAATTTGTAACAATGAAAATACATCCTGCACATCAGATATTTACATTACGATTCATAACAGTAGCAAAATTACAGTTATGAGGTATCAACAAAAATAATTTTATGGTTGGGGGTCATTACAACATGAGGAACTGAATTAAAGGGTGGAGGCATTAGGAAGGTTGAAAACCACTGTTCTAGATGATAATGATAAAAAATAAAATGAATAATTGCTGACATTTATATAACACTTGAAAGTTTACCAAATGCTTTACAAATATTATCCCAATTTATTCTCACAAGAACTCTGCAAGAAGTGTGCTTTTATTAACCTCCATTTGAGGAATGAGGAAAGAGAGGCAGGCAGAGATTAAGTGGTTTGTCCAGGGCCCCACAGTTAAATGTTTCAATCTAAATCTGAACTCAGGTCTTCCTGATCCCAACTCCAGTGACCTATCCCCTGGCCCATATAGCTTCTGTTTAATTTAGGAACAGTGCCATTCCAATGATCAAAATAGTTGTAGAAAAATCTATGAAGAAGAAGCTGGAAAACCATTTCTGAAAACTCCCAAGCTAACACATTCTTTAGGTGTACTTCTTTCTGTTGTGTGTTTGTGTGTGTGCATGTGCACACACGCGTGTGTGTGAAAGCACGTGTGTGTGTGTGTGTGAGAGAGAGACAGAGAGAGAGAGAGACAGACAGAGAGAGAGAGAGAGAGAATGGGTAGAATGGGTACTTCATGGGGAGGGGAAAGGAGAGAAATGTTTGACTTGCTAGCTAAAAAGTAACAAAAATACTACGGAACACCATAAGGCTACTTCAAATGTATGGCCTGTCAATTTGTTTTTTTAACTGTTTCACCTGTGCTTTTCACCATTGGAAGAATACAGAATGACTGAGTAGCAATTAGCTACTTTAAACCCATCATGTCTAAATTCCTCTAAGTAGAAAGCCACTTCTGTCACACTCAAGAGAGCTGAGTATATATTCTGATCACTGATAACCCACAGGGCAGCTTGCTACTTCATTTAAGCTAGGTAACGGAAGGTTAGTTACCTGTTCCATCCTTAACTAATCAACTAATGGACTAGGTTGCTAATTACTATTGATTTCTGCATTGAACTGAGCATTTAGCTGAAAATTAGCTCTGCCAGAGGTGGAATGGTAGAGATTTCGAAACTATATAATATGCTGGATTTAATAACAAATAAATACATAGCCCCTTCTTTTCCCCATAGGGAAACCCAAATATGTGAGTATTGTGCTGCTGCCCTCTAGTGACAGGAGCAAGTAGTAAAGGTTTAATTAATCTTCCCAAGCCTCATAGCATCCTAGTGAAAGATTTTTATTTTATTGTTATTTAGGGTTACATCATAGTGTTTCTCTGGGGATAATTTTAGCACAATAATTCTCTAGATAATAAATTGCTGGAATTTGGTATTTCTCGTTTGGATAAAAGCAAAGGGATAGAAACAGAAGTTAGGGGTAGAGGGTAGAGAAAATCCAGTAGGTTCCATTCCTTTTCAGAGGATCATATATTTTGAGTTGTAAAGGACCTCAGAGACCAACCTCCTCATTTTATAGATGAGCAAACTTAGGAACAAGATAAGTTAAGTAACTTGCCCAGAATCACAGGACTAATAAATATCTTAATCAGGATTTGAACTCAACTCCTTAACTCCAAGTCCAGTGCCCTATCTGTGACACCATGCTGCATCCTGCCTTTACCTGTCATAAAATTTTGCATTTCAATGGAAAATTTCTCAGATGGAAAAATCTGTTAAATTACTGTGCAATGATTTATTTTACTTAAGCAGATCAATAATTGTAGTACCTACTATTATACAAGAAAATTATTATTTTATTGTATCTATATATATATATGTATGTGTGTGTGTGTGTAGATAGTTGAATAGTGTATTTTGCTCTGAAATTTTATCATTATGGGGCCCTTCCGTTTTAGTAATTTTCTTGGCTTTAAAATTATTTAATTGGATTTGTAATGATAGGGTTTTTTTAATATCTAAGGGATTTGGAATGTTAACATTATGAAAGGTGAGAACAAAGGACACATCTTATTGCTCAAGATGTCTGAAATTTTCAGACTGCTTGAATTGGAAGAAGACTAATTGATGCCTAATTGGGGTCAGCCCAATTAGCTCCAGGATAAGTAGCTAGGTAGAGTCATGAGCCTCCTCCATGAAGGGGTTATAAACTACTCCCTTAGGTAATCTTACCCTCAGTTTTGAGTAGAAAATATGCACATTTCCCCTTCTATAAAGATACTTTGATTCACAGCTGGGGAAGTTCTAAAGGCTTACTCAGAGCACTTAAAGAAATGTAACAGCATGTCTGCTGTAAATAAAAGGAAGAGTTATTAAATAGCATTACAGTGGCTAACCATTCTGGCCAAGCTTTCAGAGGCTCTGCTGGGTAAAGTATGCTATTGGCTACAAGGAAGCAGAGATAAACAGGAAAAATGTATGAGCGTAATTCTCTCTACTACCCCACATTCCATTTTACCATTAAAACATCTCCTGCAAATGGCCAGGATGGGAGGTAGGCACGGATTAGGAGAGTTACATGATATTCTCCGTACCATTAGACTCTTCAGAGTTTTCCTCCAAGGACCAAGTAGAAACGATTATTAGATTTTCCCACCCTTCAATAACATCTTATAACCCCTGAATTCCCAATTGTTTTTTCTCCTCCTTGTAATTCTTCCTTACAATTTAGCTGCATAGGTTTTTAAAAATATTTTCAAGCAAAGAGTTACTAAATCAAAGGAAATAAAAATATCTTAATTTTTCAAAATACCAAGAAAAAAGAAACCCTATGAACAATTCAAGCTCTGATTTCTTTTAACAGAATTTTTTGCTTAGATAGGTACTAGATCTATGATTTCTTTGGTTTAGAGAATTCTCTGGTAAAGAAATTCCCTAGACTTGTGCAATTCAGAACTTTGTAGCTTATCCTCTTTCAGAGAGTTTTGTAGAGGACTGGGAGGTCGTGACTTGCCCAAGGTCGCACAGTATGTATCAGAGGCAGAACTTAAACCCAGGTCTTCTGGGTTTTAAAGGAAGCTTTCCATTTACTATACTCTGCTGTTTCCTTTTTTGTGTTTTTCCTGCTTAGAATTAATCAAATTACTGAATAGGAAGTAATAACTGAAAATTATCAACCCTTTAAGGTTTTCAAAGAAACGTTTTACAGGCGCAATCCCTTTGGAGGCTCAAAAAATCATCTGAGATCAGTATTACAGGTATTGTCTCCATTTTACAGATGAGGAAACTGAGATTCAGAGTCTAAATGGTCTGTTCATGGCCATATAGAATTATGAGCGGCAATATTCAAACCCACATCTTGGTGACTTCCAAATCTGTACTGTTTGCTACCTCTACAAATGAATTAAATGGAAGGCAAATTCCTAAGTATAACCTCGGATTTTCTAATAAATCTCTTTCCTAAATTCCCATAAAAAGTTAAAGTTTATAGTTTAATAGAATATATTCCACAGAAATACACATAGTAGTGAATCAATCCTTTCTCCAGAAGTGTTTATTGGAAACATATGATATTTGTGGATTTTCATTTTACAGTGATAAGACTTAGTTGGAGAAAAAGGGCTTTGAAATCTCTTTAGCACCCTTAGAAATCTGCTTCTCATACCTTTAAAAAAAATCTCTAAGATATTTTAAAAGATTTCTTGCCCTTAGCAGACATAGTATCCAAATAACTCTGTGGTTTGTTACCTCATTCATCTTATTATGGTTCAACATCCTGGACTTTGAGTACAAATTGAGTTGCATCGATAAGTCTAATCCAACAGAACTTTGACTTAAATTTATCTACAATAAATGTGGACATTTCTTGAGGAGGAAAGGGGCGAAAGGATTTCCTGAAGTGTGTTTCATGCTTATTTTTAGTGAAACAAGTTTTCTATCCTTTCGAACTGGTTAGTGGGAGGTACATTCATCACAAAATAAAACAGAAGTCTCTTCATGATAGAAGCCCAAAACAAATAGTGTAGACACTGGTACAAAGCAGCAGGATTGATTGAAAGACAGAAAATGACTCTAGCCTGATTTTTCTCTAAATATCCCCACATTACTTCACCTCTCCAGCATATTTATTGGCATCTCTGATGGCTGTGCTATTTTTTTTTTTAATTCTGGCAATCATTGCCTCAGCTGTCATTTGAATGGTTTTCTGTTTTTTCGGTTTAGAGTGCATCTGGGCTTCTCTCTAATCCCTCGTTTTGGTCATGAATGAAGTGGAATATGTTTTTCTTTTGAAAAGGGAAAAGCAGTGCCTGTGCTCAAATGGTAGACAGCTGCTCTTTTATAATATTTTAATATGTGTTGAACTTGGATAGCCAGGATCACAAATTGTGTTATTAACAGGCATTATTCCTACTTTTCACATGGAAAGAGAATGGTCTCTGCTACTGAAGAAGTCACTAGAATTACACCTGGGATATTGAATTGCTTGATCCTGAGATCTAACCATAGAGCACCTCAGAGGACTTTGGTTCATGGGATCATTTCCCAGAGCTCTGGAGCTAGAAGGGATGTTAGAGGTCATTTAGCCCAAACTCCTCCTTTTTGGAAAACGAAAGTAAGGCCCAGGGAGGATAAATGGCTGTCCCATGTCACCCAGGTACTAATTGTCACCTTTTCCCACAGTACAGAGTAGGTAGGAGCATGGAACAATTCTCATGGAAATGTGATGAGTTTTTGTCTTTTTCCTATCATTGTTGAATTCTTTCTGATGCCACTCTGTCAACATATGCAACTCCCAACAGTCCTCACTGTTTGATAGTATGTACTTTGGTTATACATAATAAAATTGCAGTATTTCAAAAATTTTGCTATTTCATAAGTATAAAAATTCTCAGAATTTTAGCATCATAAGATTAGGGCCAGAAGGGAATTAAAGAGATCATTTGATCCTATTCCTTCATTTTGTAGATGATGTAACTGACACCCAGATAGGTTATTTGCCCAAAGTAACAAAGCTACTAATTATTTTGGGGAGAATGGGGAATCCAAGTTTTCTAGACTCCACATTCCATGCTCTCTAAACCATTTACTAAGGTAGGAACAAGCTGGGATTTGTGCTAGTGGAGAGAGTACTTGATTAACAATCTTTCATACTTTTGATAAAGTGTTATGAGTTTCTGTGACCAAAAAAATGATCACTTGGTGGCTGATTCTCTTAGTGGTTGATTTCCTTGTTATAAGTCTCTCCCAATTTAAATGACAGACCCATGTTCTGTTTCCAGTCCCATATCTTAAGCCTTCACAGTTTATGAAGACCTGTCAGAGCTTGGGCTCTGCCAGCATAGCCTTCAGAGCATCCAGAGTCCTTCCATACCTCAGGGAGTCATCAGAGTAGGCTTTTAATGGAAGTGATATGATAATACACTCATGTGATTGTCTTCAGTCATTTATCAGTCCAGCTCTTTGTGACTCCATTTGGGGTTTTCTTGGCAGAGATGTTGGATTGGTTTGCTATTTCCTTCTCCTGCTCATTTGACAGATGAGGAAATGAAGGCAAAGAGGGTTCAGTGACTTGCACACAGTTACACAGCAAGTGAGTGTCTGAGGCCAGATTTGAACTCCCCAAGATGAGTCTTCCTGACTCCAAGCCCAGAGCTCTATCCACAGAGTCACTTAGTGACCAATGTTATGTAGTTTTTCATATTAGTTCGGGTGTGGTTAAGACTTGTGCATATATCTAGAGCCACATTCTCTAATTTACTTATAAATACTGACAGGAGAGAGGTGAAATCCATTCAACTTACTTTTGGAGAGGAACATCACAGATATAGAATCATAGAGTGTCAAAGCTGATAAGAACCTTGAGAAAGAGTCATGGGTGTGTAGTAAGAGTGCCTGAAATCCAAGCTCCAGTTATACTGCTTGCTATTTGTGTGACTGTAAAGCAGACACTTCCTTCTCTGGGCCTCAGGCTTCTTTTCTGTAAGACAAGATGACTTTTAAGGATCCCTCCAGTTTTAAATCCAAGATCCTATAAACTTTCAGTCCAGCCTCCTTTTTCAGAACAGGAAACAAATACCAAGAAAATGTTTGATGAGGAGGAACATGAGATGGCAAATCTGAGATATAAAGTAGGGTAATAATTGAGCTGGACCTGTGATTTCACTGGTACAGAGAACTCCCAGATCAGAATACAGAACTCCCAGAAATCTACTAGCGAGGATTGGTATCTTCTCAGAAACTTCATCTTTAGATGATGAAATTGGCCATTATCATGCAGCTAATATATGTCAGAGGCAAGAAATGAACCCACGTCTTCCTGGCTCTAAGATTGGTTTGTTATCCATGATACTAAGTATTCTCAATAGAAAAGTATGAAAATTTGAGCACCAATAAAACACTAATTTCATTGGTAGTTGAGAATGGGAAAGAATAAAAGAATAAAACAGGAGTAGCACATATAGTGGATATAGAAACAAAGGACATAGATTTAAATTTCACCAATGTTACCAATTATACATGTGACCTTGACTAAATTATTTAGCTTCCCTGAGCCTTAGTTCATCATCTCTAAAATGGTGATATAGGACTAAAGGATCTCTTGGGTGCCTTGTAACTCTAACTCTACCATCCTATATATTATCAAAGGTAAATTATTTCACTAGAGAGTGATCAGAAACAGAAAATGGTCATTTGCAATAAATGTGATGGGAAACATTAAGAGTAATAAATAGCCACAAGTCGGGCTTAGAAGTTATTAATTCTGAAGCAATAAAGTTAAGTACAGAAGTGACTTCATTTATGTGAGTGAAAAACGTTAAGGTAGGAAGGACTTAAATTAATTGGAAATTAATGAAGTACAAGATATCAGTATTCTTATTATACTTATATAACTATTATATTGGAGGCAGCTAGGTGGTTTAGTGGATACAGCATTGGGTCTGGAGTTAGGTAGATCTGACCTTGGATAAGTCACTTAACCTCTGTTTGCCTTAATCCACTGGAGAAGGAAATGGCAAATCCCATCAGTATTTTTGCCAAAAAAAAAAAAACCTATGGAGAGTATTGACTTGCGATGGTCCATGGAGTCACAAAGGTCAGATATGACTGAATGACTGAACAACATTTACTGTCATTTGTGCAAATAATTGTTTAACATTCCCCCATTAGATTATAGGCCCCTCTACAACAGAGAGTTTGTCCTATTTATCTTTGTATCCCCAGAACCCTGAATAGTAAGTATCCTATGCCTTGAACACAGTAGGGACACAATAAATGTTAGCTTAATGGCATTGAATAAAGAACATAGATACTGTAGGCAGCTGTATTCTAAAGAGAAATTGCATTGGTCTAAGTAAGATTAAATCAATTATTTAAGTCAACCATTTTGACATTAGCAAAAGTCTGAAAATACTGCTTATTTTAATCAGAATTTCTTTCTACCCAATTATTTGCCCTATAAATAAACTTCCTTTAATTATAATTACTTGCCAGTAAAGGTAGGGATTTAGTTAAATTTGATATTTTGAATTGGTGAGAACCTAGTAGTACTGAAAAGAGATTCTTTAAATTGACTGATGGTTCATTTAGTACCATAGGTAGATGAATTCAGGGTGGCAATCGAAAGTGACCAATTCCAGCTCAGTCAAGAGAAAGATTACTGATCTGTGTTTGTTTTTTGAAAGCCCCTTTTTTTTCTATTCATCTAAACTTTTTTCCAACTCTTAGAGTAATGCTAATGAGTTTACCAATTTGCATCTGTAGAGCATTCCAAATTTTCCCAGCACCCTTTTCACCTCTGTTACCTCCCTTTATTCACGCAGCAGAACTGTCATCTAAGGAAGGTTCTCCTACTCCATTTGACTGATAAGGAAATTGAACCAGAAGGGCCCATCTAATCCTGAGACCCTATGATTCTATAAGATTTAGTTACTTTTCAAGTTTGTACACCAAGTGAGTAGCTAAACTTCCTGATCCTGGGCCTTGTGATTCCCGGTTTATGCTCTTCCCATTCCACCAGACACATACCTGTAGTACCTTCACAACTAAATACTCTTACATGACTGATTATATATGATCATTTCTCAAACCAAAATTCTACCTTGTGATCCTAATTGTGATAAACTATTTACAGCTGCAACCCCCACATTTAATGTTAAGCCTGCAGCAATGTGAACTTGAAAATTCCTGTTTCTGGAATTGCTTACATAACTTTTGACATGCCAGCAACACACTGTGCTACACAATGAAACAGAACTCTCACTTCTCCCCCAGCCCCCTGCCCCCCAGGATTGCATCATTTGAATGGACTTCACAGTCCGGGCTTCAAGAGAAAATGAAGTAATCATCAGTCTAACTCATTCCCTGAAATGCAAACCTATGTCCTCACTTTTTTCAAAGATACGCTCCCTTTTAATGGTGTTCTTAAACTGTTTTTTAAAAATAAGGAGTTTGAAATGCTCCTCAGAAATAGAATTTGTCCATACATATGTAACCTTTAAACAAGTATGCTTCAAAAAAAGGTATTAGAAATTTGTGCCCTACTTTACCTCTCTGTTAAGAGAGAGGTTAGAGGTTATTGATTTCCCTGTTGACTCCCTGTATGACTAGCAACTACAGTGATTTATTCCCATTTATTTTTAAAATAGAGAACTCTACAGATTCCTATGCTCAAGCACTAGCAAGTGAAAACTGAAATACTCAATTATCCAGGTAAATTGATCAGTACGTAACCAAACTCGATAGTTAATATTATTGTTAATTATCCAAATTATTCTATTAGTTGTCTACATTGATCAAATGTACAGACATTTTCACTTTGGTTTTTGTAGACCTATTTAAAGCGATATTGAAGTTTACTAATATGATCATCTGCTTTTCAAGAGACAGTGATGTATAGTAGAAAGAGGAAGCCTTGGATTCCAGTTTTGCTATATTTATGTATCTATTCATTCACTTGTTTGTTTATTGTTGCTATGTGACCAAGGGAAAATTGCTGAAGCTCCCTCAGCCCTAAGTTTTTCTTTCTCTAATAATAAGTTACAGAAGAATTGCCAGTTTGTTTCAGAAATAATTTCCATACTGGGAGTTCCCCACACTTGTGATGAAATCACAGACTAAAATCCCCCAAAATGCAAACTGCAAGTTTTCTGTTTGACCCACTATATCAGGGTAACTGCTCCAGCCATGACTGTCATGGTTCCCTGGCCATCTTCTTAACAGTTACCTTGCATAGGTATACCCTCCACAGTTATACCCTTCTTCCAGTTATGAACAATAATAAAATCAGTACTTCCCCTGCCTCTGAACATACCATTTCAGTATACCCCACTTTGGTTCCATTTACCATCCCCATAACTTTCCAAACCAAAATATTCCTCCCAAACCACCACTTGCCTACAGAATATAAATTCCTTTAGTATAAGGATGCTCTTTGTTTTTGCATTTACAATGGAAATCTGGAATATTGTTGATATTTAATAAACAATCAATTCGCTTGATCACTATAGTCAAATAACTGATCAGTTTAATGAAAAATCTGTATTTGGTATTTGCTGATCAAAATCAGGCTGTGGTTTAGCTGATTTCTAGTTCACACCTGGCCATTATAGTATTGTCTAGACATAGCCCACTGTCCTGAAAAGTACTACTGAAATGAATTTATTTTCATAATTCTCCAAAGCGGAAAAATTACAGTAGTTTTGCCATTTGGAAAATGCTAATGTTTCCTAATAAATAGTAATTTAGCAAGTTTGATAGCTAGATAACTATAAAAAATAATTTATTCAATATGTTAAGAAAAATCACATAAAAGCATGTTATATGCATACTGTGGAGAAGCTGGACATTGTAACTTTTCAATTTTTAAGCCACAAAAGTAGGTTTTTTTCCCCCAACTTGAGACATGAAAAAAATGAACAGAAAACAACAAACCTTGCACTATCCTTTCAGGGTGAGTGATAACTAGAACCTATCATTTTTTTTAAATTGTATGTTAGTTGTAAACTAAAAAACTGTTTGGAGTGCATAAAGACCTTTTTTTTTAACTTACTAATGTACATCAGCAATTATTCTGCAACACACAGTATCACAGATCTAGACCTTGGAGATCATTGAGTTCAACCTCCTCATTTAATGAAGAGGGAACCGAGGGCCAGAGAGATGAAATGATTTGCCCAAGGCCTTAACGAATTTCCTTGTGCACTAAGTTTAAATGACTTTTAAGTGTCACATATACAGTATGTGTCAGAGGTGGGAGTCAAATCTTCTTGACTCCCCAAAGGCTGACTCTCTATCCCCTATACCCAGATTCACAAAGAATGTTGTGCTGAGATTTTTTTTAAAGGAGAGGATGTTCTGGAATAAGGTTTGGTTTTTTTTTTCCAAAATGAGTGTGTAGATCAGTATGTAGAATTGTCTGTGAAACACTGGTACAAGGCTATGATGTATTCACATAGCACTTGTCACATGAATATGCCATATATCTTTGTAAGCATGTGGTGAGAAGAACTGCTCTTATTTCACAGCAGGAAAAAGGCACAAAGAAATAGAGGCCTTGACTAGGGAGAAGCATTAAATGTGTGGAACATATCAGGAGCAAATTCCTCACATCTAATTCACATCAGGCTACAATTTTATTCCTTTTGGCCAAAGGCCATCTCAAGACTTACATAACAAAAACTAGGTACAAAATAATCTTTAAAATAAGTTATAAAGATCAAAGAGAGGCAAAGTTTGCATTGAGTTCCCAAATGTAAAAATGTCACATTTCTGAGTTAATTACATCAAAGGAGTCATGAGACCAATTCATCACTGGGCCATTTAACTGAGCACCTAAAATAACTTTAGAGTTGAAGCAATGAATAAAAACAGCTAAATTCTAAAAGCTACATACACATCTATTCCATAGAGTGACAGTTATTCCAGTATCTTTATACAAACTTCTAGTAAGGTGACAAAGGGCACCATAAAAGGTAGAATGAAAGGTTCTTCACTCCATAAGTTAAGGTTTACTGTGTTAGGTAAGTTTAATAGCATAATGGATGGAGTTGGGCATTATTTGTAAATGCATTTCCCTAAAGATTTTGCCAGAGCTTAAGAAATATAAGATGCACTAAATAGGCATCTGTAAGTCTGTCTGTATGTGTGTGTGAGAGAGAGGGGGACAAGGAGAGAGAGAGAGAAGGAGAGAGAGAGAGAGAGAGAGAGAGAGAGAGAGAGAGAGAGAGAGAGAGAGAGAGAGAGTTTGTTAAAGGATATTAGTCAGAGATCCAGACATGTAACTTAGAGCCTTTTTGAGAGTTAGTCCATGAGGGCAGAATAGGATTGTAACAATATTCAGCGTTTATGAAGTTAACCATAATAATTCGGTAGTGAGATTTTTTTTTTTTTTGCACCTAGGATTCGTCAGTAACCTTCTCAGCAAATGAAGAATGGCACGTTCTCTGCCACTTAGGATCTTAGCCTGGGGCTCTGACAGGTTATGATTTATACATGTTCACACAGCCAAAATACGGTAGAGACAGGTCTAGCTGATTCCAAAATCAGCTCTCTATCCATACACTGTAGTATATCCTGTCAGGGTTAAGGTCAATGTGTATAGTTAGACATAGCAGTTTTTACAGATAATTCTCAGGGGAAACTGAGTAATTGATTAGAGACATATAAACTGAATTCACATCCTAATGTTCTTTTAGCTCAGCTTCCCTCTATGCCTTTAAATATGATGATTAATGGTGGCAAGTTTTAATAATTGCACTAATAATTGAATTATAATTTTATCATAATAAAAATATATAAACAAAAATATATCCATCAAACTATGAAATTGTAAGACACCTGAGTTACCTGGCAATCCAATCCAATAGGACAAGCACTTGATTAAGTACTTCTTTTGTACAAGGCACTCTACTAGACCCTAGGGACATAAAGGTAAACGAAAAACAGTAGTCTCTGCACTCAAGGAGTTCACATTTCATTGTGGCATTAGCAACTGTTTCTCCCTGTATGACAAATACTTTATATGTTTAAGTGACTATGACACTTCCTGGACTCTGTTATTCTCCTTGTAATTTACATGGGTTAAACTTAGGGGTAAAATTGTTATATTTGATGTTATTGTCATTTTTATGTCCTTTATTCATTTGTAAAACTCTGAGCTATGTGTATGAATACTTTGGGGTTAAATTATTTCAACTGTATACCATATATTTTTCTCATTATAATTCTTTTTTATAAAATCTCTAATTGTGCCTCTGGCAGATTGATGGTCTGTATGGAGACAAATGACTCCAGAATAATTCCCATATCAATAAAAGTCTTTTCCTGTTGATAAAATTAATCTGTTTTGTTCTTTATCATATTGTTTGGTGCTCACCATGTCAACTACCTATAATTCTTCTCTCAGAGAAAGTGTTCATGTTATAGATGACTAAGGTTTCCTTTATATTTCACATTCCTTCTTTCTGAATTATTCTTTCCCATACTTTTCTCCCCATCTATGTCTTTTCTTGTCTTTGCATCAAAGTCAACAAATATCAGAGTTTATGTCGATCTCATTTGGATCCTCTTCTCATGTTCTTCATTGAATTTGTTTCATCATTTTTATCATTCTAAGCAATTAGTATAAGTGCATAAACTGCAATTCTTTTCATGGTGATCTTTGTGTAAATGCTCTTCATTAGAACTGTAATATTCTGAAGACAAAATATCTCATGAAATAATATTTCTTATGGTCTTTGGGAATATATGATAAAATCCATTCCACCAACTCCTGTCTTTGCCTCTCTAAGGAGTACTTGTAAGCCACCTCTCTATTTAGCTACAACTTCCTTCTTCTGGTTTTATTTATGGCAAAAATGTCAAGGTTGAGATGACACAGCTCCTTCAGCAATAAATTCACTCATTGGTCTTTGGATTTGGAAAATATGAAGCATTTCACGAGTGTTCATGAGCACTGAATCAACATTCAATAATTATTTAATAAGTGCCTACTATGGGCAAAGAACTATGGCACTTTATTCATGTTTGAAAGAATATATTAGAAACAAACTCATATCCCTTGTGTCCAGTTCCCTTTTGTAGGAAAGGAGTTTTTAACTCAAGCAGGCATCTGGATTTGATTACTTTTTAATGCATCGTGGATTGCTGATGAGATCTGGAACCATTTATGATATCATATCCTGTAAGTGGTACTTATACTAGGAAAGGGAAATAAAGAGAATGCCAAAAAAAGAAAAAAAAAGTTGATTCCTAAGAATCTGAGAAAGTTCACTTCCTTTTTTTTTCCCAAGGATGTTTCTTAGAAGAAAATTCTCTTGAATTTTTACCATACTAAGAGGACTCTTGCTAAGTTTGTAAAGACAAAGAACTAGCAGGACGCATTTTCCTTTAAATTAGGGGCAGATTAAATGGGTTGGATAAAATAATAGCAGACTCAATCCTTGCCAAAAACTCAAATCATGTCTTGTTGGAGGTACAAAAAGTGTTGATATCTAACTTCATTGTGTATAACTAAAACCAATGTGAGAAATGATAACATTCATTTAATCAGTGAATCTTGGAGTTGTAATGGATTTCAGAAGTCAACTCATCCAACTTTTCATTCAACTCAATGCAAAAATCCCATTACAGCACCCCTACTAGCTGTTCATTTAGCCTCTACTTAAATATTTATGGTATAAATATTTATAGTGGCAGATTAATCACAAAATATTACAAAGCAATCAATTCCTTTGCTGGATAGCTATCACTTTTAGAAGGCTCTGACTCTGTTGAGCAAATAAAAGTCTTCCTCTTGTTACTTCTACCCCTTTTTCTTTGTGCTATTCTTTCAAGCTTTATAGATTGTTTGACCTATCTTTCACATGACAAGACTTGAATATTTTAAAACAGCTGTAAAATTCCCCTACAATCTACAAATCCTGTTTTTCTTTACCCTTTTCTCATAAAACATGATTTTTCAAATTCCTTTTAAAATCCAGATTATTATCCTCTAAGTACATTTCATTTTGTCAATGTTTATCTGAAAGTGTGGCACCCAGAATAACCAAGATGACAGTGAAACAAAAAAAATGTTCCAAGCATACAAATCAGGTAGTGGAAGAAAATTTAGAGGGAGCATGACTTTGTTTTCAAATATTTGAAGGTCTAATCTAGAAGAGTTAAAAAGACATCAGAATTATGTTACTTAGCTCCAAAAGGACGATCTGGGAGCATTGAGTACAAGTTTTACTTGGAACCTGGAAAATTTATCCAAGAACAATATAGTAAAAATGGACAACTTTGAAAGACTTAAGCCCTTGGATCAATGTGGTGACCAACCATGATTCCAGAAGACCAATTATGAAAGATTCTCTCTGTCTCCTGACAGAGAGGTGATGGGCTAAGGATGAAGAACAAAACACATTGTTTTCATCATGGCTGATGTGAGAATTCGTTTTGGTTGACTATGCATTTTTATTTCAAGTCTGATGTTCTCCCACCATGAATATAGTATAAGTTTTCTCTCTCAGAATCTCAAGCTTCCCAGGAGTGTGGAGCCAAGATGGTGGAGTATAGGCAGCAACCCCTGAACCTTCCCAACATTTCCCTCTAGTCAACTTTAAAATAACTCCTCAAATCTAATTTTGGAGCAGCAGAGCCAACAAGAAGCCAGAGTGAGACATCTTTACAGCTTAAGACAACTTGTGAGCTTGGCAGGAGAGGTCTATGACACCTGAGTCAGGGCTGGCCCATAGCTTACCTTGTAATAGCAACAGTGGTGAGCCATTGAGGCAGCTTTGACAGTGCTGGTGGCAGCTGTAGCTTCAGGAGTAATACGAGTATCAGACAACTGGCCAAGAAGATATTATAGGGGTTCCTTTGCAGATACTGGGTGCAGCTGGTGCTGATTAGCAACTCTGTTGCCCATAAACAGTTCTGGATTGCAGTTCCAGGATGGAGAAAAACAGTAGCACTTGGGGCTACAGGGAACCAGGAAAGTCCTTCCTAGGGAGAGAACACCATGTAGATCTGGAGAGCAGTGGACACACCTCTTCCTGGATCACACCACCTCAGAAGCATCAAAAACTTGCAAACCCCCGGATCTAGCTCTGAAAACAGCACTACAAAAAAGCCTGAAACTTGGGAGAGCACCACCCCACCCCAAGGTGAGCAAAGCCCAACTTAAACATAAAGTTCAAAGTCAGAAAAATAAGCTGGGAAAATGGGCAAACAACCAAAAAAGAACTTGATTATAAAAAGTTACTGTGGTGGCAGGGAAGACCAAGTTATAAACTCAGAAACAGAATCCTAAGCTTCCTTCAAGGCTTACGTCAGACATCAGTTCTTCCATAAATCCCCTAATTATTAATACTTTCTCTATATTCATTTTTCATTGTGCCGTATTTATCTACATACATGTTTTGTTCTTTCCTCATCTCCCAGGAGACAAGTAGAAAGTAAGCCCCTTGAGGACAGGGAAAGTTTCAGTTTAGACTTTTAATCCTCATAGCATGTGCTTAACAAACGTTTGAACTGAATTCCCATTCCAATCAGAAAATGGAAAGCACTCTACAGGATATTTTATGCTATGAAATTTGAATTTATGATAATTTCTAGCTAATTGCTGGAATGAAGACCCAGTGATTTTGCCATGTTTTGAGTGGGTGTACTGAAGACCGTAAGCGTCATGGGGACAAAGACCATATGTTACCTAAACTTTGTAATTTTCCAGTTTTGTCCCAGCTGCTGGTGTTTTCTTTTCCAAGGCTACCTTGGGATTTGAATTGTGTGAGTGTGTATATATGTATATGTATATGTATACATACATGTCTGCATAGTGTATATGTATAGCTACACATTTGTATGTATATATCTCATACATGTATATGTATATTTATATAGATGTTTTCTCCTTATTAGAATACTCTTTCAGATCAGAGAGTCTTTCACTCTTGTTTTTGTATTTTAACACTTAACACCAGGCCTGATACATTAGTAGATGCTCAATAAATGTTTTTTGATTGCTCGGTTGTTTGCTTATTGTAGTCCTCTTATTTTATAGGCATTTAGTGTCTTTTAAATGAATGAACCAATGAATGAGTGAATAGAGCTACTTTACTTTTGGAGTATAATACAAATATTTTTGTTTTTGTTTTCATTTTTCCTCCCAAGTTGATTCCCCTGTTAGGAAGAGGGGAGCATTTCTTTTTTTATTTTACTTTAATTTTTGCTTTTTGGAGGGGGGAGTGCAGGGCAATTGGGGTTAAATGACTTGTCCAAGATCACATGACTAGTAAGTGGTGTCTGAGGCCATATTTGAACTCAGGTCTTCCTGACTCCAGGGCCTGTGCTGTATTTATTGTGCCAACTAGCCACTCCAAGGGAAGCATTTCTGTAAAATGATATTATTATAGCAAAATTTATTTATAGTAGTTATATTTATTTTACAAATTGAGAAACTAAGGCCTTAGAGAATTAAAGTTGATGGCCCATACATAACACCAAAGCTTAAATGGCAGAGGGAAGAGTCCCCAAGGCTTTGGGGAGCCAAGTTTGGTTTCTTTCCACCATTCCACACTGCCTGTCACTTCGCAAGATCCATTTTGATGTTTCATTGTGACCTTTTGTTCTTAACGCCTACTTATTCCAACAGAATACAAATTCAAGTAGATTTTGTCATGCTGGGAAGACTTTGATCATGGTGATGCCAACCAATTATAATTGTCTTCTGAAGTTTAATCTAGCTAAGCACAGAGAGGCTCATGACTGGTGGCTTGGTCACTGGATAATGAATTTTTTGACTGTGGCAACCCATGGATCAAAGAAAAGTACAGCATATAGTCCTGTGAGGCTTTTTTCTACTTCTGCAGCATTTAGGGGAGAGGGTTAGGTAAAGGTAAAGAGCATGCTAAAAATAACAGTTTTTGTTGTTGTTCAGTCATTCAGTCATGTGGACTATAGCATGCCAGGTCCTTCTGTCCTCCCCTATCTACTGAAGTCTCTGCAAGCTTGAGTTCATAGTTTCCATGACACTATTTATCCATCCCATCTTCTGCCATTCCCTTCTCCTATTGCTTTCAATCTTTCACATCATGAGGGTCTTTCCCGGTGAGTCCTGTCTTCTCATTACGTGGCCAAAGTATTTAAACTGCAGCTTCAGTATTTGTCCTTCCAAAAGACAGTTTTTAGGCCATCTATAAACATCTATAAACATCTATAGTTATTGGTACTTTAAATGCGAAATCTTTGCCAAGTGACCAAGCAGACATATTACTAGAATCAAAATCATATCAATCTTGATATTCTTAGTGTAAATAAAACCAAAAGGCCAAAGGAAGTTGCTGCTAAATGGAATGAAGGTTCATAAGTTCTCCTTGGAGAGGTAAATAAAGTAATTGGCAGGGTAAGTTTTGTTATTTGCCCAAAGGCAACGCGAGCCATCATTTCCTGGAACACTTGGTTTTCTTGTATGGCAGTGCTCCACTAATTTTTTTTTTTTTCAAAAAGAGCATCATGAAGCCAAGCAAAGCTTATGCACCAGCATCTGTTGAAGAGGAAGAGGAAATTTTTAAAACTTTTCTGAAAAACTCAAGGAGGCACACAAAATTAAATCAATGTATACTTAGAGACCTGAATGCAAGTGTAAGCATAGAAGATTACTATGAAATATATGTTGAAAAAGATGGCCGAGATGTTAGAAATAGGGAAAAGTGCAGAACCTTCATATCTGCTTGTCATGTGCACTTTCTATGAGGAAAGTTGGGAGGTGTTGGATGTGTTTGGTATAGAATATATAAATAAGTAAAAGACATGTGATTTGGGCCATGTTGAGAACTCTAGTTATGGACCAGATCACAGCTGGTCTATACATGATTATAAGGAATTTCTTGAGGCCCAGAGAGGTTAAGTGACTTGACTAAGATCACATGACTAGTAAGTGTCAGAAATGGGATTTGAACCTAATCCTTCCTAACTCCAAGTCCAACACTGGTTCTATTATGCCATACTACCTCTTCAGTGAGGAAAGAGAAAGAAAGAAAGAAAGAAAGAAAGAAAGAAAGAAAGAA